>CM076068.1:27310000-27350000 GCA_038088235.1 Zacco platypus | reverse complement strand
CATTATTTGTAATGAAAGAGGTTAATGACAATATATTGGTTTATGGTTACACTTAAAATGGTTATAATCTCAAAATAGATGTATGATCAGGGTTGGGAGTAACGAAATATAATACTTATACCATTAATCGTACCCAGCATGTATAAAAGTACCTGAGAGATAGAAAGAAAGAGAAAGACAAAGAGAGAGAGAGAGAGAGAGAGAGAGAAGGACAGAGAGTGCCCAAGTAAGAGAGCAGAGAGTCAAAAGAGACAGCAAGAAAGCAGAGCATAAAAGGAAGAGACCAGAATAGTTGCAATCTTCTTTTAACTCTTCCTTGACCATGTGACTGAAACCCAAATGTGAGACACTCAAACTGGCCAATCAGAAGTAAAACTTCCCCCACTGTACTGAAGGTGTGACAATTCATTGACCCCCGATGGACACGCATCTTGGCCTTTCAAATGGCCCTTGTAGCATGAGAGAAGGGACTGAAACAACAAAGCGCATGTCTTTGTTCATTTTTAAAATATCTTTGGATATTTTAATTCCTTACACAGTCATTTTGCAGACCTTTCGCCCCTTCTCCTCTCCTCCCTGGTGGAATAAGCTGCTAAAGGTCACTTGCATACTGATTTCCTGTCCCGAAGTCAAGAATTTAAACCCCCTGGGAATGACTGAATAGAAAATGAGCGAGACACAGCACTGCTACTGTATTGCAAAACAATGATTCTAAACATGTTTAGTATAATGAAAGTTTCCCGAAAGCAACACTTTTGTTTGTAATGATGGAAAATGTTTGACAAACTTTATTAACGTTTTGACATATGTTGTAACAAATCAATGTGCATGAAGAGGTGATGGAATCTATTAAAAACCTGTTGATGAGGGAGAGATTTTGCAATGGCTTCTTTCGTGGATAGATAAAGGATTGAATTTGTATAGCACTTTTCACAGCTTTATTAAAAAGTGTGGAGGGAGGGAGGACACAGAGACGATGGAATGGAAGGAGACATTCCAGTTGATGGATCAGGAATGTAGGAGTATTTACCCCTCATACCTGCACATGTTCAGCAGTTCTTTGGGTGGTTTATGTGCTACATAGCATTTAAAGTCCTATGCATTCCTTTATGATTAAGAGCCAATATGAAACAACATGACATTCAAATTCCCCGTTCTTCTCCTGGGATGTAGATGGGACTTTTCCACAGTGACTGACGTGGATCCAAATGCCCCTTTCAGCTCCCTTCACGGCCGTGTGAATAGTCAGAAGCGCCTGGAACGGTCCCAGCCATTCTTTTCAGTTCTTTCTCAGATCTCGTACTACCACTAAATCTCCTGGTTTGTTCCATGCGTTCAATGGGATTTCAGCTTTCCCCTGAGCGGATTTTACCTGCGTACAGACATTAGACAGCAGAGAAGACATCTCTTTTTTCTAATAACTCAACATGTAATGCTCATACAACACTGTTGTTTACCCCCTTCTATTCCCATGAATGGTGGTCTAGATCTCTAGATGCACTCTAGATCTTTTTCTCCTACTCATATACATGAGAACGATTCGAAGTACGGGTCGAAAGGGCACGTCCAAGGAATCCCATTTTCTGACACCAAAATGTGGTGGTAAAAACTAATACTCATGACTCTCACACTGCATAAGAGACAAACTCGTTCCAATTGTCTTTATAATTATTTTATTCCTTACAACGAAGGTCAGACAGGCATACAGAAACTCTGGAGAAAACTGACGTAATCGTCCAGTTCGGTTCTCATACAATGGCTTCAATGTTGGCAGATCAAAAACATTGTTGAATATCAAGTGTCCCCAACTAAGCAAGCCAAAAGGCGACAGCGGCAAGGGGCCCAAACGCCAACAGGTGACAAAATGGAGAAAAAAATAATAAAATGCATAAATATATAGTTTATAGCTTAGTGAAATGGGTGTGCTTTTTCTATAAATGGCATTGTGGTTTTGTAATTTGACTTCAAAGCCATTTTAAATGCATGTTTACAGTGAAAGTCTCCCTAAAGCAAAATGGGAAGCAGGTTGGTGGTGTCTTGTATTGTTCATAATGATGGAAAATGTTTTACAAACTGCAATGTGCATGAAGATGTGATGGTATTAACAAGTGCTTTACCTTTGATGAGGGAGAGATTTTGGATCAACAGACAGACTCTCTCATGGATGAATGAATGGAAAATAAAAAAATCATGATTTTCTAAACATTTCTGGTGAACTGTTAGAAAATGTGTCAAATGCACAAACCTTGCCTCAGATAGTCTTTAGATCACATAAAAAAGTCACCAATTAGATTTATGATTCTCCAGAAAGAATGTTTACCCCTTTGAATCACACAGATGAAAGCAATCTCAGCCTGATGGAGGACATATGGACCTTCAGGCAACGTGGTTTGAGAATCAGCTAAAAGCCTCTACAAAAGATGTTCAAGCCATTGTGGAGAATCTCACTGTAAAATCTGATAGTCTAAAGTTGAATTTATGGTTTAAAAATCAGCAACACAAAGAAAACATTTCAGCAATCGACAGCTGAAGAGGGTTGTGGATCTAAATTGCTTTCTTAAAGTCACTTTCCAGACTCTTCATCCTCTCTGCTCCTCTCTGGTGACATGAGCCGCCAACCTCCACCTGAATGTGATTAATGTTGATTAAAACATTTATTTTGTTCCTCTATTGTAAGTCAGTTAGGTAGTGTCTGCTAAATTGTAATTTCATCTCATTGTATATGTTTGTTGTGCAGGCTATCTTTGACCAATGTGTTTTTCAGTGATTTAAAACAATGATGTACAAGATTGTGAACTGCTCCTGTTTAAAGCACCTGTTGTTTTGACTTTATTTACATTTACATTTACATTTAGTCATTTAGCAGACGCTTTTATCCAAAGCGACTTACAAGTGAGGAAAACAAACAAGCGATTCTTCATGAATTGGCAAATAACACAGGAAGTGCTCACAATACAAGTTTCATAAATTGCTCAGTACCATAAGCTAGAGTAGGAAGGGAAAAGGGAAGGAAAGGGTTTTTTTTTATTTTTCATGAGGGGATTAAGTGTTCACAGAAGAGATGAGTTTTCAGCTGTCTCTTGAATATTGCCAGGGATTCTGCTTTCCTGATGAAAGTAGGGAGATCATTGAAACACGTTAGGTGTCAGTCGTTTGACAGTGTGACTCAGACTCAGACATCTCACTCATTATTTTTACCTCAATCAAGCTTGAACAGATTTCCTGTTCTGATGCCAAGAATTTGAGCCCAGCGGGGCTGAATGAATGGAAAAAGTGTGGGCGACAGAGTACTCCTACTATATTGCAAAACAAGTGATTCCAACGTATTTTTAAATGCATATAGTGAAAATCTAGCAGTCTATATTAGACAAACTTTATTCATCGTTTGACTCATGACACATAGAGGTGATGCAGTCTATTGAAACCTGGCGTTCCTTCAATGAATTTCTTGTTCAACGCAGCTTTACTAAATAATGTGCCTTACAAATAAGAAAAAAATGTGTTCAGGTAAACAGGTAAACTCCTCCTTGACCCCAAGAAGGCGGTCATGCATAATTATAAAGTACAATAAATTCATATACTTACATAGAATGGTAAACAAAAAAGTTTTTTTTTTTTTTTGTAAAGTAATCAATTTGACATATTTGCACATATCTTTTTATTTTAAAATATATAAAGCCTAATAATGCCGAAAACGGAAAAGTGTTCCCGTCACATTCAGTTATGATGAATCACATAAATTATTCTGCCTATTTTCCATTTATACTGGAAAATTTGACAAAAAAAAAAAAAAAAGTTAAATATATTTGTAACGCGACTGTCCCGAAGACGCGTAGACACCAGTTTGACAAATAACATGAAGGTTTTAATTGTAGAGCGAAGGTAACATACAGTCCATACATAAACAATATCCGACCAAAGACAAGGGATGAAACGGAACTTAAATACAGGAAGTGATGATTGAAACACAGGTGCAGGGAATGACGACAAGTACAGCTGAACATAATTAGAACGAATGAGTGGCGGGAATAACAACCAAAAATTGTGACAATTTTACATCGCTGGAATTCACGTTCAGGTATCTGTGACACTTAAGCTCCGCCTTCTTTGATATGATTCGTTATCTCAGTTGTTTTGAATTTGACCGGCGCTTTGTTAGTGGACCCTTTTCTCTCTCCTTATTTGTTCAAGCGTTGGGATAATTTGCAAGAATGTAAGATAAAGATGGAAAGAATATCACTTTTTGTTCCACAAAGTTGCCGCAGCGGTCTTATAGAGCGCTCGTCAATGTCACAACCAATCAAATCAAAGTAGGCGGAGAGAACAGAACCTGTGAAGACTGTGTACGTGCAAAAAGGAGAGGCTGCTCACTGCAGAGCCATAACCTCCAGCTCCCTCCTCTCTTGACCTACTATAGGCATGATGGGTGGAGCTGTATCCCCCAACCACACCCTAACCCTATCCATAACCCTATCTCTCCACCCATTAAACAGGTTAAGCTCCACCCTTGAACTCCAGAGAGCTCTGCAGCGAGCACTACTTGGCAAAAGGAGAACGTAAACCCATACGTTCTTTTTGCGCGTGCGCAGTCTTTTCCAGAACAGACGAGCGCATTGTGGAGGTTCTGCTCTTTCCAGTAAAATCACAAAATAAATGCGCCAAAACGTGTCCCTACGGAGCCCCGGACATATCATGCAGAAAAAAAAAATAGTAGGATAAATATATTTCGTTCCCTCAATTTATAAATCATGCAATTTTTTTTTTTTGCATGTCATGTGTCATACAGAGCCCTATGGAAGCCGTTTCCGGCACTAAAAAAAAAAAAAAAAAAAATATTGCAACTTTTTAACTCAGAATTCTGAGTAATAAAGTCAGAATTCTGAGATAAAAAGTCACAATAATCTTCCTTTTTTTTCAGTGGCGGAAACGGGCTTCATACATTAAACATGAGTTCTCAATGTACTATTGAAATTGATTTTTGGACATTGTAATGCTTATTTAAAAAAAAAAAAATAATAATAATAATAATATTAATTTAACCTTCAAGACATGGTGTCACATAGTCCTGTCTTAAGTTTTCCACGTGTTCACTGTTTTGGTTTTGTTCCCGCCACTCTGTCATCATTGCCATCAGCTGTTATCAATCAGTCATTCCCTGCACCTGTTCCAGTCATTAGTTACTATATTTAGTCCCTGTGTCCTTCACTGTTTATCGGTTCTCGTTTATGTTGGTGTCGTTGTACCTGATCTCTTCCTTTGTATTAAAACCTGTTTACTTGTACTCTACGTTTGGATGTTACCTCGTCTTCTTCCTACCGTCTACACGACCAACGTGACACATGGTCACGGTGTTGTGCCTAATTTCGACTCCCTGCCAATTTATTACCCCCCTTGTTGAAGTCGCTATTTTATCCTAACCCCACCCCTAATTGTAATCCTAACCCCACTAATACTAGGGTAATAATTTTGCGGGGGAAAAATGTGTTTCGGCACAACGAATGTCTTGCATTATGGCATGAAGGGGTATTTCGCAAGCTAGAGACAGCACCAGCAGCTGGCCTTAGGTGTGGAAAGCTTTCTGAGAGCAACTGAGTCATATTGAAACTGAAAGTTTAGTAGCCTGTCCCATAAAAGCGCTCGTGAGCTGCAGAGAGAGAGTCAGAGAGGAATAAACTCACACACAGACCAGTGGTGAGAATAACTCTCTCTATCAACGGGAACTTTATAACATTATATCCTTTATATTTACTAATTCATAACCAGCCACAGGTAAATCTTCAATACATGCATGCTGTTTTTTGTGATTTACACATCTTGTGGATACTTCAGATTGTTTATGAACATTATAGAAAACTGTTTCTGTGTGTTTGTGACAGATTTATCTCATCAGTGTTGATTATGTTTTGCGTTCAGCCAGTGAAGAAAATGCAATAGAAATAACTTCATTTCGACACTCTGTAGATTCAGTAATATTATCGTGAATGGAGTTTGTGTCTCTTCATTGTAAATCTCGTGGTTTTGAGGTTATGTTGATATTTCTGCTGAGCGTTCAGTAAATCATCTCTATCTAGTATTTAATCTCATTTCCTTATTAGTTCTTGTTGTTTCAGTCTCTCTTCTGATTAACATTTCTGTCATTTGTTTTTTCTATTGCAGAATCAAAACCATGAACGCTGTAAAACTGTTAATTCTGGTTTGGACTTTTACTGCAGTCTGTCAAGCTGATGGTAAGAATAAACTTCCCCTAAAGAGTGTGTGAGAATTTTCAGGAGGGACTGAATCTAAGATGATGAAAAAAGGTCAAATCTTATCAATAAATATAAAACACAAGTGACTCTTTAAAACACTTTTGTCAGAGTATCCAGTTCAGTCCAAGTGTGTCTGACAGTATTTCATCCTTCCAGTGATTCCGAAGTAGATTTACTATTTGAAGTTTGATCATTTGAGTCTGGGAGCTGTGCGTTTCTACCGCTAATTTATGTGTTTTTACACATTTATGTCACATAATGTCAGGATGTTGAATGCAGAGACTGTGTACATATTGCTATTGAACATATAAGTTATAGTACATAATAAGTAATAAAATATGTGACCCTTCCATTACCAGAGATTAAATGACCTTTTCAAAATCTGATGTACAAAAGCTCATGATGCAGTGATTTTATTTATGAATAGGTTCTGTAATGAAAGAGTCACTGTATTTATTATATGACTGACATCGACACAGACACACGAAGAAGCTTAATGAGATCTTTATTATTGTTCAGTTGCTGTATTATGTGACACAATTTATTATTTTTCAGATGACATCAGTGTAATCTGTGAGAATGTGACTGGAACTGTGGGAGAGGAAGTAACTTTCACCTGCAGCGTCTCTCTGAAGCGCTCTGAATGCTGCATTAAAGTGTATAAGTTTCAATACCCTATGATCTATAACAACTCAGAAATCTGTAGACAAAACTACTCCTGTGAACAGAGAAACAGCTTCACATGCAGATACACTCCAACTACAGCAATGACAGAACAATTCAGATTTTTTGTGCAAACGAAGTGTGGATACAACAAACCCACAGAATTCACTGTGGTCATAACAGGTACAGTATATAATACTGTTGTTTATAATTCAATAAATGTTTTCAAATGTTTGTTTTTTTAACACTGATCTAAAATCTGTTCACAGAAGCCACTAAACCTAAAACTGTCTCTGAAGCTCCTCCCAATTTAAAAGGTATGATATATTTTATTCTAGTTATTTATTATTGAGCTCCAATTTACTTCAGGAAGACAGAAAACGGCTCTTTAGTCTCTTGTTAGAGTATTTATAGTTTAAATGATTTAGAGTAAATATCTCTCTAGATATTTGAGTCAGTGATTTTAGAGATGTTTAGATTTGGTCTGTGTGTGTCAAGAAATCAGTCCTCAGATTCTCAGAAGTGTTTGTGAAGTCTGTCTGATGTTTGATCGCTTGATTTAAACAATCATTTAAACACTTTAAATGCACCTTTCCAGGGCTGATTGGATTAAATACAACGCCGATTCCTGGATCTAATGATTCTGTCGTCGCTGCAGTCGTGAGCTGTTTCACCATCATCATCCTCATCATCATCCTCACAATCATAATCATTTACAAAAGGAAATCAAACTCCAGCACACCTCGTGGATTCCAGAAGTGGATGTTTCTGGGCCGCAGACATGATGACAACAACAGCAACTTCCAAGAGCAAATCCCACAAAATGTGATTAATATCACCGACTCAACAGTTTAACATTGAGTTTTGTTTGACCCTTAATGTGAAGCTCGTGAAAGACAAACTTTACAGGAACTCTATAAACTATTTCTGTACATTCATTACTATCTGTTAAACCTCAAACTACTGAACTATATAACTCTGGTTATAGGTTTTAAAACTGTTTCTGTTTTATATTAATTTCTGTGAAATAACTGAACATTATTGATCTTTTTGATCAGTGTAATATATATATATTTACATATATATATAAATAAATGTGAGTGTGTGTATTTGCATTTAATAAATCAAATTTATACCTGAAGTATGTGATTTTTTATTTTAAAACATTTTGTAAAATTTAAACCCTGCAAATTTCTAATGCTGTGAACGGTGTGTTTTTGTACAGGGCTCTTTTTATTATTTTAAAAAAAAAGAAGAAACATGAAATGAATAAACACACGTGATGCTCTCTCAGATGAATATCTGCAAGCTTGTTTATCATCACATGATGATTGGTAAGTTACAGTATACCGGTAAAACTGGTAAAGTTGGTGAAGAGTTGCTGCACAGAGATTATCTGAATTTATGCCTTATTTAAGTTACATGAACTTATTGTGCAGTATTTTTCGAGGAAAAGACAAAATTTGCAGTAGAATAATTTTTTTTCTAAGCCTAATAATGATTTTAGTAGTTTGAATGATTTTTAGAGTCAGTTAATTAGGCAGATTTCCTGGCGCTCCTGTGGTCCAGCCGTATAAATGTGTCGCACTTTTACTCTCCCCAAAGATGTCCAAGAGAATTCTGCACCACAGAACTGCGTGTTTCAGGCGTAAATCCAAGTGTATGTCTAAAGCATTTCTATAGGTTATGTGTTTATGTATTTATTTGTTTTATAAAGCACCATGATCCTGTGAGGAATGACATTTAATTCCTTTATATGTCAACACAATGACAGTAAACAAACTTGAACTTGAATCAGTCCAGATGCAGAACGAAAAAAAATCAACATTTATCTGACTGACTGACTAAACCAGACTAAACAAGTTTTGTTTCTCTTATTCTTATGGTGGGTTTAATAGTTGAGTGTTGTGGGACTGTGGAAATGTTGTTGAAGTGCTGAAAGAACTCCATGTGCTGCAAAGAGAACTGGTTTGATTAAGACTGGTTTGAAAGGATTTAAGGATCCTTAAAGGCCTATGTGCAGATGGACTCTGAGGTGTAAGCTATTATGTTGAATTGTGAACTCAATCAAGAATCGTTCATGTGAATTCAGATCCCATTAATACTGAAATGTGTGGGTTGCACCCTAAATGAACTGAGTCTCATTTTGAATTAATTGATTTCTTTTTGTTGAAAGGGTTTGTCATGGTAAATGTGCCCCTGAATTGGAAATTGTGTATTTGAATTTCTGGGATATTTTTCTTATCAATTAGTTTTTTGTTGCTTAATTTTGTTGAAGTGTGCATTTGTGAATCATTTTGCCTTTACTGGAGGGTATTTTCCTCAAAAATGAATAACAGTTTCTATGAATTGAACCTGGCTGTTTGGATTAATACATCCACATATTATGGGTTCGGACTTCTTTTAAAGGTGTGAATACTTTGTATGGTTCACCGACTCAGAGACTTTTAGTAGGTTTAATCACCAGCTTGGCACCCCAATTAATTAGATCAATCCGTTACATAAATGGCACCCCAAATGGGACCTAAATTGGATGATGTTTTCTTCTTGTGAATTGCTTTTGAGATGGATGTATCAAACATTTTTCCCTTCTGACATTGCTTCTGATTTTATTCCCAATTTACAAGATGACAACATATTACTAGCAACGAATCCTGGCATTCTTCAATAACGCAATTCGTTACATCATTCTACTGTCTGCCCATGATTCAGATGTTGAGAAAGATTTCCAGTTCTTTTCCAGACCCACCTCCCAATTCAACACATCTTACAACCCATTCTTTAATTGATATGGAATTGTGTCATGATACTGGACTTTCCCGTCCTTTATTACCAAGCTTTATGGACCTTCCCCAAAACAGAGAAGTCTATATCAATGATTCCAATATTCTATCCAAGCAAGTAAAAATCCAGAATCTCCTTGCTCAAACCTTCACCAAAATTAAAGAGGAACAACAGAGCATCAAAGGAGAGCTCATGAATACCTTGACAACACTAAATCAAGATTTGAGACCGTTGTATGTTGACAGGCAGAAGGATTTGCAAAAATCACTAAGCAATTGGAGTATCACCAAACTCAGAATTCTGCAAGCATCAGTTGGCGATTGGAACGTTTCCAAACCCAGGTTTTAAGGGACATTGTTACGTCCATAGGGACATAAGCTGCTCTATTTTGTATGATGTAACTTCCTTTTAGTGTATGTGTATACTGTGTTCCTGTCTCTCTGGCTCCTGTTCTCTCTCCTTGACAGGCTTATGAGTGCCACCTGACTCCTGTTTGAAATCGTTAGCTGGAGTATAAAGGAACCTGCGGGATGGTAGTCCAGAGAGAGAGGCTGAGGTGTTCCGTCCTTGCAACTGGCATGTTCCAGTCCCAGTGCTGTTGTGTACCTAAAGTAGTAGTAGTAGTGTCAAGGTAAAGTTGTTAAAAGTGTAAATAACGAGAGCATTTCAGCTATTGTTGTAACTGCCTTGAAATAGCACAGTGTTTCATCTATTTATGTAACTGCCAAAGTGGAAAACTTTTGTAGGGAGTAGTGGATGCCATTTTTGTTTTGAAAGTACTTTTTTTTTCTCCTGTGTTTGAGTTAGAGAGGGAGTCAGGGAAGTGTCTCTGTATTTCATTTCAATTTTTTTTAACAGGTCAGTTACTTCTTAACCCTATAGTCAGGGGGAACTTTTTGTTTATTCCCCTCCTGAAGCACTAACTTCCGTATCTTCCACGTTCTGTTGAATAAAATACATTTGGTTTATTTGCTTAACTGGTGTGCTGAGCTTTCTTGTGGACTGGCCCTGGGACTTGGAGACGGCAGTTCTCTCAGCCTCTCCCGACTATATTATTACACCCCTTTTACCCCTAGCCTTTTCAGAGGGACTCGTAACAACATCGACACCATTATTATGCACCTTAGGACTGCTATTGAGAATCTTCGGACTGAATTTAATGCTCAAACTCAGCAGGACTTGGCTTCATTGAAATCCAGCATGTCCTATACCCAAGTGACGGCCCATCCCTCAGAAGTATCGTCTTCCTGTCTAACTTTACCTGTATTTACTACCCATGGTGTTTCAACGGAATCATATCCCTTTCACCAACTGAAGATTATGGGGATGAATAAGCAGAAAGAGTTCGTAATTGAATACAAGGGGGAAATGAAAGTATAAGAGATTTTGCCTATATGTATCTTTCTCTTTGTAGACGATGGAAGCCTGAAATTGATGAGGAAGAGGTGATCAAACTCATCTTAACATCAATCCCCGCATTGCAAGTCAGCTTCGACGTAGAGTTTCTTCTGTGGATGAATTAGTTCGATTAGGACAACAAATAGAAACGGATTAAAAAAAACATCAACAACAAAGAAGTAATTGATAAGAAAAATATCCCAGAAATTCAAATATACAATTCCCCATTCAGGGGCTCATTTACCATGACAAAACCTTTCAACAAAAAGTAATGTAACACATGTAATATATGACCTTTTCTTTCGCTTCTCTGAACCGCCACAGGACACCTGTTTCCTTTTTAACAGGTATGTTACATCATTTTCTTTATCTAAAACACTTGCTTTCAAATTTTCAGCTTTTGAAAATGAGTTTCTAGAGATCAGTTTCAGGTGACGCCCCAGACTAGAGACGGCTCTTACTGAGATTATCATTACTCATACTTAAACTTTTATATTTATGTGCCATTTGAGGAATTTATACTTGGGACTGATTCCCTGCGTGTGTAATGGAGGCCATCTAGTAGTTGCTGTGCGAGTAAACCTCACTCCTCTGACCTCGAGAGATCCTCTAGCGACAGATGCTAGAGATTGCAGCCTTTAGCCTCTGTGTTGGAGCGTCCGACTCCCATGCTAGAAGACCCAGGTTCGAGGCCCGCTCGGAGCAGATCGAGTAGGATCTGGGTAGAGGGATTGCAGTGGGATGAACGAAAGGGAAAAAGATAGGTGAGACACAGAAAGAAGTTATTTGCACTACTATATCACAAAATATTTATTCCAAAGTGATTTTAAATGCATGTTTATTACAGCGAAAGTCTCCCTAAAGCAACGTGGGAACCACCTCACATCACTGTTTTACCTCACACAGTTTAAGACTTAATGTGCATGAAGATGTGATGCAATCCAACCTGTTTACCTTTGATGAGGGAGAGATTTTGGATTAACAGCTGGGTTCTTTCATGTAACTGGTGTATAATCAGTACAAAGACGATTCATTTTGGAAGTGATTCAACTCAAATTAGTCAATTAGTCATTTAGTCATTAGTCATTTTCACCAAAATCGGCAGAGATAATGTTTAGATCACATAAAAAGTCACCAATTAAGTTTCTAATGTTCAACATCATTCACCCTTTTAAACCACACAGATCAAAGCAATCTCAGTCTGACGGAGGACAGACAGACCTTCAGGCAACATGTGCTTTGAGAATCAGCCAAAAGCCTCTACAACAGTATAGAATTAGTCCAAGCCGTTGTGGAGAATCTCGCTGTAAAGTCTGATGACTGAAGTTGAGTTTATGTTTTAAAAACTCAGCATGGAACACAGAAAGAACATTTTCATTCTCCAATGGCGTCCGGGCCAATCCCTTCACCGCCATCCATATCCCTCAGCAGATCAGCCTGGTATGCTTGCAAGATGGACATCGTGTGTGAGCACGCACCATCCTGACCTGCTGCCTTGTACGCTTTCCCCATCAAACCTGATGTTGTTTTTAACAGTCTAGTGGGGCACGTAAGGGCCTTCAGGGATGATGCTGAACCAGGGGACAGATAGCTCTCAAGCGTCTGTTCAACCCTGGGCATCGCCCCATAGCCGGATTCATTCAGCCCCCTTATATCTGGATATACTTTCACTTAGGGACTAAATAAACCTGACGAATACGGCTAGTCCAAGATTTAGACAGCTCTCTGTGCAGATCGGGAAAGAAAGGAAGGCGGATGGAGATGATATGCTTGGTGTAAGAAAGCACTCATCCAGTTTACTTTTAGGATGGCTGGCCAACTGATGTTCAGCTCCTCGTACGCTGGGGAAAGAGATGGCGAGTCTTCTTCCCCCACTCCTCCACTCAACACATCCACCTTCTCAGAGCTGGATAGCTGAAGCGACAGGCCCTCTCCCCGGGCGGAAGAAACCGCAGAGCGGGCTTCTGAACCCAGAGATTGAGTGCTGGATCCCCCAGGTGAAGGCAGAGAAAGAGCGCTCACACCCGTCTCAAACCCCTCTGAGAGATCCATCTGCGAACCCCACGATCTCTTTCTCCGCTCTGCCTCGGCAACAGCGGGTCCAGAGCCGTGCGGAATGCATTCCTGCTCACTCTTGTCTTAAAGAGTCTTTTAAAGAGGCGGGAGTGGAGCGTGCGAAGTGGCAGAAACCACGGGCAGGGAGGAACACACGTCCTGAATGTTTGTGTCACCACTGGAACTGGTATTGAGCCGTACAATCTTGTGCCAGACAACAATAAGACAAACGGTTTCAAACACAGAGCTGAGGCAGAAAAGCTAGTGAGCGATTGCTCCGGATGTGCTTTTATTAATTGCAAGAGAGACAATTACCTCTTTGAAGCTAAGTTCTCCACTCAAAGACTTTATCTATTCATCTACTACTGCAGATGAACCTGTTCCTACCCTGGGCTGAGTCAATCAGAACTCTCTTCGTCAGACCACCACAGGCTTAACCCCTTTCCAATGCGTGTTGGGCTACCAACCACCCTTGTTCCCCTGGTCCGGAGAACCGTCGGAGGTTCCAGCTGTCCAAGACTGGTTCCAGCGGAGCGAGAGAGTATGGGACTCAGCACACATCCATCTTCAACAGGCAGTACGGAGATACAAAGCCCAGGCAGACACACGCAGATCAGAGACACCCACGTTCCTTCCAGGTCAGAAGGTTTGGTTATCGACCAAGGATATACATCTCCATCTGCCCTGTCGTAAGCTGAGTCCCCGCTACATAGGTCCTTTCACAGTGCAGAGGCAGCTAAATGAAGTGACCTACCGTCTTCAACTCCCCTCCACATATCGTATCTCACCTTCATTCCATGTTTCACTGTTAAAGCCCTTCACTGAACCCTTGTCTCCCTCCACAGGATTACGTGAAGGCAGTGTACCTCCTCCTCCTGATCTGGCCGAGGAGGAATCTATCTACCAGGTTCAGACCATCCTGGACTCCCGCCGACGGGGACCTACGCTGGAATACCTTGTCGACTGGGAGGGTTACGGACCGGAGGAGAGATCCTGGGTAGCTCGTAACGACATTCTTGACCCCATGCTTCTAACCCAGTTTCACCAGGATCATCCTACTTGACCAGCTCCTAGAGGCCGTGGTCGCCGTCGTCGGAGGTTTCGTCCGCCAGGAGCCGGCCGTGGAGGAGGGGGTACTGTCACGGAGCCTGCCGACACTCCTACCACCAATCCCATGCCCCATCCAATCACACAGTCCGCATCACCCGAGTTCTAATCCCCTGCACCTGATCCCCATCACCGTCACTCACTATAAATACTCACCTCTCAAGCCATTCAGTGTCTGGTCTCGTCGTTAATGGACTCTACAGACTCACCTGCTCTGACTCACCTGTTGTCCCGATCCGTTCATCCTGTTCCGAGCCTTCAACCTGTTCCTGCCCGAATGATCATCTGCAATTGCAAGAGAGACCATTACCTCTTTGAAGCTAAGTTCTCCACTCAAAGACTTTATCTATTCATCTGCTACTGCTCAGTTGTTCTGTGTTGCTGTTGTGTTTTAAATAAACACTTTGAACTCACACTCCTCTTGTCTTTGCATGATAATTGCTTGCATTTTTTTGATGGCATTACAATTTAATATTTTTTTTTACTAATAACAGTTAAGTTATTGATTTTGTTTCATAATAATCATAAAAGTTTATATATATATTTTTTTTTTTAATTCCTTCCATCCGATTCATTTTTTTTCCATCACCACGTCCCTTTAGGAGCTCCTTCTTTTTGAAACTGAAAGTTTAGCCCATAAAGCGCTCGTGAGCTGCAGAGAGAGTCAGAGAGGAATAAACTCACACACAGACCAGAGGTGAGAATAACTCTCTCTCTCTCAACAGGAACTTTATATCCTTTATATTTACTAATCCGTAAACAGCCACAGGAAAATCTTCAATACATGCATGCTGTTTTTTGTGATTTATGTAATAGTGTAAAAGTGTTATAATTCATCCGAACGTTGTGTGTTATTTTAGTTAAGAGAAACCAGATGTAGAAAGACTGGGTAAGGGATGATCCATTATCTCTTTATGGGGAAGGGGTTGGGAGAATGTAAAAAGTTTATTCAGAATGGAAATTGTGACATTTAATCTTGGTGCTTGTCGAACATTATGGTCACACTACTTTCTTGTGCTGCATGTGTTTGTTTGGAAGAGTGTTTTGTGTTTTTTTTGTGTTGTTGATGTGGTATGTTCCCCCGATGTTGCACTCTTCAGTCTGCGTAAAACATTCTGAAGACAAGTGGTTAATCCCTTGTTGCACAAAGTGAAATGCGCGCCAGTAATTGTAGTTCGTGGCTTAAAGCACGAAGTTATGTGTTAAGGTGAAGAAGCTGAAACTGAATTGTTACTTTAGTATTGAAAGTCGCCTGCATATTAGGGAAATGGGACAATGTGCTAACTAAATGATGTATTTGCAGATTGTGAAACCTGAAAAGATGATTGTAACACTGTCTCATTTTATGCTTGCAGGTATGAGTTATGTTCATTTCATTCTGTCGTTTTAATAATTTTCATTATTCTTGAATCGTTAATTCTATATAAAAAAAAATGTGCCTTTGGTGTTCTGCGCTTTACTAAGCATTTTACTAATATAAGATATTGTAAAGAAAATGATCTGTAATAAGAGTCTGCGTAAAACATTCTGAAGAGAGATTGTGAAACCTGAGCAGATGATTGTAACACTGTCTCATTTTATGCTTGCAGCAGTAAACACTTAAGAGAAGGCATTACTGGTATTGTCCTTAATTGGGGCTGATCCTGTGGTGCGTCAAGTATTCCGCTACATTTACACATTTTGTGGATACTTCAGATTGTTTATGAGCATTATAGAAAACTGTTTCTGTGTGTTTGTGACAGATTTATCTCATCAGTGTTGATTATGTTTTGCATTCAGCCAGTGAAGAAAATGCAATAGAAATAACTTCATTTCGACACTCTGTAGATTCAGTAATATTATCGTGAATGGAGTTTGTGTCTCTTCATTGTAAATCTCGTGGTTTTGAGGTTATGTTGATTATTTCTGCTGAGCGTTCAGTAAATCATCTCTATCTAGTATTTAATATCATTTCCTTATTAGTTGTTGTTGGTTCAGTCTCTCTTCTGATTAACATTTCTGTCATTTGTTTTTCTATTGCAGAATCAAAACCATGAACGCTGTAAATTTTCTTCAACTGTTCACTCTGGTTTGGACTTTTACTGCAGTCTGTCAAGCTGATGGTAAGAATAAACTTCCCCTAAAGAGTGTGTGAGAATTTTCAGGAGGGACTGAATCTAAGATGATGAAAAAAGGTCAAATCTTATCAATAAATATAAAACACAAGTGACTCTTTAAAACACTTTTGTCAGAGTATCCAGTTCAGTCCAAGTGTGTCTGACAGTATTTCATCCTTCCAGTGATTCAGAAGTAGATTTACTATTTGAAGTTTGATCATTTGAGTCTGGGAGCTGTGCGTTTCTACCGCTAATTTATGTGTTTTTACACATTTATGTCACATAATGTGTTCAGATGAGCTCAAAATCACATTTTCAGTCAAGACGACAGGATCTCGTGTTTCTCAACTGATTAAAAGAAACCGTCAGGATGTTGAATGCAGAGATTGTGTACATATTGCTATTGAACATATAAGTTATAGTACATAATAAGTAATAAAATATGTGACCCTTCCATTACCAGAGATTAAATGACCTTTTCAAAATCTAATGTACAAAAGCTCATGATGCAGTGATTTTATTTATGAATAGGTTCTGTAATGAAAGAGTCACTGTATTTATTATATGACTGACATCGACACAGACACAAGAAGAAGCTTAATGAGATCTTTATTATTGTTCAGTTGCTGAATTATGAAATACATTATTATTTTTCAGATGTCTGCAGTGTAATCTGTGAGGATGTGACTGGAATTGTGGGAAAAGAAGTAACTTTCACCTGCAGCGTCTCTCAGAAGCTCACTAAATGCTGCATTGTACTGTATCTAAAGTTTCCATTCCCTGACATTAATAATGACACGAAAATTTGTAGACAAGATCCTTCTCTGGACTCCTGTGAACAGAGAAACTGCTTCACATGCAGATACACTCCAACTACAGCAATGACAGGACAATTCAGATTCTTTGTGCAGACAATGTGTGGATACAACAAACCCACAGAATTCACTGTGAACATAACAGGTACAGTATATAATACTGTTGTTTATAATTCAATAAATGTTTTCACGTTTTTTTTTCTATCTACTAACAGTGGTTTAAAATCTGTTCACAGAGCCCAGAAATCTTGAAACTGTTTCTAAAGATTATGACAAGAATGGTATAATATATTCTATTATAGTTATTTATTATTGAGCTCCAGGTTTTTTATGGAAGACAGCAAAACTGCTCTTTAGTCTCTTGTCAGAATATTTATCATTTAAAATTTGGTTTTAGTCACAGAGGCCAATTCTGGGTCAGAGCCGGGTTCTGGATCTAATGATTCTGTCGTCGCTGCAGTCGTGGGCTGTTTAATCATCATCATCATCATCATCATCATCATCATCACAATCATTTACAAAAGGAAATCAAACTCCAGCACACCTCGTGGATTCCAGAAGTGGATGTTTCTGGGCCGCAGACATGATGACAACAGCAACTTCAAAGAGCAAATCCCACAAAATGTGATTAATATCACCGACTCAACAGTTTAACATTGAGTTTTGTTTGACTTTTAATGTGAAGCTCGTGAAAGACAAACTTTACAGGAACTCTATAAACTATTTCTGTACGTTCAGTACTATTTGTTAAACTCTTATATATTGATTTCTGTGAAATAACTGAATATTATTGATCTTTATGATCAGTATGTGCAGCTAATAAATCAAATTTATACCTGAAGTATAGAAGTGATTTTTGTTTTTTACTTTTAAATATTTTATACCTGCAAATTTCTAATGCTGTGAACAGTGTGTTTTTGTACAGGGCTCTTTATATTATTTAAAAAAAAAGAAGAAACATGATATGAATAAACACACGTGATGCTCTCTCAGATGAATATCTGCAAGCTTGTTTATCATCACATGATGTTGGGTAAGTTACAGTATACCGGTAAAACTGGTAAAGTTGGTGAAGAGTTGCTGCACAGAGATTATCTGAACATGAACTTATCGTGCAGTATTTTTCCAGGAAAAGACAAAATTTTCAGTAGAATGATTTTTTAATAAGCCTAATGATTTTAGTAGTTTAAATAATTTTTACAGTAATTTTAGATTTATGCCTTTTTGCAGATGTTTTTATCCAAAGCTCCTTACACTACATTCAAGGTTTATGTTTGATCAGTTCATGCATTTCCTGAGAATCAAACCCATGACCTTGTCTAACCTAACAAACACTCTCTGCTTGAGCGACACTGTTCTGAGAAAGAAAATAACATGATAAAATCAAACAACCGTCAGTGTGGAGCATTCAGATCTGTAGATGAGAAGCAAATCAATCATTCCATCACATCAAGTGTGTTCAATTCAATCAATCAATCAATCAATCAATCAATCAATCAATCAATCAGTTTGAGTCCTCAACAAATGAATCACGATCAGATGAAATGGCACCATATTAGAGCAGATCGAAAAACTAAAACAAATAATCATCTTATTTTCTTTTCATTGTAAATGTTCGTTGTGTAAGTTTTCAGTATCTTATTAATATCTATACTGCTAGGTGGCTAATATAGCTGATATAATGCAGATATACAGTATAAAGATGACAGTTTGCATGAGTTTCCATATTAAAACAAAAATATAAAACAAACAAAATATAAAACAAAAGGGTTGGGGTTATATATTTAAAAAATATTAATTTAAATGAATAATAAATAACCTAATAAATATTTTTCATAATAGTAAAAATAAATATGCTGTGACGTCATCGGTCATCAAGCTGCACTCAGAATTGTAATAAAATAACATGTCACTCATTTTATCTAAATAGTAACAGATCATAAACATACTTTATCAATAGAAAACATTACGGTGGCCGAGAGAGCTCAACGCGCTGCGAATAAGAAAACACATGCAAATAAAAAAAATGTGATCATCAGTTTGACAACACATGTGCTGCAAAAACTCACAACACATGCAAACACAAAAACACGCTGCATATGCAAAAACGCGCTACAAAGAGCACAAACCACAACGGAAATGTTTCAAGGGGGACCCCAAAAAGTGACGGACCCTACTTGACAACAGCACAAACTAAAAAATATTAAAATATATTATGTAGGCATTAATTCCATGTAATGTGTTTCACTAACAGAAAAGTGTTTTAATATGTGGCATTGTTGTTAACTCATTAAACTTTAAGAGATGATCATTTAGTGGATGATTTAAAAATATTGGTTAATCATCTGTAGCGTACTAATGTGACGTAATCGTAACGGCCGCCTGAGGCGCTCGACGACCACGTCATCTGTGAGCGTGAGCTTCTAGAAAACTGAAAAACACTTTATTAAAAAAAATAAATACATGAAATAATGTACACTTGTTTATTTTTGTTTGCAGTTTTTATAGTATTTCATGATTGTGAACATTGAGCACTCAAATGCCGCACACTATATAGGGATCAGTGAATAAGTGAAGGGTGAGTCGAACTGGTTTTGGACGCAGGTCCTAGTAGAGTCCGTCACTTTTTGGGGTCCCCCTTGAAACATTTCCGTTGTGGTTTGTGCTCTTTGCAGCGCTTTTTGTAAATGTAGCGCGTTTTTGCATATGCAGCGCATTTTTGAGTTTGCATGTGTTGTCAAACTGATGATGTAAAAAATTGAATAACTCAAAAACATGAAAGTATGTTGCAAGACATTTCTCCTAATATAAAACCTTTTTGGCATAAAAAAGGTTCTATTTATAACACCACTGAACCTCTCTTTATAAACGAGAGTGTCAGAGAAAATGAAATGAAATACAGATGTGCTATTAGTCATTTTATTCATGAAACTCAGAAGTGATTGCATAACCTACAGTGTGTTATATTAACCTTTAAGGTTCTTTCAGGGTGTTTGACTCTCACAGGACAGTTGTTGTGGTTGAATGAAGAGTCTTCAACAATTCCTTGTAGTGTTTCATGGGAAAAAATTCATTTTGTGAGCAAACTTTGCAGTTTTCCACCTCAGCACTGACCCATCTGCTATGAAAAGCTCTTTGTAAAGCGTAAGTCATCTGTTTTTCATCATATGCTGGCGCTCATGTGTGCCAGCCGTATAAATGTGTCCCACTTTTACTCTCCCCAAAGATGTCCAAGAGAATTCTGCACCACAGAACTGCGAGTAAATCCAAGTGTACGTCTAAAGCATTTCTATAGGTTATGTGTTTATGTATTTCTTTGTTTTATAAAGCACCATGATCCTGTGAGGAATGACATTTCATTCCTTTATATGTCAACAGAATGACAGTAAACAAACTTGAACTTGAATCAGTCCAGATGCAGAATAACGGACCAGCTTGTTTAATTTAGAAAATGAAATGTTGAGGTTTATTTTCTTGTGTCGCACCCAAAAGAATCAGTGTGAAATAAAACATTCTCAGCTCAGGGTGAAGAAATACAGATGAGTGCATAATCTCTTAAACATTAACCACTGAAGAGGACGATAACCTTACATTATGTCAGGATTATCAGCTGGAGTGCCCATGACAGCCTCTAGAGGGCACTCCATCTAGGACTTTCTCACACACACACACACATGCACATGCACATTCACTCCTGGACCTCACAACATTTCCCAGAATCCCCTGTGCCTGTCATTGATCACTGCACCAGCTGAGGCTCATTATACACACAGTATTTAAGCTCAACACACACACACATCCGTGCGAGCACTTGTAATTCCTAGTGTTTAAATTTCTGAGTGTTATGTTACTGTCTAGTCTGCCTGTTTCCCCCGTTGTTGACATTTATCTGCCTGCCCTCTGGGCTTAGTGCTCTGTGTTTTTGGACTCTGCTTGTTTGCTGCCTGCCTCAACATATCTGCCTTTTTCCGTTTATGATTCTGCCTAGCCTCAGACATTCATGTTTGCTGATATTTGACCATTACCTGTTTGACCACGTTTCTCAATAAAAGCCTGCAGTTGGATCTGCACCCGCGTTGTCACGCACTCTTCATTAATCTTTAACCGGTTAAACATCTTTTTACTCGATGATTTAAGAGCTTTTGATTCAAACAAGTAAAATAAAAAGTGATAAAAATGTACATAATCTACAGCAGCAGTTCACACACTAAAAATGCTTTAAAACTTTTGAGTAATTTCTTTAAAAAACAGCAGAACTCTGTTTAAATAAGTAAAGCACAGTGTGGCAGATCAATTAAATTAATATTATAATAATCACTACAAGGACAGTTCATTTTGGAAGTGATTCAACTCAAATTAGTCAAATTTTCACCAAAATTGGCAGAGATAATGTGTAGATCACATAAAAAGTCGCCAATTAAGTTTCTAATGTTCAACATCATTCTTCACCCTTTTAAACCACACAAATCAAAGCAATCTCAGTCTGACGGAGGACACAGACAGACCTTCAGGCAACATGTGCTTTGAGAATCAGCCAAAAGCCTCTACAACAGTACAGAATTAGTCCAAGCCGTTGTGGAGAATCTCGCTGTAAAGTCTGATGACTGAAGTTGAGTTTATGTTTTAAAAACTCAGCATGGAACACAGAAAGAACATTTTCATTCTCCAATGGCGTCCGGGCCAATCCCTTCACCGCCATCCATATCCCTCAGCAGATCAGCCTGGTATGCTTGCAAGATGGACATCGTGTGTGAGCACGCACCATCCTGACCTGCTGCCTTGTACGCTTTCCCCATCAAACCTGATGTAGTTTTTAACAGTCTAGTGGGGCACGTAAGGGCCTTCAGGGATGATGCTGAACCAGGGGACAGATAGCTCTCAAGCGTCTGTTCAACCCTGGGCATTGCCCCATAGCCGGATTCATTCAGCCCCCTTATATCTGGATATACTTTCACTTAGGGACTAAATAAACCTGACGAATACGGCTAGTCCAAGATCTAGACTCTCTGTGCAGATCGGGAAAGAAAGGAAGGCGGATGGAGATGATATGCTTGGTGTAAGAAAGCGCTCATCCAGTTTACTTTTAGGATGGCTGGCCAACTGATGTTCAGCTCCTCGTACGCTGGGGAAAGAGATGGCAAGTCTTCTTCCCCCACTCCTCCACTCAACACATCCACCTTCTCAGAGCTAGATAGCTGAAGCGACAGGCCCTCTCCCCGGGCGGAAGAAACCGCAGAGCGGGCTTCTGAACCCAGAGATTGAGCGCTGGATCCTCCAGGTGAAGGCAGAGAAAGAGCGCTCACACCCGTCTCAAACCCCTCTGAGAGATCCATCTGCGAACCCCACGATCTCTTTCTCCGCTCTGCCTCGGCAACAGCGGGTCCAGAGCCGTGCGGAATGCATTCCTGCTCACTCTTGTCTTAAAGAGTCTTTTATGGTGCACACTTGTAGTTCGGTTGGTTTGGTTCGTTTGGTCCGGACCATAAAACAAAACATATAGTCCTGGTCCGCTTAGCGTTCACACTGGCATTTTTAACAGCGAACCTTAAGTTACCGAACCAAAGGCATTGGGACACGGTCACAACCTGATTGGTCGGCTTTTATGACGTATATTTCGCGACGGAGCTCGCTTACCGAACATTCAAAACAACGCTGTGTGCTGGATTAAACGCCATCATTTTATGCTTGTACATATGCTTTATTTTTACCAGCTGAGAACTCACGAAGAGCTCATAAAATGTTCAAAACATTCAAAACGGCAGCAGGATTTCCTCCGTTGTACACAGAAACAGAAACTTTACCTCCTCGTTGCTCCACGTTTGCCCTCGACTCATTTTGGATACACCGATCTTTCTGCGTCGTCAAATCAGCTGACTTGTAGCGTCCCATCTTGTGACATCACGTCCTGTTTTTGGTTCGTTTACATGTCTTTGGTCCGTGTTGCGTTCATATTTCAATCGAACCGCACCAGAGTTCGTTTGGAAGCGGACCGAGACCCATCTTTTTAGCGGTCTCGGTCCACACCAGGGTTCGGATGGCAGCGTTCACATATGTTCAAACTAACTGAGCAATCGCACCAGGGTTCGTTTTAATCCAACCAAACATGACAAGAGTGAACGAACCCTTAAAGAAGCAGGAGTGGAGCGTGCGAAGTTGCAGTCCCCTCAAGACAGAGCATGCTCCACTCCCAAACACACGAGCTGTGTGTATCGCCACCCGACAGAAACCACGGGCAGGGAGGAACACACGTCCTGAATGTTTGTGTCGCCACTGGAACTGGTATTGAGCCGTACAATCTTGTGCCAGACAACAATAAGACAAACGGTTTCAAACACAGAACTGAGGCAGAAAAGCTAATGAGCGATTGCTCCGGATGTGCTTTTATCCTCTCCTGGTCATGACGTCATCCGCTCGTGACATTCATTCTCGCCGTTGGCTAGTTGACATTCAAGCATCACGCAGGGGCGTTCCCAAAGCGTCCTTCGACGCAGCGCGAATTTCCTCGAAAGGGAACAGTAAAGTTGGCAATATATTCACAAATTCGAAGTTCCCTGATCAAGAACTCGTGAGCTAAACATTGGTATTTGATGGTAAGGGTTATGGTATGGTAAGACGAATGACAGCTGTTTCCAACGTAGACAACGAGCTACAACAACCCAATTTCCACAAGCTTTATAATATAAATTGAAAAAAGCATTTCTACAAACATAGTCATTAATAACTTCAATGTTACACACTGTAGTGTAACCAAATTCAGTTAAATCATCACTGCTCTCCTGCTGGTTATACCTAGTTTGGTAGCATAAAGGCCTTCTCTACACAACGTTACACAGCTTACATATGTTACACAGCCTACACAGCTTACATACAACCAGCTTTTGCATGATAATTGCTTGCTTTTTTTAATGGGATTACAATTTAATATTTTTTTTACTAATAATAGTTAAGTTATTGACTTTGTTTCATAATAATCATAAAAGTTATACATATATATATGTATATATATATATATATTTTTTTTTTTTTTAATCACACTAAGTGTTCCAATACAACCAGCAGGACAGCAGTGACGTATAAACTGAATTTGGTGAGTTACAGTGAAGTTATTGAGTATTTTTCATAATATAAAATGAGCAAAAGGGTTTTGGGTTTTGCACTTTTCAGACGGTCCCTTGTCTCTCAGCCACCTGTTACACCAGATTTTGTGACCATTGTATTCTGTGACCGTAGAGAGCATTATATATTATATTATAATTATTATTATAATATAATATAAATTATTATATTATAATATTATAATTATATATATATATATATATATATATATATATATATATATATATAATTATATAATAATATATACAGTATATACACAATATATTATTCGATAAATATTATTCTGAATTGCAAAACAAACAGAAAAAACGTTCCTCCCGGTGCGCTCTCGATAATGTGAACGCGCGCCAGCGGTTCAGAGGTGTTCGTGCGCATGTTTAATGAACATGATGGAAACACACATTTCTCTGCATCTACTACTACTCTGCAAACAACCACATTGCGTTTAATATGGACAAGCAAATGAGCATTTATGATGTGAATAACCTGCATTTCTAAACAAGTTTCGAACAGATTTCACCTTCTTTGGCTTATCGTCAGGATTTACGCGATTTGCGTAAATCACGCAGTACAATGATAACCACGCACTCTGCGGTCACAGAATACGATGGTCACAGAATCTGGTGTAACAGGTGTTAATAGAGACCAATTTATATATTATAAAGCATGAGGAAAATTGGGATGGGAAATATGATGGGAAATAGCTGCATTTGTGTTTTTAAAACTGTTTAGTTCAGTTGTTGATCCAGGAAGATCGAATCTGTGAATATATTGCCAACTTTACTGAACTCTTTAAACACTGACTGCTTTTCTTTATATTTGAGTCCGAGTTCAAACTCTATATGAGCATCATTTGTGTGTATTAATGCACGAGCTGACTGAATAAGCACTGCGAGCCAGACAAACATTAAACAGGAAGTGTTTGTCCAAACATGGTTTTGCGACGGAATGCAAAAGTTTATTATTTTTTTAATTCCTCCAGTCCCATTCATTTTTTTCCCACCACCACGTCCCTTTAGAAGCTCCGTCACTGAACGCAGTGTCATATTGAAACTGAAAGTTTAGCCTGAATAAAGTTTAGCCCATAAAGCGCTCGTGAGCTGCAGAGAGAGTCAGAGTGGAATAAACTCACACACAGACCAGAGCTGAGAATAACTCTCTCTCAACGGGAACTTTATAACATTATATCCTTTATATTTACTAATCGGTAACCAGCCACAGGTAAATCTTCAATACATGCATGCTGTTTTTTGTGATTTACACATTTTGTGGATTCTTCAGATTGTTTATGAACATTATAGAAAACTGTTTCTGTGTGTTTGTGACAGATTTATCTCATCAGTGTTGATTATGTTTTGCGTTCAGCCAGTGAAGAAAATGCAATAGAAATAACTTCATTTCGACACTCTGTAGATTCAGTAATATTATCGTGAATGGAGTTTGTGTCTCTTCATTGTAAATCTCGTGGTTTTGAGGTTATGTTGATATTTCTGCTGAGCGTTCAGTAAATCATCTCTATCTAGTATTTAATCTCATTTCCTTATTAGTTCTTGTTGGTTCAGTCTCTCTTCTGATTAACATTTCTGTCATTTGTTTTTCTATTGCAGAATCAAAACCATGAACGCTGTAAATCCTGCTCAACTGTTGATTCTGGTTTGGACTTTTACTGCAGTCTGTCAAGCTGATGGTAAGAATAAACTTCCCCTAAAGCGTGTGTGAAAATTTTCAGGAGGGACTGAATCTAAGATGATGAAAAAAGGTCAAATCTTATCAATAAATATAAAACACAAGTGACTCTTTAAAACACTTTTGTCAGAGTATCCAGTTCAGTCCAAGTGTGTCTGACAGTATTTCATCCTTCCAGTGATTCAGAAGTAGATTTACTATTTGAAGTTTGATCATTTGAGTCTGGGAGCTGTGCATTTCTACCGCTAATTTATGTGTTTTTACACATTTATGTCACATAATGTCAGGATGTTGAATGCAGAGACTGTGTACATATTGCTATTGAACATATAAGTTATGGTACATAATAAGTAATAAAATATGTGACCCTTCCATTACCAGAGATTAAATGACCTTTTCAAAATCTGATGTACAAAAGCTCATGATGCAGTGATTTTATTTATGAATAGGTTCTGTAATGAAAGAGTCACTGTATTTATTATATGACTGACATCGACACAGACACAAGAAGAAGCTTAATGAGATGTAAAAAAACAAACAAAACAAACAGAAATATTTATTATTGTTTAGTTGCTGTATTGTGTGACATAAATTATTATTATTTTTCAGATGACATCAGTGTAATCTGTGAGAATGTGACTGGAACTGTGGGAGAGGAAGTAACTTTCACCTGCAGCGTCTCTCAGAAGTGCTCTGAACGCTGCATTAAACTGTATAAGTTTCAATACCCTGAGAGCCTTGACTCAATCTGTAGACAAGAGTTTCCTCTGAACTCCTGTGAACAGAGAAACAGCTTCACATGCAGATACACTCCAACTACAGCAATGACAGAACAATTCAGCTTCTTTGTGCAGACAACGTGTGGATGCAACAAACCCACAAAATTCACTGTGGTCATAACAGGTACAGTATATAATACTGTTGTTTATAATTCAATACATGTTTTCAAATGTTTGTTTTTTAACACTGATCTAAAATCTGTTCACAGAAGCCACTAAACCTAAAACTGTCTCTGAAGCTACTCCCAATTTAAAAGGTATGATATATTTTATTCTAGTTATTGATTATTGAGCTCCAATTTACTTCAGGAAGACAGAAAACGGCTCTTTAGTCTCTTGTTAGAGTATTTATAGTGTAAATGATTTAGAGTAAATATCTCTGTAGATATTTGAGTCAGTGATTTTAGAGATGTTTAGATTTGGTCTGTGTGTGTCAAGAAATCAGTCCTCAGATTCTCAGAAGTGTTTGTGAAGTCTGTCTGATGTTTGATCGCTTGATTTAAACAATCATTTAAACACTTTAAATGCACCTTTCCAGGGACACATTCACCAAGAGAATCAAGAACAGAAAAAAATACTGGATCTAAAGTTTCTGTCGTCGCTGCAGTCGTGGGCTGTTTAATCATCCTCATCATCATCCTCACAATCATTTACAAAAGGAAATCAAACTCCAGCACACCTCGTGTTTTCCAGAAGTGGATGTTTCTGGGCTGCAGACATGATGACAACAGCAACGTCCAAGAGCAAATCCCACAAAATGTGATTAATATCACCGACTCAACAGTTTAACATTGAGTTTTGTTTGACTTTTAATGTGAAGCTCGTGAAAGACAAACTTTACAGGAACTCCATAAACTATTTCTGTACATTCATTACTATCTGTTAAACTCTTATATATTGATTTCTGTGAAATAACTACATTATTGATCTTTATGATCATTATATATATATGAACATTAAGAGGTGATGCAACAAAACTAAACTGTGTATGCTTTTGCTCTTCTTTCTGACTGGAATGTCTATATTGAATGTCAGTTTTGTATTTGGAAAGAGGCATTATAACTTTTAGAATGGAAATTATTTTTTACTTTTAATATTCTGCACCTGCAACTTTCTAATGCTATGAACGGTGTGGTTTGAACAATGTCCTTTTTATTATTAAAAAAAGAAAGAAAAATGGAACGAATAAACTCGTGTGATACTCTCTGCACTTACTGCCTATTGCACTTCTAATTAGACGCTAACTGTATTTTGTTGCCTTGTACCTACATGTGCAGTGACAATAAAGTTGAATCTAATCTAATCTAAACATGAATATATGGAAACTTTTTTTTATGATCACATCCTAATCAAAGTCCACTGATTTTACTGTAAATTCAAAACTGACTTTAAAACCTATGTTACACTATATTTACTGAAAATAAACAACTAAATGTAATAATGTGAGATTTGAATTTAAATATTGAACATAAACAAAGTACACCAATTTAAATAAATGATACATTTTTTATTTACAATAAAAATATAAACATTGCTTATGTCATCAATAAGGTCATCAAAATCTATAATAAAATATTGATTCACTCTTTTTAACGTGTGAACATCTGAAACATGTGTAATATTCTAGCTTTTATTTTCTTTCGTTTCTGTGAAAGACTCCCGTTTCCTTTCTCCGGGTCTGTTTCGTCATTTCATCACCAATCATTTGCGCGACAGCAATAAATCTATGATTCAGACACAGTAGTGAATCAGTGTCTGAGGTGGTGGACTAGAGGAACAATGATAGGATGATAGGATCCTGATATAGAACATTTTTGGTATAAAGTGTTCTTTAAAACCCGGTTCTATCCACCTTTCTCCCGAGTAAACAATGAGCGCCGCCATGATGAATTCCAACTTCCGTTTGGATGCTGTCTTCTTCCGTTCTCCACACGAACACGCAGTCAGTGGCGTAAAAAGAGCGTTGGAATTAAATAAACTGAATTTTTTTGAACATTAATAATCAAAATAAAAACGTGCACAGGGTTAAGCTGTTGCTACATAACAGCAATGAACTGATTCAAGTTTGAATAAACTAAATTCTTAGAAAATACGTGTTTTGAGCACCAGCGAATCTGAAGAGAATCCGTACAACGCCATATTCCTTGAATTTCATGCTGGACTGGCAAGAGAAAATAAGCATAGCTTGCGTAAAACGTTTGGCCACTCGAGGGCGTACATTCAAAACAACAATTGGCGTAGCTTGAATTATGAGAATTGTCGTCTTCAACTCCAGATGAGAATCATATATCATGGATGAGGCAAAGTAGTAGTTTTAATAAATGTTGCACATGATTTTATTTCATTATAACGAATTAGCCGCAAGTAAAGCGAGGTTTAACACTACATTGGTTGTTATAGATGTTACTGCATTTGTCCGATTCATTGGTGTGATGACGCTGCGCAGTTTTATGTGTTCAAAACAATCATAGTAAAAGTACATCATTTGCAAAAAGGCTTATTAATATTTATGTATAACACTGTATTAATTTACATTGCTCATCACGTCGGGTGAAGTGTAAGGCGATGTCAACAAACTAATCACAAACCCAATGCAATAACGCTGTCCTTAATAAACATTACTGTACAGAATGAAACTCATTCGCAGTTTTGGCATTTGACACATTTGATGTAGGGACAGTATTTCACTAAAGCTACAGTAAAAAACAAAGTTCATAACATGCATTGAAGTGTTCGTAGAGAACATCAGCTCACCATTTTTCACATCATATTCATAGACAAGAACAACATATTCAAATAATAAGACGAACACTGTTGATCGATATAATAATCACAAGCTTTCTGTCAGTAAAGGAATCAGATAGTTCCTCATCTGTCTATTAAAACACATGCAAGATGTCTAGTTGAAGTTTGTCGCGCGGTTCTCTCTATTTAGGAAACGCGACACCGATGTCGATCCTCGTTTTATTTCCTAACCTGTACGTTTATGGGACTCGTCTTTGTTGACAGAAGCAGCCACAAACAGTAAAGAATAACTGTGTTCATAACAAGTGCGCGAAACAAGCTAGTTGCTCGATAGACGCTTCAACTACTATTTCCGCATTTCTACAGCAGTAAAAGCGGAAACCGAGGGTAACGCGGACGTCATTGACAGGCTATTCCCGCACACGTCCCGGATCCTTGGTTAAAATTTTCTCATGATTTACAAAGAGTTGGAAACTAGGGGTGTGACGAGATCTCGTACCGCGAGACTAAAACGTGACGAGATTTCTCGTCGAGGTGAAAAGTTGTCTCGTCGTGCTATCAGTGTGAGGGTGAAATTATTATTGAAGAATCGCCACTTTCAAATCGTTTGTGTGGAAACATTTTGGTTTTCCAGTAGAAATAATAAACGGCGAAAGACTAACACACAAGACACAAACAATATGTAAACACTGTAAGAAAACTATGCCGTACACCTCGGCCAAGGTTGTACAGACTCTTAGCATTTTCATTTGCGCAAAATGGAAGTGACGCGGTCGCGACGTGCATGCGGTGCGGCGCGCTCGTTTTTTCCTGGCGTGCCTGTGCGCGGCGAGATGAACGCTTGCAAAAGGAGGAGGAAGGAGGAAGCGACGCGGCCGCGCTTTACACGCTTTTTTAGGCGCGATATGTGAACGGCCCCTAAAGAGGCAGAAAGCATCGCTGTTACTGTTGACGGTTGGACTTCTCGGTGTACGTAGAGCTTTATCACAGTTACAGCCACACAATCAATAGTGACTGGGAAATGGTCAACTTTGTACTGCAATTAAAGTGACACTTAAAGTGTTATGTGAATTTTTTATTTATACGGTTTAATTTTTGTTCAATCTGTAGAAAGAAGTTCAGTGAGATTTCTCATGTGAAATTATACAGGGCAGAAAACAATTGGTTGTTTTTGTGGCAAAACATTTAGCAGTGTTTGCATGTTGTTTTACTGCAAATAATTCATTAAAATAGAAGTAAAATGACATGCATTACTAGTTGATTTCAAAATGCACCAACATTTTTGCATTTTATGATTTTCAGTTGAATAAAAGACTATTTTCCCTTCATACGTTTCATTATTGAGGATTTCTTAAAAATACTATAAAAATCTCGTCTCGTGAACCCAATCTCGTGTCTCGTCTCGTGGGATAGGGGTCTCGTCACACCCCTATTGGAAACATTTGGGATATTGTAAGTACTCAACTGAACAAAATATATAACACTGGCCTAGTGGTTTTTGGATATTTTACTGCAAACATTTTACATATTGCACCTTTAAGTTACAATACTCCTCAAAGAGGATGTATGTGGGCTATGCTCATTTTGAGTACAAAACTCCATCCTGATCGTGAGCTGCATATGAGGCTCATACTCAGCTCTGCCAACTTCACATAGCTCCACATCATCTACGCATTAACTTTAAGTGAGGCGCTGGAAAAAGTCATTGCTACACATTTAAGTGTTGGCACTGTGGAGCCATGTGCTTTTTCAGCCATTTTCATTGATTCAGCAAGATATTACCATATCGGAAAATATGCAATTTTGACTAGACTAACCAGAGACTGGAAATGTAAACCATCATTTCAAGTTGGCGAGACTTCAGCATTCAGAAAAAAAAGTGGATATAACCAGACTGAACCTAAGCAGAGTGTCACCTAAATTAAAATGAAATACAGATGCGCTACTGTTAGTAATTTTATTCATGAAACTCAGAAGTGATTGCATAACCTACAGTGTGTTATATTAACCTTTAAGGTTCTTTCAGGGTGTTTGACTCTCACAGGACAGTTGTTGTAGTTGAATGAAGAGTCTTCAACAATTCCTTGTAGTGTTTCATGGGGAAAAAAATCATTTTGTGAGCAAACTCTGCAGTTTTTCACCTCAGCACTGACCCATCTGCTATGAAAAGCTCTTTGTAAAGCATAAGTCATCTGTTTTTCATCATGTCCTGGCACTCCTGTGTGCCAGCCGTATAAATGTGTCGCACTTTTACTCTCACCAAAGATGTCCAAGAGAATTCTGCACCACAGAACTGCGTGTTTCAGGCGTAAATCCAAGTGTACGCCTAAAGCATTTCTATAGGTTATGTGTTTATGTATTTCTTTGTTTTATAAAGCACCATGATCCTGTGAGGAATGACATTTCATTCCTTTATATGTCAACAGAATGACAGTAAACAAACTTGAACTTGAATCAGTCCAGATGCAGAATAATGAACCGGCTTGTGTCATTTAGAAAATGAAATGTTGAGGTTTATTTTCTTGTGTCGCACACAAAAGAATCAGTGTGAAATAAAACATTCTCAGCTCAGGGTGAAGAAATACAGATAAGTGCATGATATCTTAAACATTAACCACTGAAGAGGATGATAACCTTACATTAATGTTTAACCGTGACGATTTAAGAGCTTTTGATTTAAACAAGTAAAATAAAAATGTACATAATCTACAGCAGCAGTTCACACACTAAAACTGCTTTAAAACTATTGAGTAATTTCTTTAAAAAACAGCAGAACTCTGTTCAAATAAGTAAAGCACAGTGTGGCAGATCAATTAAAACCATGTTTGAAGACTTCTGGCATGTTCAGCTTTTCCACTATGAGACGAAATGTGGTTTGTTTCAGTTTTTGGCATGTCGTCACGGCTCGTTTTAAACACGAGGGAATAATGGTTTAAAAAAAACTTATGCTGAGTATTGAATTAGCACAGTTAATTTATTATTCATAATTTGTTTTGTGGGTGTACTTTTTATTGAATCTGATTATTATTTCAAAACACAGAATGTTTGCATTGTGTATCTGGTTTTTGTAAAAGTACTTTCGGTATTTTGTCATGTCTGTCATCAGCACTTTCTGTCAGCTGCGCCAGAAAATAAACTAATTCAACATTCTCTGGCACTGTTCCCAACACTGCTGCGAAACTTCCCACGTCAATTGATTTTAATCGATTTTGCTGAGCAAACAAGATCTACTAAACATACATCTTTCAATACTATTTGCTTTGGAAATACTCATTCAATACTATTTTTTCTTGTTATGTCACATGTCATCTTGTCAGTTTTGTTTGAATCTCTTGGAGCCTATAATGAAAGTATTCAATGTTTTATAAATGCGGGCAAAGACCTGCTGAAGTCAAGCCCATGACAAAGGAGAAGTTATCAAATAACTCTTTAATAACTTTCACAGAGAATAACACCCAGGAGATAACTTGGAGAAGAAAAATGCAGTCACTGAATAATCCCAGACAAGGAAGAAACAGGAACTCACGACTTGAATAGGACCAAAACAAAGATAACTGATGAATGACTAGGTAACTAACCCAGAAAAACGTTTGAAACTAATTGTTTCAGGGGACAGAACTGGTTTGCAGTACATCCTCTTGAAGCATAAGAACAGGAGTGTCATGATTGTCAGCTTAAGTGGCCACTAGAAGTACTAGAGGACACTTCAACATGGACTCACTCTCTCACACACTCACACGCTCATTCACTCAGTGAATGACTTCATTTCCCATAAGCCCCGTAGCCATTCGGTGATCATCGCACCAGCTGCACCTCATTCACCAGCCACTGATGACACCCACAGCTGAAGCCCATCACCCACTCCTTAAAAGCACCACTCTCTCACCACATGTTTGAGAAGTCTTGATCAGTTATCATTTCTATCATTACAACTATCATTTCTGAGCGTTATTCCTGTGTCTTGTTTTCCTGGTTCACTGCCTACCTCGTCTGACCCCTCCTCTGGGATGTTCTGACCCCTCCTCTAGGATGTTCTGACCCCTCCTCTCAACAGTTGTTCTGACCCCTGCTCTCTTGCCGCCTACCTCGATCTCTTTTGCCTGGAAGCGTTTATGACTCTGCCTTCTCCCTGATATTCCTGTTTTGCCGTTGTTCGACCATTACCTGTAAGACCAATCCTTTTTACTAATAAAGCTTGCAATTGGATCGCATTATAAACTAATTCAACATTCTCTGGCACTGTTCCCAACACTGCTGCGAAACTTCCCACGTCAATTGATTTTAATCGATTTTGCTGAGCAAACAAGATCTACTAAACATACATCTTTCAATACTATTTGCTTTGGAAATACTCATTCAATACTATTTTTTCTTGTTATGTCACATGTCATCTTGTCGTTATGTTTGAATCTCTTGGAGCCTATAATGAAAGTATTCAATGTTTTATAAATGCGGGCACAGACCTGCTGAAGTCAAGCCCATGACAAAGGAGAAGTTATCAAATAACTCTTTAATAACTTTCACAGAGAATAACACCCAGGAGATAACTTGGAGAAGAAAAATGCAGTCACTGAATAATCCCAGACAAGGAAGAAACAGGAACTCACGACTTGAATAGACCAAAACAAAGATAACTGATGAATGACTAGGTAACTAACCCAGAAAAACGTTTGAAACTAATTGTTTCAGGGGACAGAACTGGTTTGCAGTACATCCTCTTGAAGCATAAGAACAGGAGTGTCATGATTGTCAGCTTAAGTGGCCACTAGAAGTACTAGAGGACACTTCAACATGGACTCACTCTCTCACACACTCACACGCTCATTCACTCAGTGAATGACTTCATTTCCCATAAGCCCCGTAGCCATTCAGTGATCATCGCACCAGCTGCACCTCATTCACCAGCCACTGATGACACCCACAGCTGAAGCCCATCACCCACTCCTTAAAAGCACCACTCTCTCACCACATGTTTGAGAAGTCTTGATCAGTTATCATTTCTATCATTACAACTATCATTTCTGAGCGTTAGTCCTGTGTCTTGTTTTCCTGGTTCACTGCCTACCTTGTCTGACCCCTCCTCTGGGATGTTCTGACCCCTCCTCTAGGATGTTCTGACCCCTCCTCTCAACAGTTGTTCTGACCCCTCCTCTAGGATGTTCTGACCCCTCCTCTGGGATGTTCTGACCCCTCCTCTAGGATGTTCTGACCCCTCCTCTCAACAGTTGTTCTGACCCCTGCTCTCTTGCCGCCTACCTCGATCTCTTTTGCCTGGACGCGTTTATGACTCTGCCTTCTCCCTGATATTCCTGTTTTGCCGTTGTTCGACCATTCCTTTTTACTAATAAAGCTTGCAATTGGATCACATTCGCTGACTCGCCCTTCATTACGAGGAGAAAATGGCAAAAACGCATGTTTGCTGTTTTGTGACCGCTCTAAATATTAGACAGCAGTTCTATTCAGTGCAGTGCTTTTAATTTAAATAAAGATGTTTAAGAGTTCATTTCATTCTTGCACAAGCAAAACCACGGGTGTTGTAAATGCTGTGAAGATGATCATACTGGTTTATATGAACTCTTCCAGTGTATAGCCAAGAAAATTATTCCCGAAAATGTTAGTTATTTAGAATGTTGGTCATTTACTTGCTTATCTTGTTAACAAAATTATGATAACTCCAATCAATTAAAATGCATTATAAATGTAACTTTGTCTCCAAAATTAAAGTTCCAAAGTTTTTTTTTTCCAGTAAACAGTTCTTAAAAGAACCCTAAGAAGGTTTCTTGGAACACAGGCTTTTGCAAGAAAATATTTTTCCTCGCATCTCATATCTTTTTGCTCCTTTATGGGTTCTGTGATGTATAATTTAGCAGAAATATCTTTTTTTTTTTTAATTAAAAAAATGAATGTTAGGCCTACTTTTGTTCATTTACTGCATTAAATATAAATAAAATGTCCATTTTTTAGTGTCTCGTGACACTGCATTAAAGAAGCTGATCGACGCTGCAGTAAATGGTGCATGTTTAAGGAAGCCGAGGATGAAAACGGCACAACAGTGCATAAAAAGAGAGACCAGCATCACGCGTTTACGAGCCAAGTGCTTGACTGCAACATTTATTTTCTGTTTATATTTAAGCTGTGGAATGAAATCAACAAAGTTCACTGTTGCCATAACAGGTCGGATACAGTTTATATTAAGCATCAAATGATTTCAATAAATATAAACATTTTGGATGCCATGCAAACTTTGTGCCCATGAACCCATGAAGTTTTAAAATCTGAGGAATAGTCTGCGGTTGGAGATTCTGTTCAGCAAGGTATTATTTAACATATTCTTCATTTTACTTCCCTTTACTGTTCTTACATAAACAAAGGAAGCTGCTCTTCAACCTCTTGTCACCATAACTGTGTAATCATGAACATTAAATGATGTCAGGAGTTCAAGTCCATAGATCGTACTTCTAATCTTTGGCAGAACTACAATAAAAAGTGAATAAATATATATGTTGTTTTCATGATTTCAAACCAACAGAGACTGAATTCACTTATGGAGACTTATATTTATTTTGTTAAAATGTGTCAAAAAGCAAAAGCAAAACCAACTAAATCTGTAATTGCTGTGGCGTGATCTGCTTCATCATCATAATGGAAATTGTTTATGTAATTGCACAAACCCTCGTGGGTGCTGTAAAACACACAAATTATAATGATGACAACAACAGTAAATAGTCAGAAAGAGCCTGTTAACAACATGACAATTGTGGCGATTGTCAAGGCTGGCTTCACGTCCACTGAACCTCGAGCAGGATCATGAGTTGTGTTAAGACAATGTGAATAAAAGCACGTACTCAGGAAACATCTATGGTACAGGGCCTACTAATAGTTGTAAGCTGTATATTCTGTTTTATATTGATTTCTTGGAAATAACAATGTTATTGATCTGTTTGATCCAATCACAGTACTTTATCCTATATCTGAATATTCAACAAAATCAGTTTTCATTCTGTTTTAGGGACTTTTAGCTCATTTTAGCTCAATGTTTTCCGGTTGTAATATAAAATAAAAATGTGTATAAGAGCAGGAATGGGTAGGTTACTTTTAAAATGTATTTCACTACAGATTACAAAATACATGATTTAAAAAGTAATTAGTAACATATTTCTTCAGATTGCTTAAGTTTAGTAACTTAATCTAAATACTTTAGAATACTTTGGAATACTAATAAGTGTGGAACAAACACAAAAAAGGTATTGAGTGAGATATAAACAATATTGAAAAAAGTCAGAATTATGAGCTATAAACTCACAATATTGAGAAAAGTCAGAATTATGAGATATAAACTCACAATATTGAGAAAAGTCAGAATTATGAGATATAAACTCACAATATTGAGAAAAGTCAGAATTATGAGATATAAACTCACAATATTGAGAAAAGTCAGAATTATGAGATATAAACTCACATACTAAATTCACAAATGCAAGAAAAAAAGTCAGTATTGCAAGTTTGTATCTCCTAATTCTGACTTTATAACTTGGAATTGTGAGTTTAAATCTCGCAATTCTGAGAAAAAGAAGTCAGAATTGTGAAATGCAAACTCACAATTGTGAGGGAAAAAACAAATTGTGAGAAAAAGTTGCAGTGACGAGTGAATTATAAAATGACTCACAAAACATGAAAACAGTGGAAAACATGAAACTTAACTCCACTTTTTCAGACGGTCAGAGTCAGAGAATCACCAATTGCTGTTTAAATGGCATTAAAATTCAAAGTAATCACTTTGGTAATCTAAAACACTTTTCAGATGTAACTGTAATCTGATTACCACCCATTTAAAATGTAACTGTAATGAAATACAGTGACTCAAATGTTGTATTTTAAATACGTAACTAAGTTACTTGTATTTCGTTACTCCCCAACCCTCTATGAGAGTTTGATAGGAGTGCGGAAGGAAGAAAATAGGATGAAATGAGTGATTGATAGGCAAAGCTATTTTTTCATTTATTATATAATGAATCTAAAAACTGACATCACAGCAGCTGTGTTTCTGTTGCTGTGCCCTTTGTTCCCACTCATAGTTACTGGTTTCTCAGATTTCACCGGATTCCTAGTTTCCTTTGTTGGATAGTCTGAGCATTTAAATCCTCCAGCTTCAGTTTGTTTTTTTTCCTACATGGTTTATGCTGTTGCTTAGCGGATGTGGGAGATTTTGGCTTTGGATTACCATCTTTTCACTCCACTTTTAGTTGCGCACTCACGAACTTCCCTAAACTTTCTCATAATAATGACTTAACATCTCATAATAATGACTTAGTATCTCATAATAATGACTTAACATCTCATGTTGTGTTTTATTTTGTTTGTGTGGGCGGCAGTCGCTGTGAGGAACTGCCGCCCTTTTATTTTCGAAGAATTAAGAATTGTGTTACATTGGTGCCGAAACCCGGGAAGAAGGAAGCGGGAACCGGCGAACATTAATAACTTTTAATTAAAAACAAACAAACAATAAAACGAGAGTGTAAGGGAGGCAGTTCCTCACGGCGACTGCCGCCCACACAAACAAAATAAAACTCAACATAAAGTTTTTGTCACTGTCATCGCTCCTCTTTTATGCGTCCGGAGCTCCTCCGCAAGAGCTCATTATCTCTCGCGCCGTTCCCTCACGGCTCTCGCCCGCCCTGCTCGACGCAGTCATCATCAAGCGTTATCTGTTTTTGAGGGGATGTTGTTATCTCTTTGTTTAGTCTGTCATCTATCCTGTAACAGAATTTGTTTTCAGAGTTTCTTTAAGCGAGATGCAATAAAAACAAATCATTCATCTATCATTTAAAGTCTGAAATTGAGCAGTTACAGTAGTTAAGTCCTCTACAAAAGACAAGCGACAGTGGTGAACAAATAACATATCAGGTTGAAGGTGCAGCCGAGTTCAAAGTCTGTGATTCCTGAACAGGTACAAACCTGTCAGAGGTCATCAGATAAAAAACTCATTTGGAAAGTGAAAGTATTTCATGCACAGCATTTGTAAATATTAGTGTGTCAACACAAATTCTCACGTTTGTTGTGCACTAAATAAAGACAATGCAAGTGAAACCATATGAAGAGCTGCTCTATTTATGTACGGTATTCAGTCGTGAGCTTTTACTAAAGCAAGCTTTTAAACATCACAAGTGACACAATGGCCTGTAAACTTGTGTGAAGTCTTGAGACAGACTCCGGCCTGTCGCAAAAGTTCATTTAGATGATTTATTGAACTGCATTTGCATCACTGTCCAACTCATGGAACACGAATCAATAAGCATGAGCTGTTTGTTTATAGGAAGTGAAATGTAACCCGAAAATAACCTGACGGTGACCAGAAATACCTGTCGGTCTATATCTCATCTACTTGTTAAACATGCACGATCTTTATCTTGTCAGAAAGCACTCATACTTTCACTCAAGTTTCACTCAAGTTTTGTCACGCTTTTGCCACGCTTTTGTTTGACTTATTGTCAAAAGGACGTTTGAATATGCAGTTCATCTGATCCGTGTGCTGATATTTAATAAACTTCAACAGACCCCCATGGGTATTTATTTTGTGTGTGTGGATGTGAGTTTGTTTCTACCTAATTACAGCTTCCTTTCGGGATAGCATGGCACAAACCACCCATTGTGCTGAGAACATTTAAAGTTTCTAGTTAAAAAAACTAAATCTTGTTGCACATCAAAAAACCCGCAGATGTGGAGGATTGCTGTTTTTTTTATCATCTGTGATCTTCATTTAACGTTTGACATGTTGCTATGTGAAACAACAAACTCAAGGACACATGAGGACATATTCAAGGAAACATAAATCAAGGTTGAGTGTTTTTTTTACCAAAGGAATAAAGTATAGCAAAAAAAATTAAACCGTCTGAAAACACATTTTAGTATGAGTTACAAGAGAATACAGTGAATATGATGTTTGCTAGAAGACAACTTGGCTTGCATGATATTGCAATGAGCATATTTTCTATAAGAACATTCTGTCCTTTTCTTAAATGACAGTTTATTTCCAACTACACTCACAATATTTATCCAAATCATGGCAGTGGCTTCCACTGGCTTACAGACAACTGAAAATCTCCTGCTCATGCACCACATATTTACTTAGCTGTTAAAACAAGACGTTCGACTAATATTGTTTTACCTACCAACCTCCAGTACCCCTAACCATTAGAACAGGAAGTGTGCCAAACCAAAAACAGTAAATGTGCCAGTTTCTCCTTTTAAAAGTATAGTATGTAATTTGTTCCAGAAACATTTTTTTTGTGCTGTTTGAAAACAGCAGTCCACTAGAACGTGTGTTGTGGAAAAGGTCTCACACATAGGTGGTTAAGAAGGTGTTGTTTGGTGTAGATAAACAGATGCATAGATAGTAAGTGGATAGACAGATAGAACGATAGATAGTTGGATATATTGACAGACGGGTGGATGATAGGTAGGTAGATATAGGTAGAAAGATGGATGGATAGATAGATAGACAGACAGAC
>CM076068.1:27292500-27307500 GCA_038088235.1 Zacco platypus | reverse complement strand
AATACAGCTCTATTTCAGTTTTATTTCAATAAGTTTCAGAAATGAATACACGAATGTGACCCAAGAGCACGCGCTGAGGGATCAAAGCTCCATAAGCCGCTTTGGGTTCATAACAGAGTCATTGTTGGACTTGGACTGTTGTTTTTAATGGAGCTACATTCCATCTGATGAAGATGATGATGATGATGACGACGAAGACAATGATACACTTCATGAAAGGGTCTGTAATAAAGATCCACAGCCTGTCGCGCGCATCTCGGTGTCTGACGTCTGAAGGCGGTGAGTTTATACTGTGACACTCTTGTCTCTATTCGTGACGTCATGACTCTTGAGGGGAACCTGTAATTTTATATAAACATGTAAAGTGTGCGGGTCATTCCTACTGCAGTACTTCTGTCATCATCTTATGCATATTAATGTATATTGGATTCAGTACTAAACTTACGATGATTAAAGTTTGATACCGATGAAGTTGTTCGAGATTGAACTGTTGGGTTGACAAAACAATGTGTGAAGTTTAGACAAGTGTAAAACTGTTTGAAGTTTGAATGTTATAGAGATCTCACACATAGGTGGTTATGAAGGTGTTGTTTTGTGTAGATAGACAGACGGATGATAGACGGATGGATGGATAGACGAATGAATGAATGGATGGATGGATATACAGATAGATAGATAGTAAATGGATATATTAATAGACGGCGGATGATAGATGGATGGATGGATAGACAGACAAATGGATAGTTGGATGGATAGGTAGATAGATAGATAAATGGATGGATGGATGGATAGATGGATGGATGTATATATACAGACAGAAAGATGGATAGATAGTAAATTGGATGGGTAGATAGATAAACAGACAGACAGATGGATAGATAGAAAGATAGATAGATGGATAGGTAGATAGATACATTGATTGATAGACTGATGGATGGATGGATAGACAGATGATAGATGGATAGACAGACAAACGGATAGATGGATGGATAGGTAGATCGACAGATAGATAAATGGATGGATGGATATACAGACAAAGATGGATAGATAGATAGATAGATAAACAGAAAGACCAATGGATAGATAGATGGATGGATAGGCAAATCGACAGATAGATAAATGGATGGATGGATGGATATACAGATAGAAAGATGGATAGATAGTAAATGGATGGATAGATAGATAAACAGACAGACAGATGGATAGATAGATGGATAGGTAGATAGATACATTGATAGATGGATGGATGGATGGATGGATAGACAGATGATTGATGGATGGATTGGTAGATCGACAGATAGATAAATGGATGGATGGATGGATAGATAGTAAATGGATGGATAGATAGATAAACAGAAAAACCAATGGATAGGTAGATCGACAGATAGATAAATGGATGGATGGATGGATAGATAGTAAATGGATGGATAGATAGATAAACAGACAGACAGATGGATAGATAGATGGATGAATGGATGGATAGACGGATGGATGGATATACAGACAGAAAGATGGATAGATAGTAAATGGATGGATAGATAGATAAACAGACAGACAGATGGATAGATAGATGGACGGATGGATGGATAGATAAACAGACAGACGGATGGATGGATAGATAGATGGACGGATAGATGGATAGATAGATAGATGGACGGATGGATGGATAGATGGATGGATAGATAGACAAACAGACAGACAGACAGATGGATAGATGGATGGATAGATAAACAAACAGACAGACAGACAGACAGATGGATAGATTGATGGACGGATGGATGGACAGACAGATGGATAGATAAACAGACAGACAGATGGATAGATAGATGGACGGATGGATGGATAGATATACGGACGGATAGATGGATAGATAGATGGACGGATAGATGGATAGATAGATGGACGGATGGATAGATAAACAGACAGACAGATGGATAGATAGATGGACGGATGGATGGATAGATATACAGACAGAAAGATGGATAGGTAGCTAGATATATTGATAGACAGACGATGGATAGATAGATGGATGGATGGATGGATAGACAGATGATAGATGGAAAGACAAACGGATAGATGGATGGATAGGTAGATAGATAGATAAAAATATGGATTGATGGATGGATGGCTAGACAGACAGAAAGATGGATGGATAGATAAACAGACAGACAGATGGATAGAAAGATAGATGGATAGGTAGGTGATATATAGATAGATAGATGCACAGACGGATGGACAGATGATAGATTGACAGATAGATTTACAGACAGACAGACAAATGCATAGATAGTAAATGGATGGATAGATAGACAGACAGACAGATGGATAGATGGATAGACAGATAGATAGATAGATAGGTAGGTGATGTATTGATAGATAGATAGATAGATAGATAGATAGATGGATAGACAGATTGACAGATAGATAGAAAGACAGACAGATGGATAGATAGACAGACAGACAGATGGATAGACAGACAGACAGATGGATAGACAGATAGATGGATAGATAGACAGACAGATGGATAGATAGACAGACAGATGGATAGACAGATAGACAGATGGATAGACAGACAGACAGATGGATAGACAGATAGATAGTTAGACAGATGGATAGACAGATAGATAGATAGACAGACAGACAGATGGATAGACAGATGGATAGACAGACAGACAGATGGATAGACAGATAGATAGTTAGACAGATGGATAGACAGATAGATAGATAGACAGACAGACAGATGGATAGACAGATAGATAGTTAGACAGATGGATAGACAGATAGATAGATAGACAGACAGACAGATGGATAGACAGATAGATAGTTAGACAGATGGATAGACAGATAGATAGATAGACAGACAGACAGATGGATAGACGGATAGACAGATAGATAGATAGGTAGGTGATGTATTGATAGATAGATGGATAGACAGATTGACAGATAGATAGACAGACAGACAGATGGATAGACAGATAGATAGATAGACAGACAGATGGATAGACAGACAGACAGATGGATAGACAGACAGACAGATGGATAGACAGACAGACAGATGGATAGACAGACAGATGGATAGATAGACAGATAGATGGATAGATAGACAGACAGACAGATGGATAGACAGACAGACAGATGGATAGACAGATAGATAGTTAGACAGATGGATAGACAGATAGATAGATAGACAGACAGACAGATGGATAGACAGATAGATAGTTAGACAGATGGATAGACAGATAGATAGATAGACAGACAGACAGATGGATAGACAGATAGATAGTTAGACAGATGGATAGACAGATAGATAGATAGACAGACAGACAGATGGATAGACGGATAGATAGATAGATAGATGGATAGACAGATAGATAGATAGACAGACAGACAGATGGATAGACAGATAGACAGATGGATAGACAGATAGATAGATAGATGGATAGACAGATAGATAGATAGACAGACAGACAGATGGATAGACAGATAGATAGATAGACAGACAGATGGATAGACAGATAGATAGATAGACAGACAGACCAACACAACAAACATCCTGAACTCGTCTGATGAAAATATCATTATTATGTTGAAATTTGAACTGTTGTGAACTGTTGTGAACGGATTGCTCAGTGCGTCCTGGCTGCATGATGTCATGTTGTGAACTCAAGTGCTGTTTATGTCATTTGGCAGCTGTGCGCGGGTGTTCCTCTGCATCCTGTCCAAGAGTGTGTATCGTAGGAGGAGGTCCTGCTGGATTTTACACCGCACAGCAGCTCCTGAAGGTTCGTGTGATCAGTTCTCAGGGTCAAAGGAGCTGTTTAGCTTTAATCATCGTCTAATTTTGCTGATTATGTCTAATCAACTTTTCCACAGGATTCCCTACAGTTAATGTCCAGAGGCCAGTGAACTTTAGACTTGAAAGTTATTTTTGGAAGGCGTCCAGCAGGGCTTGACACTGTACAGCAGCTCTCTTGAAGTTTACCTATACTCCACATCTGCAGATTACCATAGAACAGGCAATGACAATGCTGCAACTTCAGGTTTCCAGATAAAACAACAATCCAACCACATAAATGAAAGAGGAATTATAGATTGAATTGCAAGTGCTTTGCAGAAATAAAACGCTTAGAGAGGGTTTTAAATGCTGATTTTTAGTTCTTTGTTCTGCATGAGACAGACAAAATCATCACTTTCTGTCTCCCATTGTGCATTTTCCCACAAAGCGCCCATGTGATTGTGTGTTTGTGATTGTTTGTTACTTTCAGGCTCGGCAAGATGCAGTTGTTGACATTTATGAGCGGCTGCCGGTCCCGTTTGGACTGGTGCGGTTTGGAGTCGCGCCTGATCACCCTGAGGTCAAGGTCAGGCCTTTCTAATGAAGTCAAAATGAAATAATGAACATATTGAATGATCATCATTCTTTTCAATACCTGTACTTTATTAATCAACTCCCCAAAACAAGTCAGATTGCTTTTCTTTAAATAAATATCCTATTTTACTCAATAACATTTCAGATTATGGAAGTAAAATAGTGCTGCCCTAGTAAAAAAAGTAACTTATTTAATACCAAGTATTGTTTAAATCTATTAACATATTTACTGATATATCGCTTGAGAGTTACTGATTATAATTGATTATAAAATATAACGAACCTTTATTTGGAGTATTTCTTTATTGCACAGTGCACATTTCTTAATATTAAGCTTAAAATGTGTTTAATGTCACTGTTAATAAGGATACTGTATGATACTTGAATAAAATCTTTAAGTGCAAGATATTTAATTTGTTAATTTAATTAATAGTTCCACTGTAGCACAATCAAATATACTTTAGTATATCTTTATTTGGACCACTCCCAAACAATTAAAGTGCATTAAGTACAATATTAGTTGTTCCAGTTTTGCAGACTTTAAGTATACCGAAAGTACAATTATTTTTTATTAAGTATATAATATGTAAATGTATTTGTAGTATACTTAGCATGAAATTAATGTATATCAAATGCATTTTAGTATATTTATTTTTCACTAGGTTGTTTATTGAATATTTACAATTTCTACGTGATGATTTTGCTCTGATATGATAATAATAAAAGCATTGTGATTTTTTTCACATGCAAACATACTGTATGTAACAATGTTGGTGCATTAATAATCATAACTTGTGAAGTGTTTTTAAGCCAGGTTACACAGAAAATAGACTTCTTAAATCATACTCCTCCAATTCTATAAAGAAACACACACACAAAACCAGGGTTTTCATCAACAATACATTTTCTTACCACCGCTGGTTAAAGTGCAATTTAGAAAGAAAATCTAAAGTTTATGACACTTCCTGTTTTCTGGCCTAGTTTCGTGATCTTTCTTGGTTTAGTGACGTGATGATGAAAGTGTTAGATATTTAATCTCTGAACTAAACCTTAAAGCAACAATTATTCATGTCAATGAATCAATTTAAAGGGGATCTATTATGCCCCTTTTCACAATATATAATATAAGTTTCCAGAATGTATCTGAAGTTTCAGCTCAAAATCCCCCACAGATCATTTATTATAGCTTGTCAAATTTACCCCATTTGGGTTTGAGCAAAAGCACGCCGTTTTTCTGTTTGTGTCCCTTTAAATGCAAATGAGCTGCTGCTCCCGGCCCTCTTTCCAGAAAAAGGCTGAGCTTTAAGAGCTTGTGCTTCGGTTGCACAACAACAACAAAGCTGGAGAATCTCACGCAGACAAAATAATGAAAGTGTTCATCCTTACATTGTTCAAACCGGAGTCGACACTGATGGAGAGACTCAGGAAGAAGTTCCAACTTTTAGACGTTTCTGAACGGTTAGTGGATAAATTGATGTCGTTGCTGTGGAGTTGTTCAACTCATCACTAGCATGTGTCGTCATGTTCATCTTTTTTCCTTGAATTGACCCTCGTTTGTGAAGCAGTCCGGCGTAAAATGACGGCATCAACAACACTCGACTACAACAACTCTTCCTCTTCTCTAAAGCAGCCCAACATGGCCCCGCCCCCTTTGTTGCGTGTACTCGAGGGCGGGGTTTATGTAAATTTTGGGGTTAGTGATGTCACCAACCCAGGAAGAAGCTCTTTGTAGTCCTTAAAACGCGATCTCTGTAAAAGAATATATCTCCCTGCGTTGAACTTTGCAGATGTTGTTTCTGCTCAAACAGCAACATTACACACAAACTAAAGATAAAAAAAGCGAAATCATAATCAAAGACCGCTTAAAAACTCTGATTCAACTGTTTGTTTGTAATGTCATGGCACTTTTCAAGTCTTAAAATATATATCAAAACAGGGACTATCTGTTTGACCAACGGCCAATGCGTTTGTTGAAAATGCACAAATATGACTTTACCATTAAAAACCATTAGGTGAAATGAATGGATTCACTGTTCTCTGTTTGTGTTGCATATGAGTGGGTGTAAGTAGTAACAAACATCTGAAGAACAAACAAAAAATAAAAAAGTGAATGTGAGGTCATCGGTTGGACTGTTGGCAGTAAGTCATGAGTGTTTGTCGGGTACAAAATGTTATACGTCAGTGATCTGACCACATGTGAGTTCTATGATAAGCTTCATTGATGTCTATTGTAACCTAAGCAAGCTCCTTCCTCTGCTGGATAAATCCCATCCTCGAGTGGGCGGCAGGATGTTTGTGTACTAGATTTCATTTTTCATGATTCCCTTTGAGTCACTGCTATTAATAAGCAATATGAAATTAATACATGTTTTTTTTTTTTTATTCCTCATTTGAATGTTCCAGAATGTCATTAACAGTTTCACCCAAACGGCCCAGCATGAACGATGCAGTTTCCATGGAAATGTTAATGTGGGCAAAGATGTGACCATTGAGGAGTTAAAACAGGCGTACCACGCTGTAGTGCTGGTGAGGAACACCATAACACGTGAATCCTGGGTGAAAAATGAACCACCACCAATTGACAATGGCATATAAATAAATTTTGCAGCATAAAGCCTGGTTTTACCCTTGTACTGTTGAAAATCCTTGATCTAATTTGGTGTTTTGGACTAAAAATGACCAGCCTTTTAAGTTTTTTGTAAACCTTTCATTATGCTATATTATCACCAAATACAGTAGTTGCAAAAATGATGTCTGGAGGGGATTTTCACCGAATAAACCATCAAAATATGAGGAAAACATTTTATATATGAGTGAAGAGCAAAACTTGGTTAAGATATCTGACTAAATTATTTGGCAAACTACAGCTACAGGTTTTATTTTATTTGGAAAATAAATGCATAGAAAAACAAAGCTCTCTGGAAAAAGCATACATTAACTACAAAAAAATTATTAATATTTCATTGATTCTCTCTTGTTTTTGCATGTGTTTGTAATTTCTTTGTATGACAGCCTTACCAAAATATATTTTTGCACAATTCGACACAATAAAACAATTGACTCTATGTAATATAATCTATGTAATATTCTTACAAAATCTTTGGCGCATTTTAAATAGTATTTGAGTAACGGGTGAAGATGTCGATCATCGCTGTTGGCCGTTACTGTATTGGATCCAGCTTGTTTTCATTCAATTAGCACAAGTTTTATATTTCTTTTTGATCTGAGCTCATGCACCTCAGTGTTTGAGTTTCAAAAAAAAAAAAAAAAGGTATATAAGCTCAAATCAGTGATGCTTACGATCAATCAGTTCCTTAAATAAATTCAAAACCTGATAATTTTAAGAAAACGAGTTGAGAGAACGATTGAATCCACTATTTGACTAAAACAATTTTTTGTAGGCTGGTCATTTTCGACTGGGAAATGTATCAATGTCATGGAAAAAACACAAATCTTTTTTGGAGGAGGTTATTATACCCTGTGTGAGCAAATTCAGTACGTTTTAGTCCAATGTGAAAATATTTACTAGTATTTTGGGGGAAAACAAAATCAAAATGATTCCAAACATGTGACACCGATTAACACAATCTGCATCTGTTTCGCAGAGTTACGGAGCCGAGGGGAACCGTTCCATGGAAATTCCTGGCGAGAATTTTCAGGGTGTTTTTTCAGCTAGGGACTTTGTGGGATGGTACAACGGACTTCCCACCAATAAAGAGGTGCGGTTTGATTAAAATCATACCTGACTTCCATCTATGTTTGTAGATGATGACCCTCAAACAACTGTCTAATCTGTTCTCTATCCATGAACTTCCAGCTGTTACCTGATCTCAGCTGTGAAACCGCAGTGATTCTTGGACAGGGAAATGTGGCTCTGGATGTTGCCCGAATACTTCTCTCCCCTGTGGACATGTTGAAGGTCTGTGCAGATGCTTAAAGTAATAAGTGGTTGCAACCATTTGTAACTAGATTGTGTGAGTCGTCTAGTGTCATATATTTCCAGTTCTTTTAGCTGTACAAAAACATGAATGAATTGGTCAGAAAGACTCATGAATCAATCTCAAACACACGTGTCAAACCCACTCACTATATTAACATACTCAAGTATACTTTTGCCTCGCTCAACTGTTATGTTTCCTTAAGAATCACAAGCCGAGGCTCACATTTAGTGAACAATATGTTTCAGAGATTTGTATTTGTATTTATTAGGGGCGTAACGGTACATGCATTCATAACGAATCGACATATATAGTCGGTCACCGGTGATTCGCACTCCAATCCAGAAGGGGGGGTGCATGGTAATGTTCGCCAGCCGCCACAACAGGAAAACAGGATATATGCATGGAAATGTTTACGTGCAATCTCTCAACCGCGCAGTAATATACCTCACATAGCATTACATTCACCTCAGGCAAGTCATTTAGTGTCCACAGCATGTTAGTTCACTCTAGAGGAGCATTTCATTAACCCTTGTGCATCCTTATGGACATTTTTGTCCATTTCAGTTTAGGTTTTTTGTTATAAGTGTGCCTTTGTTAATGCCAACTACATGAATTTCGGCTCAGGTGTTTATTTTTATTGGAATTCTAATATTTTACCCTCATTTCCTTCAAAAAATCAATTTTACCCTCCATACAAAAAATACTCAGGACCTTAAGGACAAAAATGTCCACATTAAAATGTCCACATTAAAACTGCAATTTTTTAACCCAGGGCCATTTGACTATAAAATGATACAATATTTGCAAATAGGCATTCATTCTATCGGCAAGGCTTCAAATTTTACATTTTTACCATTTTTTTTACTAGATTGTGCCATATTTTCAAATTTGGCATATAAAAGAAATACTCGCTTTATTTGTGTTTTCCTCTAATGCATATTTTAAAGTCAATTGGAAAAATAATGCAGCTATAATTGTGTGGGTATGTTGGTAAGGATGTCAGAGTGTAGTTTGCATGTGTTTACTGAAAATTTAATGTGTGTAATTAATTGGAAAGAAATTATATTGTACTGGCAATCAAAACTCCCACTCCATGTGTGAGTCTCACCCTTGGCAGGGTCACAGGGCCATGCGAAAACTATAAAAAAAAAGGTCAAAGGTTAGCTTTGAGGTTTTTCTTTTTCACCCAAACACTTAACCCTTGATTGCACTTTTTCACTTGTTACTGTTTTTGTACAGAGATAAAATCTGCGCTTGAATTGGAAGCAGACGTTCAGAAGCCCCTAAACACATTATTTTAGTTTTCACCACAAGTTTGCATGTGTTTACTGAAAGTTTAATGTGTGTAATTAGTTTGAAGGTTAAAGGTTAGCTTTGAGGTTTTTCTTTTTCACCAAAACACGCATCTTAACCCTTGATTGCCCTTTTTCACTTGTTATTGTGTTTGTACGGAGATAAAATCTGCGCTTGAATTGGAAGCAGACGTTCAGAAGCCCCTAAACACATTATTTTAGTTTTCACCACAAGTTTGCATGTGTTTACTGAAAATTTAATGTGTGTAATTAGTTTGAAGGTTAAAGGTTAGCTTTGAGGTTTTTCTTTTTCACCCAAACACTTAACCCTTGATTGCCCTTTTTCACTTGTTATTGTGTTTGTACGGAGATAAAATCTGCGCTTGAATTGGAAGCAGACGTTCAGAAGCCCCTAAACACATTATTTTAGTTTTCACTACAAGTTTGCATGTGTTTACTGAAAATTTAATGTGTGTAATTAGTTTGAAGGTTAAAGGTTAGCTTTGAGGTTTTTCTTTTTCACCCAAACATGCATCTTAACCCTTGATTGCCCTTTTTCACTTGTTATTGTGTTTGTACGGAGATAAAATCTGCGCTTGAATTGGAAGCAGACGTTCAGAAGCCCCTAAACACATTATTTTAGTTTTCACCACAAGTTTGCATGTGTTTACTGAAAATTTAATGTGTGTAATTAGTTTGAAGGTTAAAGGTTAGCTTTGAGGTTTTTCTTTTTCACCCAAACATGCATCTTAACCCTTGATTGCCCTTTTTCACTTGTTATTGTGTTTGTACGGAGATAAAATCTGCGCTTGAATTGGAAGCAGACGTTCAGAAGCCCCTAAACACATTATTTTAGTTTTCACTACAAGTTTGCATGTGTTTACTGAAAATTTAATGTGTGTAATTAGTTTGAAGGTCAAAGGTTAGCTTTGAGGTTTTTCTTTTTCACCCAAACATGCATCTTAACCCTTGATTGCACTTTTTCACTTGTTATTGTTTTTGTACGGAGATAAAATGTGCGCTTGAATTTGAAGCAGATGTTCAAAAGCCCCTAAACACATTATTTTAGTTTTCACCAGAAGAAAATGCTGATTGTTTAGTCTGGTAGATTTTATACAAAGATTGAGTTCACATAGGTGTTCACAAAGCCTTGCTTGAGGGGTTGATCATTTCATTGGTCGCAAGATGAAGAGAAGATTGCAAGATAACTCAGCAGTTGCTCATTTGAATAGAAAACAACAGTGGCGTTATGTAAAGAAACAGATTTGTAAAGCGTTAAAATTCTGAAAATGAATGAATGTTTGGTAATTATGAATAGAAGAGATGCTGATAAAAAAAAAAAAAGAGTGAGTGAAAGTGGAAAAAAAATATTAATAAATCATATTTCTATGACAGATTTTTTGGCATGGGCATTTTTGTGGGCATTTTAAAAAAATCTGACACTACATAAAAAATATAAATGCCTCAAAATTAAATTTGTTGTTTTTCATTGACACACCCAAGAATCTAATAAGCAAAGAAAAAAATTCTGCTTAGGATTTAGTTTATAAAAATAAACTACAATTTTTAATTTTTTCATAAAAAATACCTTTGGCATTATGTAAACAAACCTGCTTTTAAAGGGTTACAGTTCTTAAAATTAATGAATGTTTGATATCTATGGATAGAACAGATGCTGGATAAAAAATTGACATCAGTGAAAGTGGAAAAAAAAATATTAATAAATCATATTTCTATGACAGTTTTTTGGCATGGACATTTTTTGTCCATTTTGCATCTATGTGTAACTTTTTTTGATGCACAAGGGTTAAATATATGCACTGTTAGATTATATATTCATTATATTTACTCTATTTAGTTGTCAGGATTTTGTTCTGTTTTGTCTTTTTTTTCATTGCGTTCATTGAGTTTCACAGTAACTTTGGAGTTCACAAATTCATATAAATCCAACTTGGTTCAACGGCTCACAACGCTCCGTATAAACGTTCTCTGTCAACTCAGGATTAATCCAGAGTTTGCGATCAACTTTGAAGCTCGCGCACTTAAAAGTGTGACACCTTCGTCAAACAGCCAATCACATGCAACACGGAGAGCGTCCGTCTGATTTACTTCTCGCGAAGTAAACTTACTTCCTTCCTTCCTTACTCCAAACTTACTTCAGTTTTCTTGAGTTTTATCTGCACAGCAACTTGTGATGTTAGCAATGTCTATATTTAAATAAATGGTTCTTTAGTCAACATGAACTAATAATGAACTGCACTTATACAGCATTTATTAATCTTTGTTAATGTTAATTTCAACATTTACTTACAAATCTTGTTAACATTAGTTAATGCACTGTGAACTAACATAATGAACAACTGTATTTTTATTAACTTGTGTTAACAAAGATGAATAAATACAGTAACAAATGCATTGCTCATGCATGTTCGTTAATTAATGAAGCTTATTGTAAGGTGCTACCAAATAAATGTGTCACGAAAAACAAGTTATGATTGTAACTGTGTCAATAATTATACTACAAAAATGAATCCTAGTAGAAAAAATTATAATCAGATTTAGAAGTTATTGCAATGCATTATGTTCAGTGCAGTTTACACGTTTTTTATTTGAGTGTTGATTATTATATCTAAAAATAAATAGCAATTTAATAGTTTTGTTAATTGTAACCTTTAATATTATAAAGAAAAGAGCTCCCTGTATATAGTTTACAGCATTAGCTGAGATAATTTTTTTTTATCCTTAAAGAAATGTTAATTAATTTAAAGAGAGAGACACAATTTGTTCAATAAACCACTGTTTAATAAAAAAGAAGAAAAAGAAGCAATTTTATGTTCAGTTTTCTCCCCTCATATCGAACCGAAACGTCAATATCAAGACATGTTCTGAACTTCCATGTTTGTGTATCATTACATCCCTAGTATTTATGGATAATGTGGAAACAACCCTGCTGAACAGAGCTGACAACAGTCATTTTTTTTATGTGATGAAATTGTGATGAAACCACCCTTTCCTGTTTTGATCATGCCATCTGAATCCACTTACTTGCATTTCTTCTTTCCCTTACACAGACAGGATTCACTGTTTACTTTTAGGGAGTTGTTGACATCATGCGAGAGGCTTCCGGTGTCATTCCCTTCAAGCTATTTTAGCTGTACGAAAGCAGTCCGTTATGCTGCTTGATTATCCGAACTGGTTTTTTTTTTTGAACTGTGTCTTTATTAAAGTTTTTTTCTTTTTTTAAAGACAAAACAGAATACAACTCTGTACTTGACAAATATATGAACAGATAAACACCAAGGGATAACAAAAGTAATAATAATAGCAAAAAAAAAAAACCAAACTGACAGCAATTCAGCAAATCACCTTCAACACATCATCACCTGCATGGTTCATACATCAACACGTGCCAGAACCACCTCCCTCGTGCAAATACGTCTCAATAAGTGCCCACTTCTGTCGAAAAAAGTCGGATTTTACTTGCAAGTCCGCAGTCATTTTCTCAAATATGTATATCTGTTTCAGTCTTTGCGTCCACTCTGTCACAGTAGGCTCGTGCACCTTCATCCAGTTTACAGTTTTTATCTTCCTGGCTGCCATTAATAATATATGCAATGCAAATAAGTGGGATTTACTGAACTGATCCAATGGGGAAACCATCAAGCAAAAAAAAAAAAAACTGGGAGCATTGGTATATCTCTTCTTAACATTTTACGAATTTCCCTTTTAACCCCCTGTCAATACAATAATACTTTGGGACATTCCCAGAATTTATGCACATAGTCCCCCACCATTCCACATTCTCTCCAGCACTGTGATAATGGCGATGTACTGTCAAATTTGGTAACAAATCAATGGAGCCCTGAAAAATCTCATCTTCATTTTCCAATCTAACTCCTTCCACATCAACACGGTCTCATCCCTATTCGTCACATGCTGCCGTTTGGTCATTTCCCCTTCACGTCAACACTCCGACGTTCAGGGTCTTTCAGTAGATTTGAATGCAAATCCCTCATCGATTTTGACGAAAGGGGTTTAGGCATCCAGCCGTTTTCCTGCGCTGGAAAGTATTGCTTCAGGCGATTGATTTTGTGCTGCAAATGTGTATTCGTCGCATGGACGAATTATTATATTAATTATATATAATTATTATATTCGTGCGTCGTCGCATGGACTGTTGGTGCGGTCACCATACATTTTCGTGGGGCAGAAACTCTTGTCTGAATCGATACCACGACTTTTATATATAATTTCATATATATAATACAACGTCCTGTAACTACTTTGTTTGACCCCCCAACATCATTTTGATGTCCTTCATGGGGGATCAAGGCTTCTTCAGGGGGGTCAGACCCCCCAATTCGCATCTTGGTGTCAATGAAAAAATGTTTTTTTTTTTACTTTAAACCACCCTTTCCTGTTTTAATGTATGTTTATTAATGTGGATCCAACTGCTATCCTCTCTGTTTTTCTCTTACAGGAGACGGATATTACCCAGAATTCTCTGTCAGTGTTGGCGAGCAGTAATGTGCGAAGGGTTTTGATCGTGGGTCGGCGAGGGCCTCTTCAAATTGCGTGTACCATCAAGGTACGACTCCTCCTGTTTTACACTGTCATGGTGCGTTCATGTTGAAAAGATCGCATTTACGAGTTGAACGCACATAACACATTAATAACACATTAATAGCACATTAATAACACACTAATAACACATTAATAACACATTAATAACATTATTTAGCTGTGACATTGCCAGGCTTTTTTTATTTACAACAAAATAATCGAGATTCCCTGCACAAAATATAATAGTATTGTAATCTAACAATTTAATATGTAAAGTTTAAGATAAAGTTTACACTGGCTTCATAAATTAATTAAAAACATCAAAAACTAAACACACCTGATGCACAACCTCATTTTCTAGAAGTTCTAGATTTCAAAAACTTTGCTGAATTTTTGACTTGTTAATGAAGCGAATGTACACCGAAAGTGAACGCACCTGACGTCGCAAACACGACTTCCCACCTTGTAAATACGAACTTCCCTGGAGGACTTGAACGCACCATCAGAGTGAATGAAAGCCATTTGACATGTGATAGTTGTGATTGAAACATAGGAACCTGTTGTTCAGATTTTAAAATGCACGTCTTTGTCTTACATAATATAAAAACACTCATGAATGTTTAGTAAAAGACCCGCCCCCTTTAATTACTGTTGCTATGTCCAACAAGCCATGCGCTCTCACGCCACACATCATTGTTTATATGATACGCAGTGGACACTGACAATGCAGGACAGAGCAGGTTACTTTTGATATGAAACAGTTTAATATTTAAAATATTATAATCTTTTAAAGAAGTTTAATCAATAAATAGCGCCTAGTGTGTGTTTAATGTGT
>CM076068.1:27200000-27287500 GCA_038088235.1 Zacco platypus | reverse complement strand
TTAGGGGAAATACAGGAAGATGATTATATTTAAAGACTTTTGAAAACAAGATGAACATCTTGTTTTACAATAAATCCAGTGAATTCTGTCCTCCAAACTTGAGGGATGGTGTTTTTTGTAATAGTTGTTAGATAACAGAGATGAGATAAACAGATGGTGAAGATACAGTTTAAATGAACGGAAGACTATATTTCCTGAATTCCAGTAAAACATTTTTAGCAAACTCTTCCGATTCAACAAGGATGCATTAATTTGATCAAAAGTGGCACTAAAGACATTTATAGTATTATAAAAGATTTCTATTCCAAATAAATGCTGTTCTATTTCTATTCATTCAAGCTGTATTCGACATTGGACATAAGGATCGTGTGACACTAATGATGCTGAAAATTGATCATTGGAATAAATTCAGTTTTGAATGAATATTCATGAATATTTTATGAATAATCAATATGTTGTCCATCCCCAGAAATATTGCTGCTCTTCATCTTCTGACATTTTTTTTTAATATATTCCTTATATATGGAGCAATATTTCCTTGTTCTACCATTTCTCTAATGTAATATATCTCGTGATAGTTTTGTCGTCTCTGTGTTTTGTTTGTCAGGGGTCGGGCGATGGCGTGCGTGCCGTGCCCACCGGTCAGATCGAGGATGTGGAGTGTGGCCTGATCATCAGCAGTATCGGCTATAAGAGCATTCCCATCGACCCCACTGTGCCCTTTGACCCCAGAAAAGCCATCGTGCCCAATGACGTGGGAAGAGTGGCGGACACCGCAGGTGGGAGGATTGTGGGAATATGTGTTTTTCCACTGGCAGAAACCAAAAGCAAACATTCTTATATGAGAAAGTTATTCTTTTCCTTTTTTGCATGTTCTTACTGAGACGGGAGGCTTTTTTTAGCAATTATGCAGCAAAATATAGAGCATCAGATCAAATTAAATTGATTCCTTATGTATTTTATCATATATGTGGAATATATTTTTTTCACATAAGCCTCTTGCCTCAATTAAATACTTTTGTGGTCATCCATTTATCACTTTTGTGTCAAAAATTTGGTTTGAGAAAAGCATGTGTGTGACAACTGCATTTCAGTCATTATATATTTAACATTTTTTGACTGTCACGTCAAAACCAGCTTGTAATGTAGAGTTAAGTTACTAATCTAATGTACAATATAGCAAATCTCAACTGCTTGATTGTTATATTGACAAAAAAGTAAGTTATATTATCGCCCAGCTGTATATTAAAAGTTGGATGTACAGCACATCATACTTTACCTGCGTTCAATACACTTGCGTGAAGACGCTATACAGCAAATCTTTGCTGTGTGATTTTGTCGTCTTAAAATGACGTTTTTTTCTCGCAATTCTGGCTTTATTTCTTAGAAATGATATAAATTATTGTGAGAAGAGAAAAGAATTGTGAAATTTTGGCCCGGTTTCACAGACAGGGCTTAGCCTAAGTCAGGATTAGGCCTTTATTAGGGCATTTAAGTACTTTTATAAATGTACATTAGAAAAAAAAAAAACATTGCTGGTGTGCTTCTTCAGACAAAACAAGGACACTGAGACGTTTTAAGATATGTCAGTGCAAGTTACCTTCAGTTAAAACAGCTCAAACATGCATTTTAGTCTAGGAACAGCTTAAGCCTTGTCTGTGAAACCGGGGGATAAAGCCGCAATTCTGAGAAATAAAGTCAGAAATTCAAGATAGCAAGTTGCAATTCTGTGAAATAAAGTCGCAATTGTGAGAGATAGTCAGAAATTGCAAGATATCGAGTCGCAATTATGAGAAATAAAGTTCGAATTGCAAGATATGAAGTCACAATTATGAGAGATAGTCAGAATTTTAAGATAGCAAGTTGCAATTCTGAGAAATAAAGTCACAATCATGAGAAATAAAGTCACAATCATGAGAAATAAAGTCGCAATTATGAGAAATAAAGTCGCAATTATGAGAGATAAAGTCAGAATTTCAAGATAGCAAGTTGCAATTCTGTGAAATAAAGTCGCAATTATGAGAAATAAAGTTCGAATTGCAAGATATGAAGTCACAATTATGAGAGATAAAGTTGCAATTCTGAGAAATAAAGTCGCAATATTGAGAAGTAAAGTCGCAATTATGAGAAATAAAGTCGCAATTATGAGAAATAAAGTTCGAATTGCAAGATATGAAGTCGCAATTATGAGAAATAAAGTCAGAATTTCAAGATAGCAAGTTGCAATTCTGTGAAATAAAGTCGCAATTATGAGAAATAAAGTCAGAATTTCAAGATAGCAAGTTGCAATTCTGTGAAATAAAGTCGCAATTATGAGAAATAAAGTTCGAATTGCAAGATATGAAGTCACAATTATGAGAGATAGTCAGAATTTCAAGATAGCAAGTTGCAATTCTGAGAAATAAAGTCAGAAATTGCAAGATATCGAGTCGCAATATTGAGAAATAAAGTTTGTATTCCTCACTTGTAAGTCGCTTTGGATAAAAGCGTCTGCTAAATGACTAAATGTAAATGTAAAGTCGCAATTATGAGAAATAGTCAGAATTTCAAGATAGCAAGTTACAATTCTGTGAAATAAAGTCTAACTTGCAAGAAGTCGGAATTCTAATATTCAATTATTCGGAATTCAAGTCGCAATTCAAAAAAAAGTTGCAATTCTGAGAAATAAAGTCGCAATTATGAGAGATAAAGTTGCAATTCTGAGAAATAAAGTCGCAATATTGAGAAGTAAAGTCGCAATTATGAGAAATAAAGTCGCAATTATGAGAAATAAAGTCGCAATTATGAGAAATAAAGTCGCAATTATGAGAAATAAAGTCGCAATTATGAGAAATAAAGTCGCAATTATGAGAAATAAAGTCGCAATTATGAGAAATAAAGTCGCAATTATGAGAAATAAAGTCGCAATTATGAGAAATAAAGTCCGAATTGCAAGATATGAAGTTGCAATTATGAGAGATAAAGTCAGAATTTCAAGATAGCAAGTTGCAATTCTGAGAAATAAAGTCTAAAGAAATAAAGATATAAACTTGCAATTGCGAGGTATAAAGTCCAAATTGCAAGAAAGAAAAAAGTAATTTCACAATTCTGACTTTTCTCTGAGTTTATGTCTCACAAAGCCAAACTTGACTTGCCTGGATGTTCAAATAACTCCAGAAAACTCGTGTGCACCAGAGTTTTGGTGGAAAAGAAGTGTTTGTGTAATGGAGTAATGGAGCGTAAAATTGTTGATTTTTGGCAGGCCTGTACTGCAGTGGCTGGGTGAAGCGAGGTCCCACCGGTGTGATCGCAACCACCATGAACGACAGTTTCGACACGGCGCGTGTTTTAATTCAAGATATGGAGGCAGGCAGACTGGATCTGTCAGTCAACAAACCGGGCGCACAAGCGGTCACTGCCCTTCTGCAAACACGAGGTGATGTTCACAGACACTCGACACACCAAAACCTGCTTCCCAATTAAAGTGAAACTAATATGTGACTGATTAAGAGCACTCAATAGTGTGCCATCAGATTCCTGCGAAACCAGAGATGTCATACTTTAATATGCAGAAAAAACATACTTTGTACTGCTATTTATTGTGTAAAATAGTCCATTTTTAATCATTATAAATTCCTAAGTATCAAATATTAAAAAAGATTATATTGGAGTGCCATGTTATGATTAAAAATATGGTTTTGAGAAAAGTTTATAACAACATTATCCTGCCAAATTAGCAGATTAAAGGCATAACAATATTACGAGCAAAGATATTAATAAAAAAAAAATATATATATTTATATATATATATATATATATATATATATATATATATAAAATGGCACTAAAATGCTAAGCAAAGGGATTTATACATTAAAATAGAAAGAACTCATTCATGCGTTATTACAAATTCAATTTGTATTACATTTAACCTGGCACTAAATGCTGAGAAAAGGCATTTTTACATTAAAATAAAATAAATATATTATTGATACAAATATTTTAAGTTAAATGTTTTTAAATTTAAATAAAATGAATACAAAGGGTGTTTTTAAATAATATTTTCATTTTAACTTAACCAATTAAATTGTAAATTTTGCTTATTCTAATGTTCGTATCATTTCAACATGGCAAAGAAATGCTGTCGTACTGTTTAAGTGCTGTTTTTCTGAATATCAGCATCTGAATATGGCTATAATTCGACAATATATATATATAAACAGGGTTGGGGAGTAACGAAATACAAGTAACTTAGTTACGTATTTAAAATACAAAATGTGAGTAACTGTGTTTCATTACAGTTACATTTTAAATGGGTGGTAATCAGATTACAGTTACATCTGAAAAGTGTTTTAGATTACCAAAGTGATTACTTTGAATTTTAATGTCATTTAAACAGCAATTGGTGATTCTCTGACTCTGACCGTCTGAAAAAGCGGAGTTCAGTTTCATGTTTTCCACTGTTTTCATGTTTTCTGATAGTTGTTTGTGAGTCATTTTATAATTGTAAAAAAGGTCACTGCAACTTTTTCTCACAATTTGTTTTTTCCCTCACAATTGTGAGTTTGCATTTCACAATTCTGACTTCTTTTTCTCAGAATTGCGAGATTTAAACTCACAATTGCAAGTTATAAAGTCAGAATTGGGAGATATAAACTTGCAATACTGACTTTTTCTGAGTATCTGAGTTTATATCTCATAATTCTGACTTTTCTCAATATTGCGAGTTTATATCATAATTCTGACTTTTCTCAATATTGTGAGTTTATATCTCATAATTCTGACTTTTCTCAATATTGCGAGTTTATATCATAATTCTGACTTTTCTCAATATTGTGAGTTTATATCTCATAATTCTGACTTTTCTCAATATTGTGAGTTTATATCTCATAATTCTGACTTTTCTCAATATTGCGAGTTTATATCATAATTCTGACTTTTCTCAATATTGTGAGTTTATATCTCATAATTCTGACTTTTCTCAATATTGTGAGTTTATATCATAATTCTGACTTTTCTCAATATTGCGAGTTTATATCTCATAATTCTGACTTTTCTCAATATTGCGAGCTTATATCTCATAATTCTGACTTTTCTCAATATTGCGAGCTTATATCTCATAATTCTGACTTTTCTCAATATTGCGAGTTTATATCATAATTCTGACTTTTCTCAATATTGTGAGTTTATATCTCATAATTCTGACTTTTCTCAATATTGCGAGTTTATATCATAATTCTGACTTTTCTCAATATTGTGAGTTTATATCTCATAATTCTGACTTTTCTCAATATTGTGAGTTTATATCTCATAATTATGACTTTTCTCAATATTGCGAGTTTATATCTCATAATTCTGACTTTTCTCAATATTGTGAGTTTATATCTCATAATTCTGACTTTTCTCAATATTGCAAGTTTATATCTCATAATTCTGACTTTTCTCAATATTGTGAGTTTATATCTCATAATTCTGACTTTTCTCAATATTGTGAGTTTATATCTCATAATTTTGACTTTTCTCAATATTGTGAGTTTATATCTCATAATTCTGACTTTTCTCAATATTGTAAGTTTATATCTCATAATTCTGACTTCATAACTCGCAATTGCAACTTTATATCACGCAATTCTGAGGGAAAAAGTCAGAATTGTGAGATAAAAACTCACAATATTGAGAAAGTCAAAATGACCTTTTTTGTGTTTTTTCCACACTTATTAGTATTATAAAGTATTCTAAAGTATTTATATTAAGTTACTAAACTTGAGTAATGTGACGAAATACGTTACAAATGACTTTTTAAAGCATGCGTTTTGAAATCTGTAGTGAAATACATATATAAGAAGCACATATATAAGAACATCATATACGATTAGTCGTGGCCTAGTGGTGAGGGAGTCGGGCTTGTAACCTGACGGTTGCTGGTTCGATTCCCACGCCGGCAGGAATTGAAAGTGGGGATTGTGAATAAACAACACTCTCTCCACCTTCGATACCACGACTAAAATGCCCTTGAGCAAGACACCTAACCCCTAATTGTGCTCCCCTTGTAAGTCGCTTTGGATAAAAGCGTCTGCTAAATGATGAAAAATGTAAAAAAAACAAAAAAACATCAAGTCTCAGGTAAATTCTCACAATTTTGTGATTTATCCTCCAATTTGGATGTATGTTTTTTCTGAGCTCACCGCAGTGCATTGGGTTTATCAGCTACTGTTCATCATGGGATGGGAATGTCTGAGAAGTGACACTAGTTTGTTCATTTTGGTAGCATCTGTTGGTGTAGTGTGTGATCTGCCCATTAGAAGGAATAATAACATATTAATAGATAAGCTCTTAAAATAAATATAGCTCTTTGGATCAACTTCACTACTGGAAATCCATTGTTGTTTCCTCGTGACGCTGCCTGTCTGAACAGGTTTGAACATGGTTTGTCATGGAAAGTTTTTTTTTTTCCAACCGCACAGTCGGAAAAAATGTAAAGTATGTAATTTGCTTTCCAACAGGAGTGAGAACGGTGCTTTTTTCGCATTGGGAGAAGATTAATGCTGAGGAGGAGAAGAGAGGAAAATCTTTGGGAAAACCCAGGGAAAAACTTCTGGATATAGACGAGATGCTGAAGATTGCCTGGTCCTGAGATCTGAGCCGATGGAGTCTGCAGAGCTGTCAACAGGAAGTAATAAATTGTAAATTTGTATGTAGATAATAAAATAAAAACTCACCCTTTTGATCTCTCCAAACCAAAATGACTTTCTTCTGTGGAACACAAAAGATTACATTTGGAAGAATGCGCACGCTGCTCTTCTCCATACAGTGAAATATCACAGATTTGAGCGTTTCTTAATACACAAGCTATCAGTCACACTTTAGATTAATACTCAGTATTAACTAACACTAAACTAAGACTTTTCCTTCAATAAACTCCTAATTTACTGCTATTAATGGTTAGTAAGGTCGTTGTTTTAGAGTTTAATAAGTTTAGGTATGAGGTAGGATTTAGGGATGCAGAATATGGTCATGCAGAATATATGTGCTTTATAAGAACAATAAATATGCAAGATAATAAGAAACTAATTAATATTGAGAATTGGACCCTAAACTGAAGTGTTTCATATGACTTCAGAACACTGAGTAGCGCATAAATTATATTTATGGCCCTTTTCCTGTGCATTGTTGTACTTCTTTTGAGCTCGACGGCCTCCGTTTCACTTTTTTTTTTTGAGCATCTGAGGAATCCTTCAAAGCATCTTTTATATTCCACAGAAGAAAATGGAGCGGTGAGTAAATGACGACACGTTTTATATCATTTTATGATCCGTTCTTTTGAGCGCTGGATTTTATGGTTTCGTGCCTTTTATAAGTTTAATCTGTGTTATTAAAGAATCAAGTCTTGAAGGATCAGTTCACGTCCAAATGAAAATGACCCCAAGCTTTACTCGCCCTCAAGCCATCCTAGGTGTTATTTCTTCGTTCTGATGAACACGATCAGAGTTATATTAATAAATATCCCGAGCTTTATAATGGGACAGACGAGTATGAAGCTCAGGAAAGTGCATCCATCCATCGTAAACGTACTCCACGCGGCTCCGGTGGGGTTAATAAAGGCCTTCTGAAGTGAAGCGATGCGTTTATGTAAGAAAATTAATAATAATAATAATTCGTTACATTTATATAGCGCTTTTCTGGGTACTCAAAGCGCTTTACATATGGAAAGGGGGAATCTCCTCATCCACCACCGATGTGCAGCATCCACCTGGATGATGCGACGGCTGCCATATTGCGCCAGAACGCCCACCACACACCAGCTGATTGGTGGAGAGGAGACAGAGGGATGAAGCCAATCAGAGTATGGGGATGATGAGGAGGCCATGATGATCAGGGGTTAAACCCCTACTCTTTTCGAAGGACATGCTGGGATTTTTAATGACCACAGAGAGTCAGGACCTCGGTTTAACGTCTCATCCGAAGGACGGTGCTTTTTTTGACAGCATAGTGTCCCCATCACTATACTGGGGCGTTAGGACCCACACAGACCACAGGGTGAGCGCCCCCTGCTGGTCTCACCAACACCTCTTCCAGCAGCAACCTAGTTTTCCCAGGAGGTCTCCCATCCAGGCTCAGCCCTGCTTAGCTTCAGTGGGCAACCAGTTTTGGGCTACAGGGTGACATGGCTGCTAGAAAAATAAGTGTTGACTTAAGTAAGCAAGCAACTGATGTGACGGACGGATGCACTTTCTTGAGCTTCATGCTCATCTGTCACATTATAAAGCTTGGATGCTTCAGGATATTTACTAATATAACTCTGATCGTGTTCATCAGAAAGAAGAAAGTCAGATGCACCTAAGATGGCTGGAGGATGAGTAAAGCTTGGGGTCATTTTCATCTGAAAGTGAAATTAAAGTAACTTGCAAATTCATTTGTGGCTATGATGTCAGGACATGGACTTTGTAATTTCCCTGGAGCATGTCCAACAATGAAGTCAGACCAGTCACTGTGAGAATAGGTTATGCATGTGACTTCCTGTTTGCTTATTCTTGACAGAGTAAACAAAAGTTATCACTTGAATACACTCTGGACATATTTTTACACAATAAATAATAAACAAGCATTCTGTTTGCACGCTAGATTTATTTTGTTGTTATGACTGTTGTTTCATTAGATTATAACAGGCAAGTAATTATAAATTAATTAGTAGTGGCGACAGATTTGTCACGCGATTGTTGCTGGGAGACGTTTTTCTAATGACAGGGATAATATGCATTACGTTTTATTACATTTATGATTTATTGAAACACTCACAATGGAGCCGAGATATGTTCTGTTTCAATATCATGAGAAAGAAATCTTTTTTCTCAATCTCTTGCATAATCCGGCCGAGTTCATCAAATGTCCCTTCGTTTCAAGTATCTGATCTTTACAGTGAACTTTCTCTTTTTTTCATTCCCTTGACCTTTTCATTCTCCCACTGCAAGAACACAAAGCACAGACGGGAACATGAAACTCTTGTAATTTTCAAATTCTTGTGGTGTGACATATTGTAGAGACTAATTCTAGGCAAGTCTGTGTGAGTAACAAACCAGGCTGATATTTCCTTACTGAAAATCTGCAGTAAATAGAAACTACAACTGATATATCCGGCAGGCGTTAAACAGGGTTGGAGAGTAACGAAATACAAGCAACTTAGTGACGTATTTAAAATACAAAATTTGAGTAACTGTATTTCATTACAGTTACATCTGAAAAGTGTTTTAGATTACCAAAGTGATTACTTTGAGTTTTAATGTCATTTAAACAGCGATTGGTGATTCTCTGACTCTGACCGTCTGAAAAAGTGGAGTTAAGTTTCATGTTTTCCACTGTTTTCATGTTTTCTGATAGTTGTTTGTGAGTCATTTTATAATTGTAAAAAAGGTCACTGCAACTTTTTCTCACAATTTGTTTTTTCCCCTCACAATTGTGAGTTTGCATTTCACAATTATGACTTCTTTTTCTCAGAATTGCGAGATTTAAACTCACAATTGCAAGTTATAAAGTCAGAATTGGGAGATATGAACTTGTAATACTGACTTTTTTTCTTGCAATTGTGAATTTAGTATGCGAGTTTATATCTCATAATTCTGACTTTTCTCAATATTGTCAGTTTATATCTCATAATTCTGACTTTTCTCAATATTGTGAGTTTATATCTCATAGTTCTGACTTTTCTCAATATTGTGAGTTTATATCTCATAATTCTGACTTTTCTCAATATTGTGAGTTTATATCTCATAATTCTGACTTTTCTCAATATTGTGAGTTTATATCTCATAATTCTGACTTTTCTCAATATTGTGAGTTTATATCTCATAATTCTGACTTTTCTCAATATTGCGAGTTTATATCTCATAATTCTGACTTTTCTCAATATTGCGAGTTTATATCTCATAATTCTGACTTTTCTCAATATTGTGAGTTTATATCTCATAGTTCTGACTTTTCTCAATATTGTGAGTTTATATCTCATAATTCTGACTTTTCTCAATATTGTGAGTTTATATCTCATAATTCTGACTTTTCTCAATATTGTGAGTTTATATCTCATAATTCTGACTTTTCTCAATATTGCGAGTTTATATCTCATAATTCTGACTTTTCTCAATATTGCGAGTTTATATCTCATAGTTCTGACTTTTCTCAATATTGTGAGTTTATATCTCATAATTCTGACTTTTCTCAATATTGTGAGTTTATATCTCATAATTCTGACTTTTCTCAATATTGTGAGTTTATATCTCATAATTCTGACTTTTCTCAATATTGTGAGTTTATATCTCATAATTCTGACTTTTCTCAATATTGTGAGTTTATATCTCATAATTCTGACTTTTCTCAATATTGCGAGTTTATATCTCATAATTCTGACTTTTCTCAATATTGCGAGTTTATATCTCATAATTCTGACTTTTCTCAATATTGTCAGTTTATATCTCATAATTCTGACTTTTCTCAATATTGCGAGTTTATATCTCATAATTCTGACTTTTCTCAATATTGTGAGTTTATATCTCATAATTCTGACTTCATAACTCGCAACTGCAACTTTATATCACGCAATTCTGAGGGAAAAAGTCAGAATTGTGAGATAAAAACTTGCAATGACCTTTTTTGTGTTTGTTCCACACTTATTAGTATTCCAAAGTATTCTAAAGTATTTAGATTAAGTTACTAAACTTGAATAATGTAACGAAATACGTTACAAATGACTTTTTAAAGCGTGTATTTTGTAATCTGTAGTGAAATACATTTTAAAAGTAACATACCCAACCCTGGCGATACACAAAGATATTAATAGTGGAATTATTGGTAGCATTTACGAAACATATAATAATGCATTTAGAAGTGTTGAAATTAGCTTTAAAAAGTATTTTCATTGTTAGGTTCATGTAGGTTCTAAATTGGGCATGAAACAGAAGTTGTGATGGTCTTTTCTTCCTTATTAGGAGTGAAATGGTCTCTGAAACAACAAACTAGGGCAGACTTGATTTTGTCTGTGGGGAACTGATTGGAATTTGTCCCAACCTCACTTCTACAAACACCAGAAAAGAGATGTTGCTGCATAATTCAGATTATATTATGAGGCACATGTGATTATTACGGATAAATAGACTTTAAAGGCAAATCACAACACAATGAATGACATATTTAGTTTATTACAAACGAAAAACCATGTTATGCAGTGAGCGTGATGCATATGTGTTTAATAAATCCCATAGGTGTTTTCTGCTCCATCTCTGTAGCGGTCCAGGTATCTGAGCGGCTGTCCGTGAGGGTATTTCTTCTGAGGTGGGTGATACACTGGAGGTCTGTTGTACTCAAACACCGGCTCTCTCATATCTATGGAATAGTTCAAGAATAGTCAAGTCACCTTTACTTATATGGCGCTTTTTACAATGCAAATTGTGTCAAAGCAGCTTTACATTAACAATTGGCAAATAATTTTGTTTGCAAAGGAAACGGTGTCATTGTCCAGCTTATTCTATATATTATTGATTCATTCCGTTGCAAAGATCAGTAGTTATTAGTCTAGTTAATTTATGTATATCAGCACTGGAGAAAACAGTGACATAATCGTCCGGCTCAGTTCGTATACAACAGCGCCAATGCAGGCATATCAAAAACACTGCTGAATATCAAGTGTCCCCAACTTAAAGCCAAAGGCAACAGTGGCAAGGAACCAAAACTCCAAACAAAATGGAGATATAAACCTTGGGAGAAACCAGTTCTCCTCTGGCCAACAGTGAACTCTTGCTTGATATTCAGGCAGAGTAATCTGTTAATAATCCGTTTTATTCCAAGGATATTAATATTACTACAATGTTAAGAACTTGTTTGACCAACTAGCGAAATGTCCCCATTTAAACCCATTAAACCAATTAGCCTTAAAATGATGCAATCTTTATTAATTGGCTTTCATTCTTTCATTCAAAGTTAACATTTTACTATCTTTTTTTACTAGATGGAGACATTTTCTCCGGACATGGCCTATAAATAGCAAATACACTTTATTCTTGTTTTCTGCTTCAGTGTATAAAAGAGCCAATTGGATATATTATGCAGCTATAAATGTGTGGTTTATATATATATGTGTGTGTGTGTGCGTGTGTAATATTTGAGAGAGAAAAACTCGACCACTGTGTGTACCAGCGGAGCAAAATCTTACTGATAGCTCTTTTGATCAACCTCAAATTCGGAAAACAACTTATAAAGGTTGATGGTTTTGATTTTCTAGCAGTTCAACGTGTTTCATTAAATATATATTTTATATAAAATAATGTTCATAAACTTAAACCTCGATAACTTTTCTTATTTCACTTTTTAAACTTGTTTTTCCTTCAACAGTAATCTGCCAAAGGTTTCCTTAAAATTTTGTGGACATGGACATTTTTGTCCTCTTTGGACCTATGTGTAACTGTTTTTTTTAAATGACGCAAAAAGGTTAATTTTCTGATTTTAAATTAGACTGATCTACCTTTTATTATGTAGACTTTGTCTTGAAGAAAGCAGACTTTGTCTAAGCAACCAGCCATAGTTGTGGGAAAAATAAGCCAGTTTTCATTCCTTGAATCGTTTATAGCCACTCAAAAAAAAGTGCAAAAAGTTCCTCAAAAAAGCCTGTAATAGCTTCAAAAAGTAACTTCAGATGTCAAAGTAGGTTTGTTAACCTTTATGTCCTTTCATCCACTATGGGAAATTTTTGAGTCTTAATTTGGCCATAACTTTCTCCGTGTTTCAGCAAAAAATGTGGTTATAATGGAAGTCACAAAACAGCCACGAACAGCAAATCTGATGCTGCACAAAAACTAACAACGCATCAAAGCCAATGTTGTTTCTACTCTTTGACATGCCCAAGACTGTGATAAAAGGTAAAAAAAAAAAAAATCCAGTCCACAATCACATTTTATATTGAAAGTAAGTCATTTTGTGTGTGTTTTTTTTCCCAAATCAGTGACATCATTTATGAATTTGGCAATTAAAGAGTTAAAATCCTTTTTTTTTTTTTAAATTTAGTAGTTTTGATCAGGACTGAGGTTGATTAATAGATTTAAGCTAAAAAAATTGAATACATTTGATACATTTTAAAAGTAGTGGCTGTTTTCAGCCATGAACATAACGAAAGGGTAGTGGATTTGAACAATGCGCAAGGGTTAAAAACAATGGCACTAAGTTTGAGTGTTTAGTCATGTGAAATGTTCAGTAAGCTCTTTAAAGCATGCAGCTCTGGTACGAATAACAGCAGCGTTTTTGCTTGTCTCTGACACCACAGTGATTCAATCAGACAGAGGAACAGTGATTGCCAAGGCACTGACAGACAGAGAAACATCATTACACATTAAATAATGATAAAGAGGTCATAGGTTTTGTCTTATTGGTGCCAATCATACGCAACCGTATTCTGGAGATAAGCCCCCCAAAAAACACAACCTGTGACTTCCCAAATCTGTAGTGATTTCTTAAAAACCAAGCCCAACGTTGCTAAAAATAAACTAACTAGGCAACTCTTTGCACGTGACAACTATTATTTTGAGACACAAAAGCAGAAGCGCCTGCCAAAAATAAGGGACCGGATTTTCGAGAAAATCTCCGTAGAATTAAAGGAAGTCTTTTTTTTTTTTTCCCAACCCTTGCCCGACATATCACTCACTTAATAACTCATGAAAGGTGCGAGTGACCGACTGATCCCATTGGCACTGGAAAAAAGCAAGACCGGCTGGAGTAATCACATCCTGATGTCTCCGGTAGAAGTCCAATGTTCGGAAACTCCGGTGCTTCAGAGAATAGCTAGTTAGACAGAGAGACAGGATACACGTGTCTGTGAACTTTGGAAATCACTTTCCACTTTCACTTTTCACGGTATATTCGGTACACATTTTTAAACATGTTACGCAAGTTGAAGGGTCTTTTTTGTGGGGTTTTCAAAGCAGTGCAAAAAAAAAAAAAAAAAAAACATCTGTTTTACTTCAAAGGCCGCGTACGAGACATCAGAGAGGAGCCATAATAAAACCGGCATTCCTTACGACCCGTAATTACTATAATTCATTCTTATTTTCTTGGCTACTCCTCTGTACTGATGTAAGCTATTGCACAAGATACACAATCAAAAAAATGAACAGGAATGTTTTATTAGAGCTTAATCAACTGGATTTCAACATCTTATTCGTGTCTTCTGGCTCAATGTTTTATCATTAGTGTAAAACGACTCACCAGGGAGCAGGCCGGAGGTCAGCGCTGAAGTCGACCGGTCCATCCTGTTTAAAGAGGATGAAGGCGTATCTGTGAAATCCTGTTCCTCTGGCAGGGAAGGGGCTGATGTAATGACAGACCTCATCGCCAGACCCCACAGCATTTCCAGGGATATTCCCTCTGTAATGTGTTTGACGTAAAAAAAGATATATCACATCATTTGTGACGTCTATTTCTTCTGGTCAGGAATTTCCAACCGGGGCTGGGTGAAGCCGTTAAAATGAATGGGTTTGGTCACACTTTAGATTAGGGTCCAATTCTCACTAACCACGACTCTTTAAACTCCTATTTACTGCTTATTAATAGTTAGTAAGGTAGTTGTTAAGTTTAGGTATTAGGTATTATGGGATGTAGAATATGATCATGCAGAATAAGGCATTAATATGTGCTTTCTAAGTACTAATAAACAGACAATATCCTAGAAATATGCATGTTAATAAACATAGTTAATCGTGAGAATTGGACCCTAAATGACAGTGTTACCATGGGTTTCTATAGAAATATATGGATTTTGCTGAAATAAATATTAATATGGCTTAGTCATGGCCTAGTGGTGAGGGAGTCGGGAAGGTTGCCGGTTCGATTCCCACACCGGCAGGAATTGAAAGTGGGGATTGTGAATGAACAGCACTCTCTCCACCTTCGATACCACGACTAAAATGCCCTTGAGCAAGACTCCTAACCCCTAATTGCTTCCCTTGAAAGTCGCTTTGGATAAAAGCGTCTGCTAAATGATGAAAAATGAAAAAAAATATGGCTCAAGTAATGCGGAATAAGCAAACATACTCACACTAGCCAATGAAGATACTCCTGCTCACCATCCAGGAGGTGTTCATCTGCAAAAACAGACAGTTTACCACCATCTTGTGGAGGATCTTTTAATAGGTTTTTTAAGAACTGCTTTTAATATTACATTTCTACAGGAAAAATTTGCATTTCATATTTGAAAACACACACCCATTACGTATATATATATATATATATATATATATATATATATATATATATATATATATATATACACATATACATATATACACATATATACATATATATATATATATACACATATACATATATATACATATATAAATATATATATATATACATATATACATATATATATACATATATATATATACACAACAATTCAAAAATTAATACTTTCATATTAATATATTCAACAAGAATGCATTAAATTGATTAAAAGTGACAGTAAAGATATTTATAATGTTACAAAACATTGTTTCAAATAAATTCTATTCTATTTATCAATGAATCCTGAAAAAATGATCATGTTTTCCGCAAAAATATGAAGCAGCACAACTGTTTTAACAGTGATAATAATCATAAATGTTTCTTGAGCAACAAATCGTCCTATCAGAATGATTTCTGAAGGATCATGTGACACTGAAGACTGGAGGAATGATGCTGAAAATTCAGATTTGATCATGATAAATGACATTTTAATATACAGTATATGAAATTGCAATAATAATAATAATTCATTACCATTTTACTGCATTTTTGATCAAATAAATGTAGCCTTTTATGAGCAGAAGAGACCGATGTTAAACTTTGGAACAGTGTATATCCAACTTTGTGCATTTGTGAAAGTAAAAACATAAATAAAAATGTACTTATGCCTTCTTTAGTCTTTTGATTTTAGCTTCAGATTTTGATCAACTTTTTTTTTTTTTCCAGTTTTATTCATTCATTTTTCCAACTGCCAACTGTCATGATTTGCTCAATACAGGGAGTGACTTTCTACATAATAATAATAAACACTTATGCAACACTTCATATCTTTGTAAACCTGCTATTCTGGGGAAATTCATGACATGATCTTCTGGACAGATCTACAGCTTTCCTTCAGGCACTTAAAGTGACTTTTACTTCCCATTGCATTCCTCTAAGAGTTTCGAGCCAGCAGTGGGATTCTTTGCATGTTTGAGGTTTTGTAATTGATGATTGGTGTAACAATATGTGAAGATGTTTTTTTTAAACTGCATTTAAGAATGTATGAGAATATAGAATATATACAATAGATATGTATTTGATGTAAATATTTTGCTGTACCTGGGCTGGTTAACAGCAGCGTCCAGAGTGAATTCTCTTCTGCTTCAAAGCGTATCTGAGGTGCTTGTGCTGCCTGTGGGTTTCACGCAAACAGTGGAAATCAAAGCCTGTTTCTTATATTTCCAACAGGAACCGTCTTTACATGTTCTCACGCCTCACCTGACTCGGCGTTAAGTGATTCCCAAAATGCACGACTGAACTGCTGTCATCTCCGTACGCCACATGCAGCATGACCCGCGGAACGAAATACGCCATGGGAAAGAGGTCCTGGTAGATTCGGTAGTGTTCGGCGAGCCTCCGGATGTGGAACGGTCCGTTCGTCTTCTCCCACTGCGCCTTTACTCTGTCCAGGGAAATGCGAACTGTAAGCCATAAAAGAAAAACATTACATTAATTACATTACATTAAATGTCCTACTGATGACTGATAATATGATGTAATGTCAGAAGTCCATTAGCCAACATAAACGTGAGATTTACTATGGTTTACAAATGTTCCATGCAGTTACAAACCAGAACGTGGTGAAAAAGCCTCATCTGGATATGGTTACATATGGCTCGGATTGTGAGATTGGCCAAAATTTTGGGACTACACACATTAAGTCACTGGAGCATCTCTAGTATGTTTCTAGACCTCTAAACATAAAATTTTATCTAGTCACAAATCATTTGTGTTTACATTATGTGTGTGTGTACAGTGTATATTTATTATGTATATATAAATGCACACATACATGTATATACTTAATAAATATTTGTGTATATATATATATATATATATATACACATTATAATGTAATATATTGTTAAATATACATGCATGTGTGTGCATTTATATATACAAAATAAATATACATTTATTTATATAATGTGAATATATAAATGCACACACATGCATGTATATTTAACAATATATTACATTATATAATATTTTATTTATATATATATATATATATATATATATATATACACACACACAAATATTTATTAAGTATATACATGTATGTGTGTATTTATATATACATTATATAAATAAATGTATATTTATTTTGTATATATAAATGCACACATACATGTATATACTTAATAAATATTTGTGTGTATATATATATATATATATATTATATAATGTAATATATTGTTAAATATACATGCATGTGTGTGCATTTATATATTCACATTATATAAATAAATGTATATTTATTTTGTATATATAAATGCACACACATGCATGTATATTTAACAATATATTACATTATATAATATTTTATTTATATATATATATATATATATATATATATACACACACACAAATATTTATTAAGTATATACATGTATGTGTGTATTTATATATACATTATATAAATAAATGTATATTTATTTTGTATATATAAATGCACACATACATGTATATACTTAATAAATATTTGTGTGTATATATATATATATATATATATATTATATAATGTAATATATTGTTAAATATACATGCATGTGTGTGCATTTATATATTCACATTATATAAATAAATGTATATTTATTTTGTATATATAAATGCACACACATGCATGTATATTTAACAATATATTACATTATATAATATTTTATTTATATATATATATATATATATATATATATACATGTATATATACAATATAAATGTATATTTATTATGTATATATAAATGCACACATGCATGTATATTTAACAAATATATTATTATATTATACACACATATATATATATATAATGTTTATATTATAAACTATATATATAATATACATGCACACAAGTAAATATTTATTAAGTATATACATGTATGTGTGTATTTATACATCATAAATATACACAGTACACATATATTATGTAAACACAAACTTGTATTTTGGATGCAATTAATCAATTGACAGCATAAATATCTTTGCATTGTGATATTTCATTAATGCAAAAAGGTTACATTTGTAGTGTACATCTGTAAATATACATAGTGACAGTATTTGTTGTACTGGAAACAAAAACAGTACTGAGAACTTGTTTGGTTGTAAAATGTGCATAAAATATCACAATGCAAACAATCTTAAAAATAGGCTTCACCGTTTTAAGTGAAATGCATATTTATTTCTATTACTTTCTTTTGATTTCTGGTGCACCAAACAAGATTATTTTAACGCAAACAAAGCGAGATTTGTACATCCGAGCACTCGGACATATTCAACTCCAAAAATATTGATGAGCCACTGATCTTGCTGCGTGTTTACAAATTCAAAATCAATTTTAAGAGGTCATTGATTTACACTAGATACTCAATGATACACACTGATCAATTAAAGCCTGTTTTCAGTTTCTGTGAAGATTTTTCATCATAATTCTGGCATCATTCTGCTTTTGATGATGCATTGATGCTGGAGTCACTCACATGTTCGTAGTCGATGTTCTCTTTCCATCTCTGGGTTCTTTCTGTTCTCCTGCATGACCTTCTTCCTCTCCTTCACCTCTGTCTTCCTGGAGGGACGCTGATACGGCAGGCCGATGTTGACCGGCTCAACGGCTGCTCACAAAAACAATCAAAACCTCATGAGAACAACAACCGACGTCAGCCAAACAAACCATCTAGATTTGATATTATAGGGTTAGATGGATGTAATGGGTGTGCATTCATAGTCCATCCATGATCACTTGCCTTCTTTCGTCTCCTCCTCTCTGTATTTCCTCCAGGTCTTCCACCAAACCTCGCTCCGGTCGGCCTCCTCCGCGGCTCTCACGTAGCGAGTGTAACTGCGATATTTCTCCAGAGAGTCCAGCTGAGTCCAGTCAATGTCCTCGTTGGGCATCGGACCCAGAGGAGGGGACCGGTGACCCAGAACAGCTGCAGGAGATTCAATAGAGGATTTATTATTCGTGTAATAAAAGTAATAAAATGTTGTAATGTAAATATAATAATAATAAAAATATTAATAAATGCTGTTTAATATAAATAAAATAATTAACAACAACAATAATAATATAAAATGTTGTAATATAAATGTATAAAAAAATACAAATATTCATAAAAGTTATGCATATAAGTTAGTTTAATATAAATACAACGCAACAATAATATAAAATGTAATAATAAATATTATAATAATGTAATATGACTATAATAAAAAACAATAATAAATATGTTGTAGTATAACTAATAATAAATAAGATAATATTGTTTTAATATTAATATAACAATACAAAACAGCAACAATAAATATAATATTTTAATATAAATATATAATAATAAAAACAACAACAATAATGTTGTAGTATAAATATAATAATAATAAGAGTATATTATTGTTTTAATATAAATATAAAATGTTAAAAAATATTAACAAATGTTATGATTATGTTTAATATAAACAACATCAACAAAATATAAAATGTAATATAAAATATAATTATAATATTATAAATGTAATATGAACATAAAAACTATATGTTAATATGTAGTATAAATATAAAAATAAATAACATAAAAATAAAACAACAACAAAAATAAATATGCTGTAGTATAAATGTAATAATAATAATATTATTATTGTTTTAATTCTATATAAAAAACAACAACAATAATAAATATTATAATATTGTAATGTGAATATAATAAAAACAACAACAATAAAACAAGACAAGCAAGAAAATACAGACTAATTAATCAATTATCTATTGATAATAATAAATAAAATAAGTAGACAAGTAAAATCAATAAATACAAATAGAGATATAAGGTGTAAAATGCAAATGTAAAGGTCATTCAGACCAGCAGACACACACGCGCACATACAGCAGCCGCTCTGCTCATTATTTAACTCACTAACTGCATTTGTACACAAAAACCCTCCAAAACCCCTCACCGGAGGACCGAAGACCCCTCGAGTGACGCCTCAGCCCCGCTTCCACCGCCGCCCGCAGCAGAACACACGCCGCGCCGCGCAGCGCCATGATGAACCGCTCCACAGACAGACGCGGAGAGACGACAACACACAAGAATTGTGACGTATATGCGTACACGTCATCGCGTCTGTGTACTCCTTCATATGGAAAGCGACGAGATTCGCCCAGGAGAGATTCAGTGCGCGCAGGAATCGGGATTTTATGTTTCTACACATCTGATGAGTAAACAATCCTGTGAGTTATATGGAAAAGGAGTTTGTCGATAAATAAATCCTCTGCTTTGAAAGTAGATGTTGTTTAGCGCTGATGTAGGATCAGTTGAAGTTTGTTTATTCACGGTGTCTCGATGTTTCCAGCACATTAATTCACCGAAGAATGAATAATGTCTATATTTCATGAGTCAAATGTATTTTATTCAGTTATACGTCATATATAGCAGTTATACTTTAACATAAACATTGATATAGATGCTTAAATGTGTCCTACTATCTATCTATCTGTTTATCTGTCCTACTATCTATCTATCCTACTATCTATCTATCTATCCTACTATCTATCCTACCATCTATCTATCTATCTGTCTATCTGTCTGTCTGTCTATCTATCTATCTATCTGTCTGTCTGTCTGTCTGTCTGTCTGTCTGTCTGTCCTACTATCTATCTATCCTACTATCTATCCTACCATCTATCTATCTATCTAGCTGTCTGTCTGTCTGTCCTACTATCTATCCTACTATCTATCCTACTATCTATCCTACTATCTATCCTACCATCTATCTATCTATCTAGCTGTCTGTCTGTCTGTCCTACTATCTATCTATCTATCTATCTATCTATCCTACTATCTATCTAGCTGTCTGTCTGTCTGTCCTACTATCTATCTATCCTACTATCTATCCTACCATCTATCTATCTAGCTGTCTGTCTGTCTGTCCTACTATCTATCTATCCTACTATCTATCCTACTATCTATCCTACCATCTATCTATCTATCTAGCTGTCTGTCTGTCTGTCCTGCTATCTGTCTATCCTACTATCTATCTATCCTACTATCTATCCTACCATCTATCTATCTGTCTGTCTGTCTGTCTGTCCTACTATCTATCTATCCTACCATCCTACCATCTATCTATCTATCTATCTATCTATCTATCTATCTATCTATCTATCTATCTATCTATCTATCTGTCTGTCTGTCTGTCTGTCTGTCTGTCTGTCTGTCTGTCTGTCCTACTATCTATCTATCCTACCATCCTACCATCTATCTATCTATCTATCTATCTATCTATCTATCTATCTATCTATCTATCTATCTATCTATCTATCTATCTATCTATCTGTCTGTCTGTCTGTCTGTCTGTCTGTCTGTCTGTCTGTCTGTCCTACTATCCATCCATCCATCCATCCATCCATCCATCCATCTATCTATCCATTTCTATCTATCCGTCCATCCATCCGTCTCCTGTCACAACTTGAACCAACAGTGTTTCTCTGCAGTCCTTAACATTTTTGCTTCATGTATGTTGTACTTTCAGGTTTCCAGATTTATGATGGAGGATCACATGCAGTGCACAATCTGCTTGGAGTCGTTTAAATTCCCCGTGACCATCCCGTGCGGTCACACCTTCTGCAAGGTCTGCATCTCCAAATTCTGGGAGGCCAAGGACAAAGACTTCCACTGCCCTGTTTGCAACAAGACCTTCGAAACGAGGCCTCAGCTGAACCGCAACGTGTCTCTGTCCGTGCTGACGGAGGTGGCCGCCACACACAGTCCCGCTAAGAGAGATGTGTGCACAGGAGCCTCCGTCCACACGGAGCCGGAGCAGATCTGTGAGCGGCACCAGAAACCTCTGGTGCTCTACTGCAGGAACGACAGCATGTGTGTTTGCTATGAGTGCATTGTGATCGAGTGTAAGGGACATGACACGATTTTAGTGGAAGATGAACGCAAGAATAGAGAGGTACAAACCATGATGTTTAAATACTGTATCATTTTTTTGCATTACAATAAAGAGAATAATGCTTAATTTTTACTAATAATTTCTGTAATGGGAATATTTTCTTTATGCATGTTAAATGTATGTGTTTTAAATATTTTGATGTTAAGGTTTTGTCAGATTCAATGCTTGTACCTTTTTTTTTTGACATTTTTCTTTTGGTATCCAGGCAGGACTAAAGAGAAAGAGTGCAGAAATCAAGAAACTCCAGGAAGCCACTGAGAGGAACCGCCTGGAGCTCATGGAAAACATGGAGAAAGCGAAGGCAGGGCATCTCCTTCATTAGTTAAAATAAAAAAATAAAAATACACTCATTCTCATATCATTCCGAACCCATATGATGGAGACAACTTAAACTAGTGTTGCATTTAACATTAATAACTACATTAGTTAGCATACTTCTAAGGATTTAATAATCGTAGTTAAAGTTCATTTCAACATTTACTAATGTTTTTAAAACCAAAAGTTGTAACTGTTAATATAATTTTATTGACCAGACATGAAGTAACATGAATTATCATGCAGTATGTATAATTCATAATACATAATATGTAATATAGTAGACATTTTTTTTTTATTAACTAGCTTTTCTTCCTTAAAAAAAGATGTTTTGAAGAATATTCACATTGTTCTTCTTCATTTAATGAGAGCTGTCAGGCTCAAATAAAGACTAAAAAGCAGCATAAAATGACCATAAAGTAGTCTTTGCAACTTGTGCACTAAATTAAAGCCAATATTTGCTAAAAAAAAAAACAGTTTTGCAATTTAAACACATGCAAGGAAATGTTGAATTTGTTCAATTTTGTAGATGTAGTTGAAGGATGCATATTGAAGTAGTAATAAAATCAGTTCTGCCTCTGTTCCATCAGGTTTCACTACAGCAGACATCTCAGTGGGTGAACACTAAGTTCTCACAGCTGATAAAGGTGTTGGCAGAGAAGCAGGAAGTGACACAGCTGTTTCTGGATCAGCAGCAGGAAGTGACGGTGTTGCAGGCTGAAGAGAGGCTGGCTGCGCTGGAGGAGAGAACGAGCCAGCTTGTAGCGCTGCAGGAGGAGATCAGCAGCCTCTGCTCCCTCCCGCCATGCCAGCTCATCAAGGTTACAGCAAATGTTATTTTATGATTTTATTTTATTTTATTATGTAAATGAGTGATAGGACTCACAAATTAAAATAATAAATAGCCCCATTTGCTTTTCTATTTTGAAAATATTATTATTTATTTTTCTGTATTTTATATTTAGAATATTTTAAATATATTATGTATATATTTTTATATAAAAAATATATTTTTATATTATTAAAATATTTATATTTTTTTATTTATTTATTGTTATTTTATCAATTATTTTATAGTAATATTTCTTATTAATTTATATATTATTGTTTATTATTTATTATTGTTTGTGTGCTCATGCAGGACTCCAGGTTCATAGAGGTCCCACGCTTCAGTGACGTTCCCGTGGATGTGCATGTAAGCGTACAGGAGAAGCTGACCCCCGTCACAGACGTCCTGTCCCGCGTGTCTAAGCTGGTGTGTGAGGATCTGGATAGAGCTGTACAGGTGTCCGGAGGACATGATAAAGAAAGTGAGTCGCGATCACACTGACCGTCTGATGCATGTGCACACAGAAATGACTGTCTGAAACCACCAGTTTCGATCTGGGCTGCGTTTCCCAAAAGCATTGTGAGCCAAACTATTATTGAACACTATTGGTAACTACGAAACATGCAGTAGGCTTTGGCTGATTTGACTGGTAATTTGTAATTTTCACAAGTCAGGGAACACAGATTTTTTTTGTTGTCAGCTAGTGAACACAGTCGTGTTTACACGGCACCGGGTTTGATATACACATGAGTGTTTCTTGAGACAAAAGCAATTACTGGATTTGCCAAAATTAGCCAGGTTAGTAGCATCAAATCCTTAAAAGATATTCAGAGTTTAATTTGAGGCACTTAGTAGCAAATAATCTAGATATCCACAAGAAGAACTGTATATTCTATAATCTAACAAAAAATTAATTTCTCTAAATTTTTAAACTTTTGCTGTTAATGCTATATTTTTATAATATATGTTATATATATATATAATAATATATGTATATATATATATATATATATATGAAAATGTGATGATAAAACTACAAAAAATGCTGTACCTATTACTAACTTGATGAATTTACCTATTAAAACTGTCATGAACATAGCAATGAAAGTTTTATAAATAAGGATTTATTTAAATGAAAAACATACTGTTTTATCTAAATCTTGTAAATGCAACATAAACACAAAACAAACTCTGTATAAAAACAATCAAAGTTTACGTAAAATGAGGGGTGTGATATAAGCGAAAAATTTATACCATCATTTTTTAAAAAGTTTGGTTGATATCTCAATGTACACATTTTTTATGAAAAACTGATGATAAAAAACTGAAAAAACAACAAACTAGTGACAATTTCCAAAGCAATGCTACATTTTTTATATTTTTTAAATATATATTTGTATATAGATTATGCATTATAAATTAATTTAAAAAATATTAATTTAATATATTATTATAATATAAATATAAAATATATAATGTGTTTTTTAGTATATATTTATATTTTTTATTTATTACTTTATTCTTCTTTATTTATTTATTATTATTATTATCTTTATATTATTTTATTTATTTTTATTTATATTAACTAGTCATAAACATTGCAATGAAACAGTTGTTATAAATAAGTAATCATTTAAAATACTGTTAGTTTATTTTTCTATCTGATCAGCATGGCTTTTTCTTTGTCTTTCTCATAGGCTCTCCTCAAGATAAGAGGCCAGTTCTGGCTGTTGTTCCCAGTCCTGCAACTCCATCATATCCGGCAGAGAGGGAGGGGCTAAACGCATGTACGCTCATATCATCTCATTCGTATGATAGTACAGAGCGCAAAACTTTTATATTATTCTCAGTCTCATATATTGTCTTCTCTTCACCCAGACCGCTGCAACCTGACATTTGACCCTCGTACCGCCAACGCTCACTTACGCCTTTCCCAGAGCAACAGGAGGGCGGAGCACATGACCTCCGGGCCCCGCCCCGTCCCGGCCGACGAGTCCCGCTTCGACCACACCTGGCAGGTGTTGTGCTTCCAGAGTTTCACTCGTGGGCAGCATTACTGGGAGCTGGAGGTGTCCAAACCGTGGGCCTACGTGGGCGTGACCTACCCGAACATCCCGCGCAAAGAGAAGGGCAAGCGCTGCATGGTGGGGATGAACGAGCTGTCGTGGAGCCTCCAGCTGGACGAGCGGCAGCTGAGCGCGTGGCACGCCGGCTGCAAGGAGTCCGTCGCGGCCCAGCTGCAGTTGAACGCGCAGCCGCTGCGCATCGGCATGCTTCTGGACTACGAGGCCGGTACGCTGACCTACTACGGCGAGGGACAGGTCCGGCTGCACGCGTTCCACTGCGCGTTTTCACAAGCCCTGCTCCCGGCCTGCTGGATCGGGGAGGGCGTCACCGTTACGCTCTGTGAACCCCGAGCCTGACCGTTTGTTCCCCGATTTGTTCTCAACTGGATAGTCCCGAGGAAATAGATTCATCCCTACTGTAGCTGGACCTGATACGTGTTGCCTTTCTCCTCCATCATTCACTCCTCGTGTTTTTGAGCTGTGGTGAGATTTGATGAGCTCAGGATTTACTCTGGGATGGTGCTGTAAAAGCTCTGGTTGACCTGTGGAGACTTGCACTTCACACAAGTACGTGAACGCAGATGATTTTGGCTTCACAGGCTTGATTTGTCAGTCATAAGTTATGATATTTCCTGAAATAATCAATGACAGTATTTTATATATATATAAGTTCAGAAGCACGTGTATTATGTAAATAACTATTTTTAATACACAAGCATGTGTATTGTATAGTTATAATGCATATGTATATTTAATACACATGCTTCTGGACTAATTTTACACACACACACACACACAAATTCCTCATGGTCCAGAAGCATGTGTATTATGTATAAATATATGTTATGACAATAAACATATGCATACTGCACAATATGCCACACTGGTCAACATCGGAATAATCAATATTTTTTTTTTGTTTTGCATTTATTTAATCAAAAATACCAGTATTATTGTGAAATATTACAATTTAAAATAACTGTTTTCTATTTGCACTTAGTCAGCATATTAGAATGATTTCTGAAGGATCATGTGACACTGAAGACCACAGGAATAAATTACAATTGAAAATATATCGCAGTTCTTTTAAATTGTAATAATATTTCACAGTATTTCCGTAAATCTCTGTGTTCACGTACTCCCGTAAAGTGTGTTTCTGCCATATTCTCTTAATTGTGGCCAAAATATGGAACTTTTAATACGTTTTTAAGTTTGCATTTGAGGGCCAGATGTGCACTTTGTGTTTATGTTGTGTTCAAGAGACATCGAAATGATTAGGCTTTCTGCTGTACCCGCTCTAGTGTATGATTCATATTTTTTTTTAGTTTTTAAATATTGAGAATTAGATCCGAACGTCTGTGTCGTGTTCATTTTTCCTGTAATAGTGATTTTGTATTTGTACGTATTTCTACTGTATCAGATTTAGTAGTATTGTTTATTTTTGCAGAGATTATGTTGCTAATGATGTGTCCATCTTTTAACACTTCAGTTATTGACATCTTCAGAGTATGAAATTTATTTTCAGAATTTAATACTCTAATTTCATCGCCATTGGCTGTGCTCGGAATAGAATACTTGCATACTGCTAAAAAAAATTCTGAACATAGCCCCGTTCTATAAGGAGCCATTGAATGTTTGAACACTGTGCGTTATGGGATCATAATTAAATGAACTCCTTCCTGTTAAACCTACTTGAGGCCTGAGCTCACTTCTTTGAGGTGACTTTATGCACTAACTTATAGAAGTTGTGCTTAATATTGGGAGACTGAAAATTACTTTGCACAAGCCATCTGAGCTGCATGAGTGAAGGGAAAACTGGAATCTTTTGGGAATAATGAAGTCCGTGCTGTTCACAGGTCGACTTTAAACGACGTGAACTCTGTGTGTGCTTTTGAAACCCTGGACATTATGTACACGAATAATAAGCACAAGACATCCATACAAGATTCTCAAAATGAAATGCATCGTTCCACTTGTATACATGTTTACTTTAATAAAATACACTTCAAATAACAATACAGTCAAGACCATGCGTTAATTGTATAATTAAATAAATTAGGGAAAAGATGAATCGATAAACGCCGTCCAGGAGACCGAAGGTGCATGAAGGGTTAAAGTGCATCTTTAGTCAAAACTGCTGCATGCTACAAAGAGACGCCAAGACGAGTACACACTGCTGCAGAACATACGGTCTGAAACGAGCTTCATCGGAGTATACGGTGCAGTAAACAACATGTAGTGTTTGTGGAGACACATTATGGTCAGTAAATAGGTCCAAAAGAATCCAAAGTGGAACTCGCAGCACAGTAAAAGTTTTAGTCGAGCGATGGATTTGACGGAATGCGCAGTAGAGGGGCGTTCACATCGATTCGCAGCGAAGAAGTGACCGGAAGTGTTTCGTTTTTTTAAAGGCATTTGAGACGACTGCTTTGTTAAATTTGTAGCAACAACCAGTGAAGCTCATGTGATCTTGCATCTAATATAGTCGGATGCGTCAGCCGGGCATGAACGACGACAGAAAGCGCAGTTAATGTGAACGCCCGAGGGTTTTTGGGCCTTGTCCTAAACTCTTGTGCAACTAGCAAAATACTTCTAATCATCCTCGTTCTATCGATCTATACAAAATCAGTCATAAATAAATTTAGAAAAGCTCAATCGTTTACTGTCGGATTTACGGCTGGAAATCTTGACAGTAGGTCCCTCTCATTCACGAGTTATGAATTCATTAAAGTTGTGTTATTCATGTGTCTCTCTCGTCCCTCTACGTAGGCCATGGTCATATTAATGCGGAGCGCTCCACCCCCTGCTGGAGCCCCCAGTCACTGCGTGCAGCTTCACGGGGAGTCTGTTCGAGTGGGCGTTAACTGTGGCGCGAGACGGTGAGAGGATGAAATGAAGGGTACGGAGAGAAAGGAGAGGATGTGCGCTCGCTGCTGCAGACACGTCTACTGGTTCTTCTTGTCATCGGGTGGGGAGTATGGTGGAGGTTTGTCCTTCGGAAGAAAAACAAAACAGTATTCTCAAATTATTATTTGTTGGCTTTGATGCAGCTCGTTAACAGGTTAAATCTGGTTATACCACAAATGGACTTTAACATGTTTATCTTGGGTACATATATATGGACTTTGTTAACAGAATAGACTTGGTTATATATGACAGTTAACAGGACAGACTTTGTTAACAGATTAAATCAAGTTATATATGGACTAACACATTTAACTTGGTGTATATGAACTTGGTTAACAGGTTGGATCTTGTTATATATGGATTGTTAACAGGATAAACTTTGTAAATTGCTTGGATCAAGTTATATATTAACTTTTACACATTTAACTTGGTGATGAACTTTATTAACAGGTTGGTTAACAAGTTGGACCTAGTTATATATGGACTGTTAACAGGATAGACTCGGTTAACAGATTAAATCCTAGTTATGGACTAACACATTTAACTTGGTTACATGTGAACTTTACTATATATGAACTTGGTTAACCGGCTGAACCTGGTTATATGTGGCCTTTGTTAACAGGATAGTGGTTGAACCTAGTTATTTATGGATATTAACACATTTAACTTGGTTATACATGAACTTTTGTTAACAGGCTAATCCATGGTTATATATGGACTTTGTTAATGGGATAAACTTGGTTAACAGGTTGAACCTGGTTATGTATGACCTGTTAACAGATTGAACCTAGATATATATAGACTTTTAACACTTTTAACTTGGTTACATGTAAACTTTAATATATATGAACTTGGTTAACAGGCTGAACCTGGTTATATATGGCCTTTGTTAACAGGATAGTGGTTGAACCTAGTTATTTATGGACATTAACACATTTAACTTGGTTACATATGGACTTTATTGACAGGTTGGATAACAGGTTAATCCATGGTTGTATATGGACTTTAATGGGATAAACTTGGTTAACAGGTTGGATCTTGTTTATATGGATTGTTAACAGGATAAACTTTGTAAATTGGTTGGATCAAGTTATATATTAACTTTTACACATTTAACTTGGTGATGAACTTTATTATATGTGAACTTCATTAACAGGTTGGTTAACAGGTTGGACCTAGTTATATATGGACTAACTGGATAAACTTGGTTAACAGGTTGGACCTAGTTATATATGGACTGTTAACAGGATAGACTTGGTTAACAGATTGAATCCTAGTTATGGACTAACACATTTAACTTGTTTACAAGGGAACTTTATTATGTATAAAGTTGGTTAACCGACTGAACCTGGTTATATGTGGCCTTTGTTAACAGGATAGTGGTTGAACCTAGTTATTTATTGACATTAACACATTTAACTTGGTTATACACAAACTTTTGTTAACAGGTTTGTTAACAGGCTAATCCATGGTTATATATGGACTTTGTAAACAGGATAGACTTGGTTAAGAGGTCAGAACTTGTGGACATTAACACATTTAACTTGGTTGCATATGGACTTTATTGACAGGTTGGTTAACAAGCTAATCCATGATTATATATGGACTTTGTTAATGGGATAAATTTGGTTAACAGGTTGAACCTGGTTATGTATGACCTGTTAACAGATTGAACCTACATATATATAGACTTTTAACACTTTTAACCAGGTTACATGTGAACTTCATTATATATGATCTTGGTTAACAGGCTGAACCTGGTTATATGTGGACTTTGTTAACAGGATAGACTTGGTTAAGAGGTCAGAACTTGTCACACATGGACTTTAGCACATTTAACTTGGTTACATATGGACTTTTTTTTTTTTTAAAAAGATGAACATGGTTAACCTCTTATGCTTTGGGGTCAAAGGATTTGGCCAACCTAAATTGAAAAGCGTCCCATACTCTGACAGAGGTCAAATTTCAAAATCTTGTCGTCATTTTGCAGGAAACCCTTTGAAGTTGCATAAAACACTGCTGAAAGTGATAATTATAGCATGTGATGTCTGTGCCGTAATACCCCCCCCCCCCCAAAAAAGATGGCCTTTTTGCTTTTTTTTTTATATAAATTCTTTTTTAAAGCGTTAGTGAACTCACCTCCGGCAGGTAGACCCGCATCGGAGCAAAAGTAGTCGCAGTGGAACTCGCTGCAGCTTCAGCTGCTTTTGCCTCTGCTAGAGCAATAAATACAGATAATAAATACAATAATTATGAATCAATTAACAAGAAGTTAATGAGTAAAACAGTAGACATCTTCAACAGCTCGTCTGGAACTGGTACAATTCTGGCTCATACCTGCAGGGGTTCTGGGCAGGTCTGGGTCGAGAGGAGCTTGGTCCATTGGAGCTGTATATGGGGGCGGTGGCATGTAGGCCGCTGGTCCTTCAAACCAGGACCCACCTACAGGACCCAAATGTACAGCAGAAAGCTTAAATGTCAGTACTTAGTTTGCTCAGCATGAACAGGTATGTTGTGTTATTATTACCTGGAGGTGGAGGTCCAGGATAGACATATCCAGGAGGAGGAGGTCCGGAATACATGCCGTTAGCAGGAGGAGGTGGAGGGTAGGCGTACGCCCCGTTCGCCATGTAAGGACAGCCGAAATTTCCAGTCACAGGTTGCCCTCTGGATGCTGAAATGAATGAGAAAGACTGAAGGTAATTCTTCCACATCAAATCAACACATCAAATGTCTTTTTAAAACTTAAAATGTCCAAAACAAACGTACCCTGTGCTGCAACCTGTAGCATGTACTGTCCAAACTCAATCGCTCCTCCAGCGGTAAAGATCAACTTGAAGGTTGCAGAACCTTCCCAGCCACCTGGAACAGTAACGGAAACACACTTTTAGGGTTGGTTATCGAGAACCGGTTCTAAAATTCCAAGAACCATGGATTTGATAAGATACATGCATTTCGATTCTTCTTATTCCACTTCTCTGAGCTCTCTTCCACCTCTTTTTTTTGAGCAAATATACACAGAAATATCCTCGTAAGCACAGTCGGTTTTGTCTTAAGTGAATGTAAACAGTTGACAAAGAAAACGCTTTGATCTTAAAGTGACAGCAGCCTAATATACCTGCTTCCGTCTCTATAATAACGCTAGAAAAGTAGTATAAATGTGAATGTTTTTAGTTATTTACCTTATTGGGATCAAAATTATGAATTGATAAGAATCAGAATCGTTACATTTCAAACAGTAGTAGCCTTTAGTCCGCTTTACTTTGCCACAAGTGCACAAATTCAGATTACAATAATCCAGGATTGTTAATTTACTTTCTTTAAAGGATCAGATTATCCGAATGAAAACTCAAGAAGAGTCTTGATTTAGACTACCCAGATAGCAAATTGGTTGTGGACCTGATCTGGCAGAGCTTTGGAAGAGATTTTAGCCCACATATAGTGCTGTTTGTCAAAAGTCAACCAGATCAATGCCGGAAGCGGACCAAAACTCACCCACAATCAGCCATAACTGACCCACAACAGCACCATAATCCCCAGATGTCAAAGAGAAAACTGCCACCACCTTTCCCTCAGAACTTAAGAAGCTTCAAAAAACCAGTATTAAACCAGAGTCCCCAAAACTGAACCACAAACAACCCTTATATAATATTTATATATTATATATTAAATATAATTATATCTTTTTATTGAATAAGCCATGTTTATTCACTGAGAATAAGACTTATATTGTTTGTTTGATGCTAAATATTTAATAAGATATCACATATGTATTTTATTATACAAATTATAGAATAGAAAACGTCCTGTTATAAAAAGGAAAAAAAGTAGATCCATGTGTGAGATTACAATAAAATAATTACATAGATTATATTATATATAAATTGAATAAACATTTAAACATTACAATAGTGCTTTATACTTAATTTTATATATTTTTTTATATATATATATATATATATATAAAATTATTACGTACATATATGTATAAAAGCATTATATATATATATATATATAAAATTAAGTATAAAGCACTATTATAGCTTTTATACATATATGTGCGTAATAATTTTATATATATATATATATATATAAATATATAAAATTAAGTATAAAGCACTATTATAATGTTTAAACGTTTATTGAATTTATATATAATTATGTAATTATGTAATTATATAAAATTATTACGTACATATATGTATAAAAGCTTTATATATTCATTCATTCATTTATATATATATAAAAAACAGTAACCATGTAACAAATTTATAAATGTAGTTACCTTAATAAAACTATATTCATTAAATAACACACATCTGAATATGTTCAGAGAGCAAGTTGCTATGGTTACTTACATACCCTGAAAGTTACCTCTGTTTCTGGAACCGAAAGTCGAGGTTATCAGCTTATTTACTCTTAAACAAACCTGGGTATGTCACATAACCTGCTTCCTGGAACACCCCCCGGTGACTGTCAGCACTGGCGTATTTATTTTTAGTTTTATACTGTTTATTGCTCACTCTGTCCTCACCGCAGAAGTATTGTATTTTGGTTCGGTGTTCTTACCTCCAGGCTCGGCGCTGATCGCGCCCTTGATGTAGTTTGCACCAAGTACTGGCTGTTTCACCTCACAGCCCTTAATGAGATAAAAGGGCATCATGAAAGACTGCAGAGGGTCCTTCCCTTTGGTCACGAAGATCATCTAAAGACCAAACCACATGAGCGGTTAAAACCTAGTGAGAAGAACTATGGACCAAATATCAAAAATGCATGTACAGCCAATCACAAGGTTTACCAAATTATAAATATAAACGTCCTTGCTCTGTCCTTATCATTATTAATAAAAAAACAACACGATGATCTCTAAACTCTTTTTCTTGCATCACCTACCCTGTAAGGTGTCAGGTAGACGCTTCCCTTCTTGCTTTTCCTGAAGGGTTCAGGCAAGTGCTCTGTGTCACTGAACACCAGCTCCACATTCTCATATGACATCAAGACACTGTAGGAAAAGGAAAACAGATTCCGTTTAATACAGTCAGCACTTTCTGTGCCAACACAGTCATCGCTGATTCACGGTAAAAAAGGTTTTTTCAAAGCGAAGATAATTGGAGTACATTTTACAATAAAAAAATGTACCATTTCACGTATAATTCAGTGGTTTGCTTGGCTTTTCTTTGTGAAATCAAAGTAGATCTACACCTATTTTTTGACCATTTAATGTTTTAAATCCAAATTGCTTCAAACAAAGAGTTTCCACTAGTGTTAAAATAATTAACCATAAATAATAATATATAAAAATGACATGTTATATATTACACATATATAATAATACATGCTCAAAATATAAATCAATACAATTTTTTATTGTAAATAATAAAATAATAATAATAATAATAGCCAATTATTATAGTGGAAGTCATTTAGAAAACAATTTACGATTTATTTAAGAGTAAAAAAGACATTATTTTAAGAGTAATGAGTAAATTACGTTATGTAGAAGAAATTAAAATTTTAAAAAGATGCTATTTAGTATTTTTATTGATGTTAGAGATATGATGTCATTCCTTTATCAGTTGTGTAATAAGATCAGGCTCTTGTGAAACAGTGTAAGAGCATATAATTTCTTTTAAAAGAAGGTTAAGAAGATTATTGCTGAACAACCGCGACTACACACAGCAGAAATACTAATCCTACTATAGCGAGGGCGTAGCTCATTAATATTAATTACGTAACGTCGCGCTCGACCCGTAAGCCTAGCTGTGATTGGCTGAAAGACAAAAAGGGGGCTTGTCAATCGTGACTGGAAGGTTTCCAGGCAACTTGAGCATGACTAACATTAATATTCATAGGCTCACACTTCGCCATAGTAGGTTTTCGAAAGCTGCGCAAGATCCGTGTTTTGAAAATATAACAATTTATCTGACTGAACGTGGATCGCATTTCTAGTGTGTAAGTTAAACATAATGCTGCATAAAATAAATACCTAAACGGAAGACAATCTGAGTACACGGGTGTGATCTAACGGTTCACGCGATGTTATCCAACACATGACAGTGTAGACTGTACTATTCATATTATTTTGCATACAGAAACACATAACATACAATAATTAATCCAATACGGTCGTTTTGGACAAATTCGTTATATCAGCAATAGCACAGTAGAACAAACCAGATCAAATAATCATCACTGAGTCTGATTCCGTGACAATACCTTTCGCTGTTGTTGATGATAACACCTCCGGATTCAGAATGATTGCTGTTGAGGGCCATGTTTGATGTCTGTGTGTTATTGTGTAAAATTTACACTCAACATTCTAGGAGCAAAACGATCCACCTGCACTTCCGCCCTACGCCACGCCCCCCGGTGACATCAGCGGCTCTGGTTTTAGACGTTTCCCGAACCTTCTCAAATAAACAGGTTTAATCTACCCAAACAATGTCGTATTCTTTTAATATTGCTTGCATAGATAGATAGATAGATAGATAGATAGATAGATAGATAGATAGATAGATAGATAGATAGATAGATAGATAGATAGATAGATAGATAGATAGATAGATAGATAGATAGATAGATAGAGTATTTGATCAAATATTTATTGTTTTTTATGACATACACTGGTCAAATATCAGATCCTATTTGGATGAAAACAAACTTATAAGAAAACCGTTTATTTTAATTATGTGATTCATCACTAAGGTTCATTTTGTAAATGATACAAACTCAGTGCTGAGGTAAAACTTACATAATCGCGTAAAAATTGCATTAATGTATCGATATAGGCCAAATATGATTATTCAAAACTTGATTCAGCGGCATTGCTTTCTTAATAAATAATAAATGATTTTCACGCAGCACCCCTCAGAAAAATGTGGTATCTTCTGCTTCGCAAGAGAGTGATCTGAAACAGACGCCATTTTGGATCTTGTGCAGGGTGGTGTTGTGCATGTGCCCGTACGTCTACTGTGAGCCAAGATGGCCGATAAGACTCCTTAGTTTCCTAACATGTGGGGAACGCAAAACGTGAACTCGTGTCTGTTTCCTGCGTGCTGTAGTGAAGCAGCATGGCTTCATCTGCGAAACGGCGAGCTGTTGAAACGGGTCAAAACCCACAAGACAGCAATGAAAGCTCGGACGAGGGTCTGGAAGACTCTGGGGACGAGGGTAGTGAAAATTCAGAAGAAGAAATAAACGAGGTAAGTTGCCATTTTAACTGTTATTGCAACCAAAACATATCGTGATGCGCAGGCCGGACTGGCTCTCCGTTTAAACACGCTGTTTTGAGAGCAAATGTGTGTTTTGACTTGTGTTTAGGAGGTCATCGTGGACTTTGAAGCACACACGATATCTGACAACGACTTTCATGGCATTAAAACCCTTCTGCAACAGGTACAGACATCTGTGTTTGCATTGCACCGAATATATACAGATATCATTTACATTACACGGCTTGTACTTCAACTGAGATTAAAAATGTATGCGCATATATGAATGTTTTTGTTTTCCAGCTGTTCCTGAAGTCTCACGTGAACACCTCTGATCTCACTGACATCATCATTCAGCAGAATCACATTGGCAGCGTCATCAGGGTGAGACTCGTTTACATAAAAATAGAATTTCTTATTGTTTATATATATAAAAAAAATAATTTTACTGTATATTTACAGTTATTTCATGGTCATTCATTGTAATCAGGAGGCTATTTATAATAGAAAATTATATTTAAAAAAAAATCATAAGAAATATCATAAATAAATTGCGCTATAGTGAGTAGAAAAATGTAATGTACTAAGCGTATGTTCACATATTTATAATATTAATTTTTTTTAACACTGCAAACTGGGTCTTTATACACTAAAATACATTGCTGATCATATAGGATGAACATATTTGATTCTCATAATCGTATTTATAATATTCATTAAATGTGAATAGTGGGCGTGTCCTTGTTCTCCTTACTTATCATGTTTTTGAATATTTTCTGCAGCAAGCTGAGGTACCGGAGGACAGTGATGACGAGGGCGACCCGGATGAGGTGTTTGGATTCATCAGCATGGTGAACCTCACTGAGAGACAGGTGAGATTCATAATACTCATGAATAATAAATTAGGGGCACAAGGCCTGCATTATCAAAGCTGTTTGTGTTCCTGTTTAGTTTTCTGACGGCAGTTTTGTCTTGCGTGTTGAACAGGGTGTGGAGTGTCTGGAGAAGCTGAAGGACATGATTATGGAGCAGTGTGTGAATTCAAGTTCCCCGGATGTTCAGGAGAGGTTCGAGCAGCTTCTGTCCGGTAACGGACACTCGGTCGGGCTGCTGCTGAGCGAGAGATTCGTTAACGTCCCGCCTCAGATCGCCCTACCGATGCACAAACAACTCCAGTAAGTGTTCAATACTTCTAACCAGTGTGTGAATCAGCATTGTTACAAATACGGCATGAAATGGGATTAAAAAACAATTGTTATAAAGGTGATTGAAAGGAAAAACATTTTAAAGTGCCCATTTTATTCTTTTTCTCAGATATTGCCTTTCACGTTGTGTGTAATATAGCTGTTTGTGACTGTAAAAGTTCTGCAAAGATCAAAGTGCATATAAATGGGGTCATTGTCTCCCAAAAGAAAGATGATTATCAACTGCCTGAAACGTCAGCAACTGACCGTTCGCAAAGCCCCGCCCCCTTTAGTTACTGTTGCTATGTCCGACAAGCCATGCGCTCTCACGCCACACATCATGTTCTCACGCAGAGAAAAAGACATCGCAGGAAGCAATGCTGTACACCTCCGCATGTTAACAAACTCAAGACTATCAAGTTTATAAATGACCAAATTAAATAAATTTATAGCTCTTTGTAAAGAAATTCATATCACTGTGTATCGAAATCGAAGTTTGATTGACAGGCGATCTGACCAATCATAACCCTGAATCGGCCATTTTGCCCGTCAAAGCAGTCAGGGGAGTTAGTGGATTAATGTCGGTGAACTTGATAAATTGTGTGTCCTCACGTTTTTCCACGCTTGAAACAACATCTGATGTTCATTCATGTTTATTTGATGCTATAAATGAACTAGTATGAAGAGATGATCGGTTCACGAGGAGCTACAGCGATCTGTCACGACACATTAAACACACACTAGACGCTATTTATTGTTTAAACTTCTTTAAAAAATTACAATATTTTAAATATGAAACTGTTTCATACGTTGTCAGTGTCCTCTTTGCTCCACTTCATGAGAACATGATGTGTGGCGTGAGAGCGCATGGCTTGTCAGACATAGCAACAGTAACTAAAGGGGGCGGGGCTTTGCAAAGGGTCAATTCAGATTTGACAAAGGTTTCCGACGTGTGCTGTTGGAGGTTGACCAATCAGAGCAGAGTTCTCAGAAAGGCGGAGTTTAGAGACACCGAATCTTCAAACAAACCATTTCAGACACTGTGAGAGCAGAGCTGATGCTGCCGTGCAAATTATGACATGACGTTTCTGGATGTTTTTCTTAGATGCATGACTCCAAAACTAATATAGGAATCTTTTTAAATAGCATAACTATTAAACAAACATTCAATTTTTCCATTGACACGCATCACTGTCTTCTAGAAGATGCACGAAAATCCATCACTGTTACTCGTGATGCTCATGTTGTGTCAGGCTGATGTTATTGACCGTCAACAGCGGGCGGCACTAATTCCATCACACGGCTTTGTAAGGATCTTATGTAACAGTGTCTCTCATGTGGGTCAAAAGTAGATAAGCCAAATTACATCCCCAAAATCCCTGTATACATCTGGAAATGTTGAAGCGTGATATACCGTGAAATTATTCAGTTCTCGTGTTGCCGGAACATTCACAACTAGTTCAAGGTGGATCTGATTTAAGCAGTTATTTAGCGCATTAGAGCTGCAACTATTTTTTATGTCGACTAATCTAACGATTATTTTTATTAAGGGTTTTTTTTTTTATTAATCTAGTGATTTTTTTTTTACGTAAGAACTAATTTAGCAGTTCATTGAGGTGTAGAAACACTGGGACACGCCATTATGTAACAATACGATTTGATTTTGATTAAAAATAAGCCACTTATGTGTGTTCGTCCAGTGGTAGACATTTGAACTTTAAAATGAAGAGTGTCAAAGACTTTCTATACAGTCTTAAAGGAACTTTGATAGTGTTCAAGTCCTGAACCATGTGTTTTTCCTCTTGCGCTGTCTGTAATGCAGCGAGTCTTAGCGAGCGCGAGCAACTCAAACCTTTCACGTGCGAAAGAGAACGTCCGCGCGCATCCAAATAAACTTCTTTGAAATGCAAAACTGATTTTCGTTCGCTCGAAATATTTTCTTATTTGCGAGACGAAGATTTTCTCCTCAACTCAGTTCACGCGCGCGCGCAATGCCCTTTTGCACGCTCAAAATATGATCTTGCGCGCGCAAAAATTTGGCAGAGATCCAATTCCACAGGTGGTACGCCATTTCGGTTCTGCAAAGGGAACAAAGGACCGTTTTATTTGGCCTCTGTTTAAAGTAATCCCATACTTTTGATAATCGTGGTCTAGGTTTTTGTGATAGAATGGAACTTTCTCGCCATTACGCGAGATGAATGTAAACAGTGTGACGTAATCGATGACGTCGACGCGTCGTTGCAGCACTATAGTGCATATTGATGATAAAGCTGTTTGCTTTTACAGAAAGGAAATGGCCGAAGCGCAGAGGACCAATAAACCCAGCGGTAAATGCCAGTTCTGCCTGATGATCAGTAAAACCTGTAAACCAGCCAAGAAGAGCATATCTGGTCAAGCTCAACCCAAAGAAGAGCTCCTGTTTGTGAACGACGAGGAGGAGTTCTTCTACGAGGTAGTCAATGTGAAAGCATAATTGACATTTGCTTTATTAATATGCACTCTAATATGCATGTCTTTTTAATTTTGTCTCACAGCAAGCCACATTGAAGTTCAGCTACTCCGTTCAGGAAGAGGCCGATTCCTGCGCAACGGGAAAGTGGTCGTACGACGACGTACCGATGAAACCTTTCCGCACCGTGATGGTGATCCCGATGGATAGGATGGGAACAATCATTGCTAAAATGACTGAATATCTGTCCGTGTGAGCTGAACTCGGCTCCTCGTGGTTCATTTTTAAACGGTTTCGATGAGATGTTTAACGTCGCAGGTCTTTCAATGTTGTAATGAAGTGTTTAAAACTGGCCACAGCTGTTTAACAAAATCACCCCGAACCAGTGAAATAATTTATTAATCCTGTACATAATCAGTTGAAATTACCCAACAAAATAAATGACCCAAACAGGATTCTTGAGTGTGTTTTCAAAAAAAGTTGCAATACAAAACATTATTTACAAGCATATTTTCATGATGTCACTGTATGACGCATCGGTCATGTGATTCGGCCTCTTCTGTCTCCGTCTTGGTTTCTGGTGCGGCGGGCTGAGGCTTCGCTCGCGCACGTCCCGTCCCGTCGCTGTCCAGAATGTGCTGCAGGATCTCTTTACTTTCACTAGAGGGCAGGTTACAGAAAAAGTACTGTGGTGCCATTTGAATGAACCTGAAAACACAAGGGGACAAGAACTTGAACTTGAAAATATTCAAGTTCATATTTGGTTTTCTATTAAAATTCATATGAAAAACAATTCTTTTATTATACAAGAATGCATTAAAATGATCAAAAGTGACAGTAAAGACTCAAATAAATGCAAATATCTATTCAAAAGTGTCCTGAAAAATAAAATGTACCACAGTTTCCACTGAAATATGAAGCAGCACAACTGATTTCCACATCGATAATAATCAGAAATGTTTTTAGAGCAGCAAATCAGAATGATTTCTGAAGGATCATGTGACTCTGAAGACTGGAGGAGTGATGCTGAAAAGCCAGCTTTGATCACAGGAATAAATTACATTTTATAATATATTCACACAGAAAACAGCTAATTTAAATTGTAATAATATTTCACAATTTTACTGTGGTTTTGATCACATAAATACAGCTTTGGTGAGCAGAAGAAAAAATCCTACTGAAGCTTTTGATATAATGTATATTATCTAAATTGCACAATTTCATAATTTTTTGATTAAATTACCATTAATAGCAAATCAATTTAAAATTTCAAAATTTTTATTTATTTCCAGACATTGATGAGATCATGTTTAAAACAATTATTGCATCTGGGTTTTTCTTATAACTGTCATCAAATGTTCATTGTGCTCAATTCAGTAAGTAAAAGCTAGAATTGCAACATTTAAAATATAATGGTTGTGATTATATCTGCTAAATGTATAAGAATAGTAAAGGTGAGCTGCAGCTGATCTGGTTTAATCCTGATGCTTATCAAGATGTGTAATCTGAAAAGCTCTGGAATGAAAATCCAGATTACTAATGATGACACATCAGAAAACATGATTACTCGGGATGATCATGTTTGAGGAAAGGACTAAAGAAAGAGAAAGGGAGAACACAGACTTACGCCTGCGGTGAGATCTGCGTGACGGTCCGAATGCAGTTGTTGTCGGAGAGGTTGTACTCGTGAAACAGAACCCACTCCGGCAGACCCAGTTTATGCGCTTTTGCTCCGTATCCAGACAGACGGTGAACCTGAGCCACGTGTTTATTCAGCAGCATGAAGTAATTCCCCGAGCCGTCCACATCTCTGGCGATCTGAAGAACACGAGACAGATGAAGGACAGACACTTCAAATGAGACTACATTGAGAAAATAAAGAAAAATTCTGATTAAATCGCAGTGTTTGGACTATAATTGATGAGTATACTAGATGTTCTGGTCTCAAAGTCTGATCTCAAAGCTTTTTAAGCTCTTTAAGGGTTCTGGAACTACGAGGGTTATGGAATTATAATGAAATATAATTATAAATAAAAAATATTTTTAAATAAATATATAAATAAAAATTGTGATGAGATTTTACTAACATGAATGGAATTTGACAGAGAACAATGAATGAATGAATGAAAACTTTTTTTTAATTAAATATGGAAATATAAATAAAGCTTAAAACATGGAAAAATGGTTTCAAAAAATTGTATAATTGTGTACATTAGGGAACTTAATGAAATTAATAAATCAATATATTTTTAAAACAAATCTACTTTACTAAACTTTACTAATATTATAAGTGGATCTCAGCTCATAAATAATAAAAAAAAAAAAATAAAGTAAAATAAGCTCCAAACTTATGGGGGAAAAAAAACTGTTAAATTGTGTAAATGAATAATTAAATAAATAAGACATTTATAAAACATTTAAAAAAAAAAAAATTATTTTTGGAAAAAATAGCTATAAAACTTTACTAACATTATAAGTGGACTTTAGGTAAATCAAAATAAAATAAACAAATATAGCTCAAAATTTATGATTTTTTTAAAAAATTTGAATAACATTAAAAGTGGAAATGAATAAATAAAAAAATAAAAAATATATATATTTTAAAAATAAAATACATTTTGACATACAAGGCATGCATTTATGGGAAAATGATTATGAAACTTTAAAATAAAATAATACATTTTAAATAAAATAATTTTTTTTTTTAAAAATGTTAAAAAATAAATAAATGTATAATTAATATATTAAACCAAAAAATGTTATATATGTTTTTTAATTTTAATTAATATATAATTAATATATAAACCCTACACAGACCTGCATGAAGTACCCAGCGAGCAGCGCCCTCTTGATATTAAGTGCATTGGTCTTGGTGCCAAAGGCTGGTTCTGAAATGGGAAGCTCGATCCTCTTCAGAATGTCTGTGAGGTGGGCTCTGATGGTGTCTGCCGTCTGCAGGGCGGCACAGCACAGGAAGTATTCCTCACACCACTGCTCCTGGCTGAAATCTGTCAGACACACAGCACACGGTTCACAGGGGCTCGCTCTTCCACCTGAGCATTCATTAGTCACAGTGTGTCGGCTCACATGGTTCCTTCTGGCTGCGTTTGAAGGTGTTGTAAATGTTGATCAGGGTGAAGTGGTCACCCTCGGGATGCTGGAACTTCATATGACACCGCATGACTTCTGTTACCATCCCAACAGGAGGCTCAATGAAGCAGCTTGGTGCTGATGGAAACAGATGTACATTATTACATTATATGCATTAGAACATTATATACTTTTTTTTCCAGTAGTTTTTAAAGCTTTACCTGCGAGCATTGCAGCGATGGTTAGCATCTCACTAGCGCAGTCAAACTCACAGGACGCCAGCAAAGCTTTCGCCATCTGCGGATCCAGAGGAAGCTCTGACATGATGATGCCCATCTCAGACAGGTTTCCATCATTGTCCAAAGCAGCAAGATAGTCGAGCTCCTCCAACGCCTGCATGAGCCCCTCAGGATCTGGAAGCAACAAATATCATGCAAATGTGTCCTTCTGCACTTCCTGTGACTTATTAAAGTGGACCTATAATGCTCCTTTTCACAAGTCTCTGGTGTCTCCAGAACGTGTCTGAAGTTTCAGCTCAAAATCTCACACAGATCATTTATTATAGCTTGTCAAATTTGCCCCTATTTGGGTTTGAGCAAAAACATGCCGTTTTTGTGTGTGTGCCTTTAAATGCAAATGAGCTGCTGCTCCCGGCCCCCTTTCCAGAAGAGGGCGGAGCTTTAACAGCTCAAAAACAAGTAAGCTGGAGAATCTCACGCAGCCAAAATGAGGAAAGTGTTCAAACCAGAGTCGACACTGATGGAGAGACTCAGGAAGAAGTTCCAACTTTCAGACGTTTCTGAACGGTTTGTGGATAAATTGATGTAGTTGCTGTGGAGTTGATCAACTCATCACTAGCATGTGTCGACATGTTCATCTTTTTTCCTTGAATCGACCCTCGTTTGTGAAGCAGTCCGGCGTAAAATGACGACATCAACAACACTCGACTACAACAACTCTTCCTCTTCTCTAAAGCAGCCCAACATGGCCCCGCCCCCTTTGTTGTGCAATATCGGGGGTGGAGTTTATGTAAATTTTGGGGTTAGTGATGTCACTAAAATAGGAAGAAGCTCATTTGTTGTAGTCCTTAAAACGCGATTTCTGTAAAAGAAAATATCTCCTTTTCATTGAACTTTGAGTGTCGTAACTTTGCAGATGTTGTTTCTGCTCAAACAGCAACATTACACACTAACTAAAGTTAAAAAAGTGAAATCACAATTAAAGACCGCTATGAAACAAATGCATTTCTAAAAATAAATCCCTTGATTTGAGCAGGCAGTTCTCCATGTTTCCATATTCACTGAGCTCTTCTCTTCCTGTGTATTATGTCTGTTGGCTGTGTTTAGGTCACTAATGAATATCTCTCTTTCTCCTCTGAGCTTCACGCAGGCCAAACAGTGACCAGAAACAATGAGTCTAAACCCAGCAGACAGCGAGTTGTCAGTTCAGCAAATGCACGCATGACCGAACACCAACCAGCAAACCCATCTGCGCATGAGTACACCTTCTCAGCAACAGTTTAGATTACAGTAAAGGTCCGATATACTTCAAGCGAAATCGAAGAACGAACTGGTGTGACGTCATTTCGAACAAAATCAGAAACAGCTTGCCAAAGCAAACTTTCTGGAAAAGCCACCTTCGAACTACAACCGAATCATGGCGATGATGTAATATGTGGGCGTGGCTCTGAGGCTCCGCCTTCTTTGACATGGAAATCTTCTCCAGTTCATTTCTTCGAGGCCGTGAGTAAAAACAGACACACTGAAGAGCTGCTTTATAGTAGAAATTAGTTGTAATTGTAATTGAAATCGACACTAACACTGTTTTTCATGTCAAACACCGTAAAGCTGCTTGATTTTAAACAATATTGTATAACGTGGTGTATAAATAAACGTGGTTTTCTTGGAGTGCCGAATTGCAAACATCCACATGCTATGGTCAGATGATTTCTTAAAGGTTTAGGTTCTCAACGCTGTCCTTTTTGTTGTGTGTTTATTGAAAGGAAAGCGCATCTAAAGGAAAAAAGGACAAAAAGGAAAATTGTGTCATCCTTTACCTGTATGAGTTTCTTTCTTATGCTGAACACAACATAATTAATAATATTATGAAGAATGTCTGTAACCAAACAGATGATGGGCCCCATTGACTTCCATTGTATTTTGTTTTCCATACTATGGAAGTCAATGGGGCCAATCAACTGTCTGATAACAGACTTTCTTCAAAATATCTTATGTTATCTTCAGCATAAGAAAGAAACTCATACAGGTTTGGAACGACATTACGGTGAGCAAATGAGGTGTACTGTCCCTTTAAGACTTTTAGAAAAGACTATATACAGACTGAGCCTGCTATGTTCATGAAGAACTCTCAGTTTTAGCTGATCGGTCAGTGGCGGTTAGAGACATTTCTCTCATCGCTAAAGTTAAATCTTGAAGATCCTCTCTAAAGTTCAATCTCACCCACCAGGTCTGCTAATGAAGTCACAGTGTCCGATCCCGGCTACCTCCATCCTCTTTAGGAAGAGCGCAGTGGACGTGATGTCTGATTCCAGAATCCGAGGAGGGATCTCAGCGGGCAGCTGAATGTCCTCAGGATACAAACAGAAGCACTTCCCTTCAAACGAACACATTCAACATAGATTCACTATTGACTTTAAATATTGAATAAAACTTGTGAATAAAGCACAGTTTCCATCCTCTGTGTTTAAGAGAACAAAATCATCACTTCCTGGGAAATTGATACAAAATACCTGCAATAAAATTGGAATTTTCTGCAATCGGGGAAGCCACTGTGACTTTTTTTTTCCACTCATCATAAATGACTTGTGTCTCAGAGCGCACAGATGAAACGGTCATGTGATCTTGCATTCAGATGTTTGGGAATGCAATCATGTGAGACGCTTCTCCGAATTAAATTAAATTAAATCATTTTGGTGACAGACTTTGGCCTTTCTGAAATGCCAAACCAACATTTGAGATGCTGTGATACGATTGGTCCACTGGTTATCCAATTACACCCTCTGTTGAGGCAAAATAACCTTTTGTAAATGTGTTTCCATCAAACTTCATACAAATGTCTTATCTGATAAAAAAAAAAAAATATCCGGCACAATTGAGTGCATGTGTTTTTTGTGCATTTTTAGAATTTGTGTATGGAGGAGCAGGAGTGCCACATAAAAATAAAACGAAGAATCAATTAATTCATTTAATAATTCACACATAAAAATGTATATAAATAAATCACTTTTATATAGACAAATAAATAGACATATTTAAAGTTGTTTATTTAATTCCTGTTTTTAAACGTAGATTAATAGAACAATAAAAAAAAATACATTTGTAAATCATTTTAAATGGCTTTTTAAAAAAGGATTTGCCAAATGCTTTTCTTTATCCATTTGTCAATCGAGTGCTAAAATGCCATTGGACAGTACACACGGGGGAGCAACCAATCAGCGGAGTCGCTGAATGACCTCAAACTGAACCCAAATCCTTCCATTTATTGTACGACCACAATATATTTTTGTCTTCCCTCAACTGAAAAACTCTTTTACATATAAAATGATAATCGAGAGGAGAATTTCTTTGGCAAAAATCAGCTAAAGCGAACAAATCATCTACAATACCTCTAAAAACACGTTTAGCTTCGCCTGACATTTTGCGTGATCGCGTCGCTCGAACTCTTCTAGAGAGAGTCGGCTCTTCAAATTGAGGTGAAAGCTGATTGGTTGCTCCCACGTCTGTACTGTCCAATGGCATTTTAGAAAAGCATTTGCCAAATTCTTTTTTAAAAAGCAATTTAAAAGCGATTTAAAAAGCCATTTGAAAAGCCATTTGAAAAGCCATTTAAATACGCATTTAAAATGATTTAATAATGTACTATTTATTGTTCTATTAATCTACGTTTTAAAAAATGAATTAAATAAACAACTTTAAATATGTCTATTTATTTGCCCATATAAAAGTGATTTATTTATATGCATTTTTAAGTTTGAATTATTAAAAGAATTAATTGATTCTTCGTTTTATTTTTAGGTGGCACTCCTGGTCCTCCATATTTGTGCGCATCTTGACGTTTCCATCCAGTGTTTTTTTTATGCAATATCCGAAATTCACATAAAAATGTGGAAATGTAAACATGGCTAATAACTCTACTGAACAGCCAAACAAGTGAATATAAAATTTAGCTGTACTAAAGTATCTCTATCACAATTAATTTTATTCTTGTTCACAATTTTCTGCAATTAATTCAGCGTGAAGCTCATAAAACCACAAAACAATTCAAACTTTTACCACGTTTCATACAGATACTGTAAAACAAAATTCTAGGACCTACAAGGACTTTAAGCACAACTTTTACTTTTACTCACAACTTACCAAACAATATCTTTAAAAAATTAAATAAAAATAAACCATAAAAACAAGACGGTACAATTAAAGTGGAATGCAATGACTGATAACTGTAGCAATTGAAAGGATACTATGACAAAGATATCGCTTTCCTTAATCAAAATGATTTTTTCTCCCATAAATATATGATTGACCTGAAGAATGAAAGCTGTATCCTATTCTTGAATATTTATATGAGCAATACCATGTTAAATGGCTTTATTTCTATATCAGATGAGCTGCAGCACTGATTTTGAGTGAAAAAGATTACACTAAAACTCTAATTTCACATGTAATGTCTTTCAATAAATCAAGCACTTTTTAAGTACCGTTTCATAAATATGTACGTTTTTTGATCCAGGACTTAAATTTTTAAAATCAAATTTAATTTCAATTTAATTTTTTTTTTTTCAAATTCAAGTACTTCAAGCACCTTGTACGAACCCTGCTTTACATATTTTTTGTTTTTTAAAAATGTCCTGTTGACTTAAACTTTCCCATTAAAAAAAAAGTAACCAACAGTGATGATATTGTAATATTTGAATAGTGAATTGCAACTGGTGGAACATATTTACGTATAGAATTGCGATTGGCACGACAACTGTTTGATGTTTTATTTTGTGGCTTTTCTTAAAGAAATGCAAATCTTTACGTCTTAAAGACTTTCCCGAGCACAGATTCTGCTGAAAGCTGACGCACCTGTTGATCCAGTCAGTTGTTTACGGATTTCAGCTTGACATCTACTGATGGGTCGGATGACCTCTGAACTGGCTCTCACTCGTGGATTATAAACCTGCGAACAAAGCCACACAGAAAATATGAATTTAAGATATTTCACTCATGCCTAAATATGTATTTTTTGATGCAAATATAAAGAATAGAGGGTGTGAATTCGTATTTTGGAAAAGGAGGACAATAATTTTCAGCACACTCACTAATCTCTTCTCTACTCCAGTATCAATGACAAAACTAATGGTGTCCACCGGCCAGAAGAGATCCTCTGATTGGCTACAGGAAATGAAGACCCTCCTACTCGTCTGTTGGCTTTCAGTGATTGGTGGACACATGCCGTTGTGTCCGGGGAACAGAGGTACCACTAGCAGTTCTCCCAGAGATGCGCTCATTCTGGACGCTTCTTTAGTGAGAATATTACAGGCACAGACGACCTCCTGTAACACACACATCAGAAACAACACGCTTTTATGACTACATAACATTCTCTTTTCTTCTCTTTGTTTCATTGGATATTCAAAGCAGCCAAAATAGATTTTTTATATTTTCTGAAAGAAACATGAGTGGTGCTTGTTAGGGTGTTCTATTTAGTTGCAAAAGCATTGCAAGATGGTTGCTAGTGTATTCCATGTGGTTGCTAGGTCTTTGCTAGTGTGTTCTGGGTCGTTTAGTTGTTGTCAAGTGGTTAGTAGGTTCTGGGCAGTTGCTATGGTGTTCTGGGCGTTGATTTGTTGTTAGGTAGTTTGCTGGGGCCTTCTAATGGTTGCTAGGGTATTTTAGGGTAATGTTTAGTTGTTGCCAAGTGATTGATAGGTTTTGCGTGGTTGCTTGGCTATTCTGGATGCAGTTTAGTTGTTGCTAGGTGGTTACTAGGTTCTGGGCAGTTGCTATGGTGTTCTGGACGTTGATTTGTTGTTGCTAGTTAGTTGCTGGGACATTCTAATGGATGCTAGGGTATTCTGAGTGGTTGCTTGTGTATTCTGGATGTCGTTTAGTTGTTGCCAGGTAGTTGATAGGTTTGAGGGTGGTTGTTAGGGTGTTTTGGATGTTGATTATTTGTTGATTGGTGGTTTCTAGGGTGGTTGCTAGGGTATTCCATGTGGTTGCTAGGTCTTTTCTAGTGTGTTCTGGGTCGTTTAGATGTTGTCAAGTGGTTACTAGGTTCTGGGCAGTTGCTATGGTGTTCTGGACGTTGATTTGTTGTTGCTAGTTAGTTGCTGGGACATTCTAATGGATGCTAGGGTATTCTGAGTGGTTGCTTGGGTATTCTGGATGTTGTTTAGTTTTTAAGTGGTTGATAGGTTCTGGGTGGTTGCTAGGGTGTTCTGGATGTTGAATAGTTGTTCCTAGGTAGTTGCTGGGGCCTTCTAATGGTTGCTAGGGTATTTTAGGGTAATGTTTAGTTGCTGCCAAGTGGTTGTTAGGTTTTGCGTGGTTGCTTGGCTATTCTGGATGCAGTTTAGTTGTTGCTTGGTGGTTGCTAGGCTCGGGGTGATTGCAAGGGTGTTCTGATGTTGCTTAGTTGTTGCTAGGTGGTTGTTAGGGTGTTTTGGATGTTGATTACTTGTTGATTGGTGGTTTCTAGGTTTGAGGGTGGTTGCTAGGGTTTTTTTTTAGTTGCAAAAGCATTGCAAGATTGTTGCTAGGGTATTCCATGTGGTTGCTAGGTCTTTGCTAGTGTGTTCTGGGTCGTTTAGGCGTTGTCAAGGGGTTACTAGGTTCTGGGCAGTTGCTATGGGGTTCTGGGCGTTGATTTGTTGCTAGGTAGTTTGCTGGGGCCTTCTAATGGTTGCTAGGGTATTTTAGGGTAATGTTGTTTAGTTGTTGCCAAGTGGTTGTTAGGTTTTGCGTGGTTGCTTGGCTATTCTGGATGCAGTTTAGTTGTTGCTAGGTGGTTTCTAGGTTTGGGCATGGTTGCTAGGGTGTTTTGGATGTTGATTACTTGTTGCTTGGTGGTTACTAGGCTCGGGGTGATTGCTAGGGTGTTCTGATGTTGCTAGGTGGTTGTTAGGGTGTTTTGGATGTTGATTACTTGTTGATTGGTGGTTTCTAGGTTTGAGGGTGGTTGCTAGGGTGTTCTCTTTAGTTGCAAAAGCATTGCAAGACGGTTGCTAGTGTATTCCATGTGGTTGCTAGGTCTTTGCTAATGTGTTCTGGGTCGTTTAGGCGTTGTCAAGTGGTTAGTAGGTTCTGGGCAGTTGCTATGGTGTTCTGGGCGTTGATTTGTTGTTAGGTAGTTTGCTGGGGCCTTCTAATGGTTGCTAGGGTATTTTAGGGTAATGTTGTTTAGTTGTTGCCAAGTGGTTACTAGGTTCTGGGCAGTTGCTATGGTGTTCTGGACGTTGATTTGTTGTTAGGTTGTTGCTAGTTAGTTGCTGGGACATTCTAATGGATGCTAGGGTATTCTGAGTGGTTGCTTGAGTATTCTGGATGTTGTTTAGTTTTTCAGTGGTTGATAGGTTCTGGATGTTGATTACTTGTTGCTTGGTGGTTTCTAGGTTCTGGGGTGGTTGAATAGTTGAAATGTTGAATAGTTGTTCCTAGGTAGTTGCTGGGGACTTCTAATGGTTGCTATGGTATTTTAGGGTAATGTTTAGTTGTTGCTAAGTATTTTCTAGGTTTGGGAATGGTTGCTAGAGTGTTCTGGATGTTGCTTAGTTGTTGCCAGGTGGTTGCTATGGTGTTTTGGATGTTGATTAGTTTTGCTAGGTAGTTGCTGGGGCCTTCTAATGGTTGCTAGGGTGTTTTAGGTTAATGTTGTTTAGTTGTTGAAAAGTGGTTGTTAGGTTGAGTGGTTGCTTGGCTATTCTGGATACTGTTTAGTTGTTGCTAGGTTTGGGCATGGTTGCTAGGGTGTTTTGGATGTTGATTAGTTGTTGCTTGGTGGTTTCTAGGTTTGTGGTGGTTGCTAGGGTGTTCTGGATGTTGCTTACTTGTTGCTTGGTGGTTTCTAGGTTTGTGGTGGTTGCTAGGGTATTCTGGATGTTGATTAGATGTTGCTAGGTGGTTGCTAGGGTGTTCTTGATTACTTGTTGCTTGGTGGCTGCTAGGCTCGGGGTGGTTGCTAGGGTGTTCTTGATGTTGCTTAGTTGTTGCTAGGTGGTTGCTAGGGTGTTCTGGATGTTGCGGATGTTGATTATTTGTTGATTGGTGGTTTCTAGGGTGGTTGCTAGGGTATTCCATGTGGTTGCTAGGTCTTTTCTAGTGTGTTCTGGGTCGTTTAGATGTTGTCAAGTCGTTACTAGGTTCTGGGCATTTGCTATGGTGTTCTGGACGTTGATTTGTTGTTGCTAGTTAGTTGCTGGGACATTCTAATGGATGCTAGGGTATTCTGAGTGGTTGCTTGTGTATTCTGGATGTTGTTTAGTTTTTAAGTGGTTGATAGGTTCTGGGTGGTTGCTAGGGTGTTCTGGATGTTGAATAGTTGTTCCTAGGTAGTTGCTGGGGCCTTCTAATGGTTGCTAGGGTATTTTAGGGTAATGTTTAGTTGCTGCCAAGTGGTTGTTAGGTTTTGCGTGGTTGCTTGGCTATTCTGGATGCAGTTTAGTTGTTGCTTGGTGGCTGCTAGGCTCGGGGTGATTGCAAGGGTGTTCTGATGTTGCTTAGTTGTTGCTAGGTGGTTGTTAGGGTGTTTTGGATGTTGATTACTTGTTGATTGGTGGTTTCTAGGTTTGAGGGTGGTTGCTAGGGTGTTCTGTTTAGTTGCAAAAGCATTGCAAGACGGTTGCTAGTGTATTCCATGTGGTTGCTAGGTCTTTGCTAATGTGTTCTGGGTCGTTTAGGCGTTGTCAAGTGGTTAGTAGGTTCTGGGCAGTTGCTATGGTGTTCTGGGCGTTGATTTGTTGTTAGGTAGTTTGCTGGGGCCTTCTAATGGTTGCTAGGGTATTTTAGGGTAATGTTGTTTAGTTGTTGCCAAGTGGTTACTAGGTTCTGGGCAGTTGCTATGGTGTTCTGGACGTTGATTTGTTGTTAGGTTGTTGCTAGTTAGTTGCTGGGACATTCTAATGGATGCTAGGGTATTCTGAGTGGTTGCTTGAGTATTCTGGATGTTGTTTAGTTTTTCAGTGGTTGATAGGTTCTGGATGTTGATTACTTGTTGCTTGGTGGTTTCTAGGTTCTGGGGTGGTTGAATAGTTGAAATGTTGAATAGTTGTTCCTAGGTAGTTGCTGGGGACTTCTAATGGTTGCTATGGTATTTTAGGGTAATGTTTAGTTGTTGCTAAGTATTTTCTAGGTTTGGGAATGGTTGCTAGAGTGTTCTGGATGTTGCTTAGTTGTTGCCAGGTGGTTGCTATGGTGTTTTGGATGTTGATTAGTTTTGCTAGGTAGTTGCTGGGGCCTTCTAATGGTTGCTAGGGTGTTTTAGGTTAATGTTGTTTAGTTGTTGAAAAGTGGTTGTTAGGTTGAGTGGTTGCTTGGCTATTCTGGATACTGTTTAGTTGTTGCTAGGTTTGGGCATGGTTGCTAGGGTGTTTTGGATGTTGATTAGTTGTTGCTTGGTGGTTTCTAGGTTTGTGGTGGTTGCTAGGGTGTTCTGGATGTTGCTTACTTGTTGCTTGGTGGTTTCTAGGTTCTGGGCATTTGCTATGGTGTTCTGGACGTTGATTTGTTGTTGCTAGTTAGTTGCTGGGACATTCTAATGGATGCTAGAGTATTCTGAGTGGTTGCTTGTGTATTCTGGATGTTGTTTAGTTTTTAAGTGGTTGATAGGTTCTGGGTGGTTGCTAGGGTGTTCTGGATGTTGATTACTTGTTGCTTGGTGGTTTCTAGGTTCTGGGGTGATTTGCTAATGTGTTCTGGATGTTGTTTAGTTTTTAAGTGGTTGATAGGTTCTGGGTGGTTGCTAGGGTGTTCTGGATGTTGATTACTTGTTGCTTGGTGGTTTCTAGGTTCTGGGGTGGTTTGCTAGTGTGTTCTGGATGTCGTTTAGTTATTGCCAGGTAGTTGATAGGTTTGAGGGTGGTTGTTAGGGTGTTTTGGATGTTGATTGGTGGTTTCTAGGGTGGTTGCTAGGGTATTCCATGTGGTTGCTAGGTCTTTTCTAGTGTGTTCTGGGTCGTTTAGATGTTGTCAAGTCGTTACTAGGTTCTGGGCATTTGCTATGGTGTTCTGGACGTTGATTTGTTGTTGCTAGTTAGTTGCTTGGACATTCTAATGGATGCTAGGGTATTCTGAGTGGTTGCTTGTGTATTCTGGATGTTGTTTAGTTTTTAAGTGGTTGATAGGTTCTGGGTGGTTGCTGGGTGTTCTGGATGTTGGATTATTTGTTGCTAGGTGATTGATAGGGTGTTCTTGATTACTTGTTGCTTGGTGGTTTCTAGCTTCTGGGGTGATTTGCTAGTGTGTTCTGGATGTTGTTTAGTTTTTAAGTGGTTGATAGGTTCTGGGTGGTTGCTAGGGTGTTCTGGATGTTGAATAGTTGTTGCTAGGTGGTTTCTAGGTTTGTGGTGGTTGCTAGGGTGTTCTGGATGTTGATTAGTTGCTGGGGCCTTCTAATGGTTCCTAGGGTATTTTAGGGTAATGTTTAGTTGTTGCTAGGTATTTTCTAGGTTTGGGAATGGTTGCTAGAGTGTTTTGGATGTTGATTACTTGTTGCTTGGTGGTTGCTAGGCTTGGGGTGGTTGCTAGTGTGTTCTGGATGTTGCTTAGTTGTTGCCAGGTGGTTGCTATGGTGTTTTGAATGTTGCTTAGTTTTGCTAGGTGGTTGCTGGGGCCTTCTAATGGTTGCTAGGGTATTTTAGGGTAATGTTGTTTAGTTGTTGCCAAGTGGTTGTTAGGTTTTGAGTGGTTGCTTGGCTATTCTGGATGCAGTTTAGTTGTTGCTAGGTATTTGCTAGGTTTGGGCATGGTTGCTAGGGTGTTTTGGATGTTGATTACTTGTTGCTTGGTGGCTGCTAGGCTCGGGTCTTTGCTAGGGTGTTCTGGATGTTGCTTAGTTGTTGCTAGGTGGTTGCTAGGGTGTTCTGGATGTTGATTACTTGTTGCTTGGTGGTTTCTAGGCTCTGGGGTGGTTTGCTAGTGTGTTCTGGATGTTGATTAGTTGATGCTAGGTGGTTGCTAGGGTGTTCTGGATGTTGAATAGTTGTTCCTAGGTAGTTGCTGGGGACTTCTAATGGTTGCTATGGTATTTTAGGGTAATGTTTAGTTGTTGCTAGGTATTTTCTAGGTTTGGGAATGGTTGCTAGAGTGTTTTGGATGTTGCTTAGTTGATGCCAGGTGGTTGCTGTGGTGTTTTGGATGTTGATTAGTTTTGCTAGGTAGTTGCTGGGGCCTTCTAATGGTTGCTAGGGTATTTTAGGGTAATGTTGTTTAGTTCTTGACAAGTGGTTGTTAGGTTTTGAGGTTGCTTGGCTATTCTGGATACTGTTTAGTTGTTGCTAGGGTGTTTTGTATGTTGATTACTTGTTGCTTGGTGGCTGCTAGGCTCGGGGTGGCTGCTAGAGTGTTCTGGATGTTGCTTAGTTGTTGCTAGGTGGTTGCTAGGGTGTTCTGGATATTGATTACTTGTTGCTTGGTGGTTTCTAGGTTTGGGGTGGTTGCTAGGGTGTTCTGGATATTGATTAGATGTTGCTAGGTGGTTGCTAGGGTGTTATGGATGTTGATTAGTTGTTGCCAGGTAGTTGATTGTATCGAGGGTGGTTGCTAGGGTGTTCTGGATGTTGCTTAGTTGTTGCTAGGTGGTTGCTATGATGTTCTGGATAATGATTAGATGTTGCTAGGTGGTTGCTAGGGTGTTATGGATGTTGGTTAGTTGTTGCCAGGTAGTTGATTGTATCGAGGGTGGTTGCTAGGGTGTTCTGGATGTTGCTTAGTTGTTGCTAGGTGGTTGCTATGATGTTTTGGATCTTGATTAGTTGTTGCTAGGTGGTTGCTAAGTTCAGGGGTGGTTTCTAGGGTGTTCTGGATGTTGCTTAGTTGGTTCTAGGTTGTTGCTAGGGTGTTCTAATGGTTGCTAGGTGGTTTGTTACTGTCTGGTGTAAAACGAGTCATGTACCCTGAAGCCTCCGTGATGTTCTGGTCAGTAGACATGGCTCGGGTTCCTCATTTAATGAAAGTCTGTTTACACCCGTTTTATTGTCCAGCACGTGCGTCCAACGGGTTAGAAAAGTAACAGCTCACCTTAACTCAATAAGACATATGATTCGAGATAACATTCATGTCTTTAAGCACAAATGCCAGCTTAATGCAAAATATATGCCAAAGTTCAATTCTCAGAGTCATGTTTTTGTTCAAGTCACTAACCCCAAATATGAGCAAACACAGTTTGATTTGTGAGAGGCATTAATGTCAGTGAGAGTGGAAGAGCTGAGTGGACGCATTCATTCAGACGCTGCTGAGCCTGCTGAACACAACAATGTCACTGACATCACGGAGAACACCGAGTTACTGCTGTTTGCTAAGGCACTGTTAGCTATTGCTAAAAGTTATGATTAGGGATTTCCCTTGTTGGGGTGCTATTATTTTTTTTAAGTGATCAGACATTTTCCACCTGGCAGACTCGAGCCATATCTACAGACCAGAATATCACTTGAGCTCGTCATGCATCGGGTCACTCTTTTGCCAGAACTTGACTTGCACACGGCTGTTGCCGGAAGCCAGTGATTATAGTTTATAAAGTTATAAATATGGATATTTTGGATGAAGCTGTATGGATTAATTTCATGATGGATGGATGCGCTTTTTTGAGCTTCAAAATCTTGAGCCCCATTTACTCCCATTATAAAGCTTGGAAGAGCCAGGATATTTTTTAATAGAGCTCCAATTGTGTTCGGCTGAAAGAAAATACTTGTATTTTTGCTACATTAACATGCATTACATGAGAGCACATGAGCGGTTGTAATCCACCTCACCTGCTCAGAAGCTAAAAACACAGCGACGTCTCCTGGCTCTCTGGATCGATGGACCTCCAGAGCGAGTCTCAGAGCCGAATAGAAGCTTTCAGTGCTGCTGCTGTTGCTGTGGATCACTTCGCCGGCGCACGGGGCTTCCAGCTGCAGGCGCGGGACGTTCCCGTAGTGCGTGAGGAGTGTGTCTGAAGCGGACGGGGCGGACAGGACCACCACTCGGAGCTCGGGCCGCTGGAGAAGCACCTCTCTGAGCAGACCCAGGAGAACGTCAGTGCTCACGGTCCTCTCGTGGGCCTGGTCTATCACCACCACCCCATAATGCTCCAGCATCGGGTCTGACATCATCTCCCGCAGCAGTACGTCATCGGTGCAGTACCTGCAACCAAGGGTGTACGTTTGGTTTTGACATTTACAGATAAATATGCTACAAAATATACAGATGTACAAAAGGTGCGCGCACGTGCACGCACACACGCACGCACACACGCACGCACACACACACACACACTCGCATGCACGCGCACACACACACTCTCGCATGCACGCGCACACACACACTCGCATGCACGCGCACACACACACTCACATGCACGCGCGCGCACACACTAACACACTCGCATGACCTATTTAACAAAACCACATGCAAAAAGACCAAAAGATGCACCAAAATAAATAAATAAAATAAAGATTTTTTTTATTATAAGCTTTTATTGACAGTTTTTAGACATATTGACTAGAAAAAGTTCTTAAAATTGAGTTCTTTTATTATATGTTTTTATTAAGAGATTTGTAGACATTTGAATAGACATACTGTATTTCTATAATAAAAGACATTTGATTAGAATTTCTTTATTAAATAAATAAACAAAAATAAAATATGGGTTTTTATTTTAGTATGTTTTTATCAATAGTTTTTACACATTTGACTAGACATATTTCTGTAACAAAATTAAATAGGATATTTTTCTTACATAATACATGGATTTTTATTTTATTATATATATATATATATATATAATAAAATAAAAATCCATGTATTATGTAAGAAAAATATCCTATTTAATTTTGTTACAGAAATATGTCTAGTCAATATATATATATATACATATATATTTTTTTTTTTATTTATTTATTTATAGGTTTTTAGACATATTTAATAAGGCAAATTTCTATAATAAATTTAATTATACATTTAAATAAAATAATAAAGAAGGGTTAGTGTTTTATCATCTGACAGATTAAACATCGATTCCAATCACTTAGAAAAGTAACTACACATTAAATCACATGACTTATGGTAGCAATGATGACCATTTTATTTCACTTTTAAATTAATTTAATAATTACTTGTAATTATTATAAAACATGCCGCAAAACACCATGTTTTGGTTAAAATTTATATGCCAAGAGTTAGAAAATATTGGCACAGGTTATTCAGTAGTCAATGGCTTCAGTGACCCGTATAATAAAGCAAAAAGGCCTCAAGTATTTTGGGCGTTTGAGAAGACGGCACATTCTTCTCATACTTCAGCTGGGCAAACCAAAGCTTTGGTAATTCAGTGCGGTTTCTCACACTTTGAATGAATGCGAGACTCACACAGACCTGAGAATAGTGTCGTTGGAGCAGCACGTCTCCAGCGGGATGCTGTATCCGATCTCGTGACCGATGTTTATGTCCATCTCGTCGGCAACACGGAGGGCCAAATCTACAGCCTGCCGTCTCTGGATCTGACTGCACACCACCACGCCGTGCTGGTACTGCGCAGACAGACAGAACTCTGCACACCACTGAGGGATCTGCAGAAGACAGAGAAACACATCATTGACGCACTGCATTACAACATTATAGCGCATATGGAAGCCTCCAGGTCAAAAACTAAAGTTAATCACTTATGACAAAATTAGCCAGAAAGTGCTCTGGTGTCAGTGTTTCTCTGCAGGCGGCCCACATTATGATCTTTAACAGCTGCAGGTTTAGACCTTCAGACTGAGAAAATCCCTCACACAGAAACAACAGCATCTGCCGAGGACAGGTCGGCTGAACTTAACAGATGCACGGCTTCCTGTTTCCACTTATCACACATTTACAAACTGCAAATCATAATGCCAGAATATGCATTGTGCATTAATGCAAAATCAACACATATTCATAATCTTTCAGATGATTAAACTGGATATATCATATATCATTCAAATGTCAATCATAAAATAAAAAAATAAAAAAATCACATTTTAGTAAACGAACAAAGACACTCTCTTTTAAAAACTAAATTTAAATGACAGGAAGATTAATACGGAAGAGGATTAGGGCAAAGCAATAATAAAAAAAATAAAACCATCTCAAGATTAAATCCATTATAATGCAAGAATAAATATTAAATTGAGAAAAAAAGTTGAAATGCAATGTTGAAATTTGTAGACATTTGAATAGACAATGTATTTCTATAATAAAAGGCATATTTGATTAGCATATAAATATATATAATAGGTTGAGACATATTTAACAAGGCAAGTTTCTATAATAAATTTGATTATACATTTAAATATCATCTGACAGATTAAACATCGATTCCCATCACTTAGAAAAGTAACTACACATCTCAGTAAATCACATAAAGCCATTATAATGCGAGAATAAATATTAAATTGAGAAAAAAAGTTGAAATGCAATGTTGAGAATAAAATCATTAAAGTTCGAGAATAAAGTCGTGTTTTGAGAAAAAACTCGTTAAACTCTCTGTGTGCAATGAATATGACACTGATCGAATGTTTATTCTCGACTCAACTCTTCATTTTTTCTCTCGATTTAATTCTCAATTTTTGAATTTTATTCTTGACATTTTTTTTCTAGAAAGTTTAATCTAGAGATGTTTTTTTTTTTTTTTTTACTATTACTTGTCCCCAATCCTCTTCCGTAAATTAAGGACTCAAAATCAGGGCAAAAAATAAAAAAGGAACAGATTAGTGTGACAAAAATGTCCTTGTATTTCATTTTGTTCAGGGATGTCAAATCGATGCGATGCAATTAATCGATCACAATTAATCGTATCTAACAAAAAAGTGTGTTTTATATATACATATACACACATTTTTTCATACATATTATGTAAACAAACCTTTGTGTTTGATGCAATTAATCGTGATGTAAACATATATATATATATATATATATATATATATGTATATGTATATATTCACACACAAATATATATACACACATTTATATATATATATAAATTATTATTATAAATTATATTTTATAGTTAGATTTTAATTTATATTTATATTAAAATTATATATAATTTTAAAAATTATATAATTATATTTAAATTATATTTTTATATTTATTTTATATAAATATAAAATGTTGTAATAAATCAAAATTGTAGTGTTGCAAAGCGATCAGTTGCGATTAATCACATCTAACATAAAAGTTTGTTTACCTAATGTGTATATATGTGTGTGTATATATATATATATATATGCATCTAACACAAAGGTTTGTTTACATATGTATGAATTTTATAATATATATATATATATATATATATATATATATATATATATATATATATTAGAAACACATTATGTAAACAAACTTTTATGTTAGATGTGATTAATCGCAACTGATCGCTTTGAAAACACCAATTTTGATTTATTCTTTTCTTTATTTGATTATGGTGGATATATTTTGCTGATTTAAACAAGGCATTTTCAGAGAAATGCACTTTGATCAGTTCCACAGTTAAGATTCGTGTCACTTGTTTTAACCCCGACACTAAATGCATTTTCTTTTTTTCTGATAACTACTGGGTGACAATCATCGATACATTTGCTACAGAATTCATTCATCTTTAAAGATCGATGTATGTTCATGATAGTTTTTGATCAACTTTTGATTTGAATAAAGTATTAGTAAATGTTGCCATCAGTTCTTAACTAATGTTAACTAATGAATCCTCATTGTAAAGAGTTACCAACTATATAGAGGTGCTCAACACTGACGGCTAAACTCAAATGATATCAAATGAAAGCAGAGGGAATAAAGTGGTCACGACGGAGCGAAGCATCAGCTGAACGCACAATATTTGTTCACAGGATCCAACACAATGGTAGTCGCTGACTCACTCCACAGCAAACACATGAGCTCATTCAAAAGCATATATGTTCAGATTTAAGAATCACGATCAGGCCACATGAAAAGGTTGTTCAATTACTAGAATGTCTGGAATCTGAACTGAATTAGTCACATGATGTTGAACTGGAGGAGGGATTTACTGAATTAAAATCCAAAGAAATTAAACACAGCTGAGGAGAGTCATCATACAAGTCCAATACAACATAATAAACAAATTCATTTTAATTCATTCTTAGCAATTCCAAGATATGTAGAATAGGTCCTTTCCTCAATCGATTAGACACAAACACAGTCAAAAAAAAGTGACAATAAAATAACTACTGACAATACACAACTGTGTCAGACCTCAGTCCAGTTCAATATCATATTTATTCTCATATGAGAATGTGCTTGTCCATGAACAGCAACTCATGGCAGTCTGCTCTTATGTTTCTCCAGGCTATTTTTAGTGCTTTCCCAGGGTGCAACAGCATTATTAGTGATCAGAAGTAAAAACTAATGCTATGTGTGTGTGTGTGAATGAAGTTTCTCAGCTCATCTCCAGCTCAAGTCAAATCAATGGCACATTTTAGATGAGAACCACCACCTAAAAATAGTAAACAAAGCATGTTGATATTTACCAAGAGCAAAAAGTGAAGTGTAAAACACCACTCCTGACTCACCTGTGTGCTTTTGCCAGTCTTGGTCGTGCCTGAGACAATAACAATCTGATTATTTTCCAGCAAAGTCATGAATTCATGCCTGTACTTCCACACGGGCAGAGTTCTCCTCTCCTGCAGGAGTCTGTAGTATCTGGACGAGTATGGCAGCCCATCAAACTGATTGAGCTCCAGATCATCTCCAAACTCGAACAGATCATCAGATTCCTCCTCTCTCTTGAGCTCTCCTTCTGATATCTCACTGTTTCCATCCATAATGAACGCATGTGATGATTAGAAGTTCACAAACTCGTGCATGCGCCCCCAAAAACACGCTCGGTACAGCGCTGGAAATCTCACAGTGCTGGAGACGCTTTGGGCTCTGCGCTCTCGTGCGCGCGCGCGCGCGTGACCGCGCCCAGTTAATCCATTTAATTCACCGTTTCAGCTGCGCATGATCGCAGATATGCACGTGCGCAGGTCAATGAAAGATTGTCATCACAGTTCTTTTATTTCATATATTGACATTGGCTGTTAAAAATGAGAAATGTTCACATTAAAAGTGACAGGCTCCGTTATTGCATTATAAAATGTTAGTATTCCGTTGTGTTGCTATGGCAACAGTAAAATACAACCAGCCTCTCAAAACAATCACCTGTGCATCGATTTATTTATTCATTTTTTAGGACTCATATTGCCAATGGATCCTGCAGGTAATAGGCATTTGAGTATATTTCTGGTTTCTCCATTTGTAAAAATGTTAAGGCTTATTAATGTTGAAATATCTAATAATTTATATTTGGTAATGCATATTTTACGTACATATGCGTTTGATGTGTGTTATTTTTACACTTAAAATAAATTAAGAGACGACTTGTGATATGTGTACAGCATAAAATCTGGAAATATTGATGTTGAACAACAATAACAAAAAAAAAATAACAAAAAAAATAATAAAAAAATAGCATATTTCCATAAACTGCAACATTTTTATGGTAAGGTGGCTCAAAATGACAGATTTACAGAAAACTAAATACATTATTAATATGAAAACAATAATATATTTTTTTAAAAAAAGTTTAAAATTTTTTAAATCATCAGTGATGTGTGCATGTTTGTGAAACTGAAAAAAAATATTGATATAAAATGTTTAATCTGATTCATAATTTATAGCGAAATATGCCATTTTAAAAGCAGAATGGCGCCATCTAGTGGTAGAATGTTGCACGTGACGCTCTTGACCACATTCCTGCGCGTGTCCAGGTGAGGGTCAGAGGTCAGGGGTTCTGACTGTGGGACAGGTGAGCCATCACAGCATTGAGCTCATCTGGACAAGTGAACACGGCACGAAGTGGACCGACCCACCAGAACACTGGACCTGTTTCGTCCTGGAACAGAAGAACAGAAAACACTCGTATAAAGAGATACACAAGTGAGGCTGCACTTATTTATAACAGCTCTGATTAACTGTAGAAGACCTTTAAATGTGTTTTTGTTCTCCTGAAAGACTCATCCGTAAATGCTACTCTTCTGAACAGCTCCTGGTTAGTTGTGAGTAAATCCAGGGAGTATTTTGTGAATGTTCATGACATGTTTAGGGGGTTCAGCACGCGCTTCACGGTGGAGAATCTAGAACCGAGAACCAACTACACATTCAGACTGAAGGTCACGTGGCCGTCTGGTCAGCAGCATTATTACCCATCAATCTCTGCTTCAACAGAAAGTAAGGCCACAAAACTTGACTTATAACTCACCACTGAGATTTATTGTATGAAATATCATGAGAGTCAAACTATTTGTGCTGTACTTTGTTTTTCGGTTGGAAGATAAAGTAAACTTTGATGTTTGCTTGAGAAAGCTTAGAGGGAAAAACTAAGATTGAAGTAGTTTTAAAATCCAAATGAATTGAATGTGAAATTAATATTATTTTAATCTCTGTAATCTCTAAAATAATGCATATTATAATCATGCATTTCAATTGTATGCTGTATCTGTAGAACGTGTCTGAAGTTTCATATCAAAATCCTCCACAGATCATTTATTATAGCTTGTCAAATCTGCCCCTATTTGGGTTTGAGCAGAAACACGCTGTTTTTGTGTGTGTCCCTTTAAATGCAAATGAGCTGCTGCTCCCGCCCCCTTTCCAGAAGAGGGCGGAGCTTTAACAGCTCAACAACAACAAAACTGGAGAATCTCACGCAGACAAAATAATGAAAGTGTTCAAACCGGAGTCGACACTGATGGAGAGACTCAGGAAGAAGTTCCAACTTTTAGACGTTTCTGAACGGTTAGTGGATAAATTGATGTAGTTGCTGTGGAGTTGATCAACTCATCACTAGCATGTGTCGTCACGTTCATCTTTTTTCCTTGAATCGACCCTCGTTTGTGAAGCAGTCCGGCGTAAAATGACGGCATCAACAACACTCGACTACAACAACTCTTCCTCTTCTCTAAAGCAGCCCAACATGGCCCCGCCCCTTTGTTGTGTGTCCTCGGGGGCGGGGTTTATGTAAATTTTGGGGTTTGTGATGTCACCAACCCAGGAAGAAGCTCGTTGTAGTCCCTACCAGCCATTAAAAAGCAATTTCTGTAAAAGAAAATATCTCCTTTGCACTGAACTTTGAGTGTCGTAACTTTGCAGATGTTGTTTCTGCTCAAACAGCAACTAACTAAAGTTACAAAAAGTGAAATCATAACCAACCACTCCTTTTGCGACATTCGCAGACTCCCTCAGTTGGAAAATCCATGTTATTAAATATAAATCAATGAAATAAACGTGTGTGTGTGATGGTGTTTCCTCAGAGGAGCCTCTGAACGGCAGGAATCTTCACAACGCCGTCCTCAGGAGTGATGAGGCGGAGCTCCGTCGAGTGTTGCAGTCTCGGTGAGAAGCTGTTCTCAATATATAAATATATATATATAAAATGACAGTTGTTGAGGCAATGAAGAAATGCACACACACACATTTTGTAAGTCGTCCGTTCTAGTGTATTTAATGCTATTTTCATCACTATGTGCTTTCCCTGGGGATTGTACCATAACTAATGACACACTCAGATGTTGTTGTGAGGATTTGATGTGCTAACAGATGTGAGTTGATGTGTTCTCGTAGAACGGTCACTGTGGACGTTCCTGACAGTCTGGACTTTACACCTCTAATGATCGCTGTAACGAGGGGCTTCACTAGGTAACAATATTCTTTCTTTCTTTCTTTCTTTCTTTCTTTCTTTCTATCTATCTATCTATCTATCTATCTATCTATCTATCTATCTATCTATCTATCTATCTATCTATCTATCTATCTATCTATCTATCTATCTATCTATCTATCTATCTATCTATCTATCTATCTATCTATCTATCTATCTATCTATCTATCTATCATCTGTTTTGTGTTCTAGTGGAGCTCAGATTTTGGTGCATCATGGCGCAGATGTAAACAGGAAGAACAGCAGTGGCAAAGACAGGTGATTTTGCGTCTCCAGCTGTATTTCTCGTGTTATGAACCAACCAGGAGAGTTTCTATACTTGAGCCCGTATCAGAAAGGAGTCCCTGTGTTGTGATGCTTTTTTTTGACACTGGTATAAGGATATATTGCTATTACGTGCAATAGAACTGTTCAGAAGCTGAATGAACCGGTTAGATAAAAAGGGATTCATTCACAAATCTGGGACTGAAACTAAACACCTGACAGAAAGCACACGACATGATTGGTGAGCTATTTTCAGGGAAAAAGTTTTTCAGGTTGGTTTGCAGTAATCTATGGTATACTATTGAAGCTTGTTTCCAACACGTACTTAAAAATAAAAAAGGGAATTGCAACTTTTTATCTCACAATTCTGAGTTATTAACTAGCAATTCTGAAAAGAAAAAGATGAACTCGAAATTGTGAGAAAAAAAGTCACAATTGTGAGATATAAACTTGGAATTGTGAGAAACAATGCCAGAATTGCAAAATATAAATTTAGAATCAAAAGAAAAATAAGAATTTTGAGTTGTAAACTTGGAATTGTGAGTAAAAAGTCAGAATTGCGAGGTATAAACTTGAAATTGCAAGAAAAAAGTCAAAATTGTGAGTTATGAACTCGAAATTGCGAGAAAAAAAGTCAGAATTGTGATTTATAAACTTGAAATTGTGAGAAAAAAGTCAGAATTGCGAGATATGAACTCGAAATTGCGAGAAAAAAAGTCATAATTGTGAGATATAAACTTGGAATTGTGATAAACAAAGCCAGAATTGCAAAATATAAACTCAGAATCAAAAGAAAAATCAGAATTTTGAGTTATAAACTTGAAATTGTGAGGAAAAAAGTCAGAATTGCGAGTTATGAACTCAAAATTGGAAGAAAAAAAATCAGAATTGTGAAATTTAAACTCAGAATCAAAAGAAAAATCAGAATTGTGAGTTATAAACTTGAAATTGTGAGGAAAAAAGTCAGAATTGCGAGTTATGAACTCAAAATTGCGAGAAAAAAGTCAGAATTGCGAGATATAAACTTGCAAGTGTGAGGAAAAAAAAAGTCATGTCAGATTCGTGAGAAAAAAAGTCACAATTACCTTTATTCTTTTTTTTTTCTGTGCTGGAAACAAGCTTCCACTGTAATCTCCATTGACACATGAGGATTTATCAGTAGAATAATATTTTACTGGGGCACGAGTATGAACATGTTGACCCTGCGGGTGTGTGTGTGTGTGTGTGTGTCAGCCTGATGCTGGCGTGTTTTCACGGGCACCTGGATGCGGTGAAGTTGCTGCTCAGCTGCGGTGCGTCCTGGACCTCTCGAGACCGATCGGGCTGCTGCGCTCTGCACTGGGCCACAGTTGGAGGACACCTGCCCATCCTGCAGTACCTCATACAGGACGGGTGTGAGGTGAGAGGATCGGCAGAAAGAATCGATGTTTGATTTTAGTTGTACCTGCTCATAATGTTCTCTGGTATCTCAGGTTGACGTGCAGGACAGCGATTTGTGGACTCCTCTCATGATCGTGTCGGTTCTGACCGGAGACACGGCTGCAGCTTCTCTGTTAATCAGTGCTGGTGCTGATGTCAATGTACAGGACAGTTACGGAAAAACACCACTGATGGTCTGAACTGAAACTGTACTCTGTAATAAACGGGAGGACGGGGTTTGTTGTCACGCTTTTTAATCAAGGGCATATTTCTCACTGTAGGTCTAATTTTGAAAGTTAAAACCTATTTGTATTGTGTTGAAAAAAAGAAGAAGATCCAGATCACTGAACACGTGTTGATCATACAGTGGGGCATGTTGTCACAATGGGAAACCTGCTGTTTATTGAAACTAATTTGAGAATAATTTATAGGTTTAAAAATATTTAATACTATCTAATGTTACAAAACATCTCAGTGCTGTTGTCGACTAAAAATAAAGCTATTAAAAATTGTTTATGCTAAGTGAAATAAAGCTGACATTAATATCAGATGAAAAAGAAAGAAAGACAGAAAGAAATGTTGCCACTCAAATTTATGTTGAAGTACTTAAATTACAAAAACTAAAACTGAAATAAAAATAAAAGAAAGCTCAATAGAAAGAAATAACAAATAAAAATGGCAATAGGACATAAAGTTACTAAAACTTGAACTAAAATGAAAACTACTAAACATAAAAAAGCTAATTCAAAAAATTAATAAATAATATAATATGAAAATGACAACTAGCCCCGGTCTCCCTTCAGTTACCTGTAACACACTTGTTTAGATGTTATTTTTTATTTGCATGTAAACCGTTTGTTTTATATTTGAAGTGGTTAATGTGAGTGATAAAGCTAGCAGATGTATTTATGTGTGTGATGGTCATTCATCTGAAGGACATAATGAGTGAACAGGTTTATTTTTCAGGTGGCAGTGCTGAATGATCATGAGCATCTAGCTCAAATGCTTCTGAAGAAAGGAGCCGATCCAAACATTCAAAACAAGGTCAGAACCGCCCATGAGCAAATACAAAAAATACAGATTCTGTCATCATTTACTCACCCTCATGTTGTTCCAAACCTGTATGAGTTTCATTCTTCTGATGGACACAAAAGAAGATATTTTGAAGAATGTTGATGGAAGCCATTGACTTCCATAGTATTTTTTTTCCTACTATGGAAGTCAATGGCTTCCATCAACATTCTTCAAAATATCTTCTTTTGTGTCCATCAGAAGAAAGAAACTCCAAAGTGTCGGTGAGTTATACTTGACAATAAAAAGATCTCATTTGGGAATTTACTGTCTGAGATTTCAATATGAACTCAAATATTTCTCATCAAATTCTTCCAAAGACCAGATTATCTGATGCATGGACTAGACACTTTAATTTTATGTTAACAACGGTGGCATGTGTCTGTTTTATTTCTCTTAATGAATGTTAGGAGAAACATGAGGCAAATTTATTACTTAAATGAATCTCAATTACGTCTCCTATGGAAGCTTGTTTCAGCCACTAAATTATATATATAAAAAAATAATAGGAATTGCGACTTTTCTATTTCACAATTCTGAATTTTTTTTCTCAGAATTGCGAGTTATAAAGTCAGAATTGCATGACAAAATTTAGAATTATGTGACATAAAATGAGAATTGGGTGATATAAAATCAGAAATTGTGATTTATAGTCAGAAATGTGATATAAAGTCAAAATTGCGAGATATAAAGTCAGAATTGTGAGATATAAAGTCAGAATTGTGTGATGTAAAGTCAAAATTGCGAGATATAAAGTCAGAATTGTGAGATATAAAATCAGAAATTGTGATTTATAGTCAGAAATGTGATATAAAGTCAGAATTGTGAGATATAAAGTCAGAATTGCGAGATATAAAGTCAGAATTGCGAGTTATAAAGTCAGAATTGAGATATAAAGTCAGAATTGCGAGATATAAAGTCTGAATTGCGAGTTAAAGTCAGAATTACGAGATACAAAGTCAGAATTACGAGTTATAAAGTCAGAATTATGAGATACAAAGTCAGAATTACGAGTTATAAAGTCAGAATTGCGAGATATAAAGTCAAAATTGCGAGATATAAAGTCAGAATTATGAGATATAAAATCAGAAATTGTGATTTATAGTCAGAAATGTGATATAAAGTCAGAATTGTGAGATATAAAGTCAGAATTGTGAGATATAGTCAGAATTGTGTGATATAAAGTTGCAATTCTGACTTTTTCCTCACAATTGCGAGTTTTTAACACAATTCCTACTTCTTTCACAGAATTGCGAGATATAAACAATCGCGTCTTATAAAGTCAGAATTGCGTGAGACAAACTCGTAATTCTTTTTTCCCTCACAATTGCAATGACAATAACACGCGATTGCCAGTTCATATCTCGCACTTCTGACTTTATTTTTTACTTGTTATACTCGTTTTATTCTTTATTTGATATATTGCAATTATGAGAAAAAAGTCAGTTTAAAAAAAAAAAAAAAAAAATAGCAGAATTGAGAGATAAAAAGTCGCAATTAGTTTTTTTATTTTCTTATTTCACTGCCTAAACAAGCTTCCTGAGCTATGGATGATCAATACAATTTTCCTCTTGGCTTTTTCTGGATTTTCCGGATTCATCTCTCTGACTGGACTCTTTCTCTGTGTTTCAGAATGGCGTCAGCACTCTGGAGATTGCCAAAGCATTTGACAGAGAGGTAAAACCCCATTCTCCTTGATACAACGTGTGTAAGTATTTAGATGTTTGATTACATGTGTTCATCTTTTACCTTTCAGAATATGATCAGTCTGCAGCCGGATGAGGAGTCAGAGACGCCAGACGAAATGAGAGACACCACACATCGCTTTCTGAAACAACTTTACTAGCGCTGCCCTTTATGTGACCGTTATTTGTGTGTTGCAGACATCAATGTACAGTATCTCATTTCACATTTCTTGATTAATTGAAGATTTATCATTTAAAAAAAAGCAGTTTACACCCGTGACATTGAATAAAAAGAACGTTACATGAGTAGCGGATACAACATGATTGAAAGTGAATAATATTGAATGATAACTGTGATTAAAACAAGCAAGGCAGTTAACCTAGAGACATGTGATCATCATAATCAGCGTCTAGATCCGAACAGTCTCTACTGTAATGCACTGTGTGGTTTAACACTGTAAAAAGGCAACAGGACACTTCAGATGTACAGTGAATGAAGATGAATTTACAATGTAAACAACGAGGAATAATGGCACTCGTACGGCGTCCAGTATACACGTTTGAGATCAGAAATGGCTCAGTGGAGACAAATACCAACGTTTCAGTGCCAAACATCAACTTTTTACCTCACCTGCGGACGGAGGGTGAAATTTACCAAACATATTTATTGATTTCCAACTATTCTGAAGTATTTCTTATTAAAATACAGTTCGAAACTTCGGAGTCAGTCAGATTTTATTACTCTTATTCAGCAAGGATGCATTAGAGTGACAGTAAAGACATGTTAGAAAATAAATTCATGAGAGAATCCTGAGAAGAATTTGTCATGGTTTGCGGTTTCCTCAAAAAATATGAAGCATCACAACACTGATAATAATCAGAAATGTTTCTTGATCAGATCAGAATGATTTCTGAAGGATCGTGTGACACTGAATACTGGAGTCATGATGCTTTGATCACAGGAATGTTTTATATATATATTCAAATGTGTTTTAATTATAAAAATATGGAACAATATTCCTCTTTTTACTGTATTTCTGATCAAACAAATGCAGCCCTGGTGAGCAGAAAAAAAAATCTTACCAACCCCAAACTTGTGTGTATTTTTGAGTCTCAAACTCGGTGAAACATCATAGATGTCCACATGTCGGCGTTTGCGTCACTTTTTCATCAGACTATGGTTCGAACTGTTCGATTAGACCGTTTATTATGTTATAGTTTCTCGAAAAAGTTACCAGAAAAGTAATTACTCACCAAATTTTTGGGCTTCTCTGAGCGGGCCTCAAACCCGGGTCTTCCGGCATGGGAATTGGACGCTCTAACAAGGAGGCTAAAGGTTGCAACCTCGAGCATCTGTCGCCAGAGCATCTTTTGAGGTCAGTGGAGTGAGGTTTACTCCCACAGCAACTACTAGCTGGCCTCCGTTACACTCACCTAAACCTCACTCCCATCCGGGTCACGGCACCAATTTAACCCCTCTACCCGGGTCCCTCTCGACCCGCTCTGAGTGGACCTCAAACCCAGGTCTTCCGGCATGGGAATTGGACGCTCTAACACGGAGGCTAAAGGTTTACTCGCACAGCAACTACTAGCTGGCCTCCGTTACACTCACCCCCCTAAACCTCCCTCCCATCCGGGTCACGGCACCAATTTAACCCCTTTACCCGGGTCCTACTCAACCTGCTCTGAGCGGGCCTCAAACCCAGGTCTTCCGGCATGGGAATTGGACGCTCTAACAAGGAGGCTAAAGGCTGCAACCTCTAGTATCTGTTGCCAGAGCATCTCTTGAGGTCAGAGGAGTGAGGTTTACTCGCACAGCAACTACTAGCTGGCCTCCGTTACACTCACCTAAACCTCACTCCCATCCGGGTCACGGCACCAATTTAACCCCTCTACCCGGGTCCTACTCAACCCGCTCTGAGCGGGCCTCAAACCCGGGTCTTCCGGCATGGGAGACGGACGCTCTAACAAGGAGGCTAAAGGCTGCAAGAGGAGTGTGGTTTACTCGCACAGCAACTACTAGCTGGCCTCCATTACATGCACATCCTATTCTTTTAGTGCAGTTTTTTCATTCTCTCTGATAAATCGCCCTTGAAACTTTGCCAGTGACACAAACCCAATGACCGCAGCGTGTTCGAGGGAGACCAAAGGGATCATGGGAATATTTAGAGAAGGATTCATGTATCTGTTTTTGTTAACCACGATCCAGTTATAATGCTCCATGTGGCAACATTATTTAGGTCGACAAGATCGAAAGTCCTTAAGAGTATAAATGTAATTCATTTAATCATTTCTCCACAATGACTATTTTCACCATATGTCCATGAAATCAGGGTTTGACTTTCCGTCTCTCGGATATTTCCAGTAAACAAGGTCTCAAAGCTGAACATCTTCCTCACGAGCTTTGAAATCGACACAAGCTGGGCTCGGTGTGTGTAGTGTGTTGCAAATGTTTTCACACTCAAAACTCGCTTAGACTTAAGAAATGGAGTGGATTCAGAACATTACCCATCTGTGCATGTCCAGCTCATATTTCACCTCAAAATTAAAAAGAAAAATGAATTTTAACAACAATGAAGCCTGTTTTAAGGACCCTTATGATTGTTTGCATTGTGATATTTTAAGATCATTTTCCAACCAACTTCTCATAACTGCAATCCAGTTATAAACATCATCCTTGCCCGATTTTTACATTTTGCATGAATATATTTATATATTGAATATTGTTTAGCGTGAATAAATTAGACTAGAAAAGATTGGATCTGTCTCATATAAGTTTGCATTTTACATTTAATCATTCAGCAGAAGCTTTAAGGAGACTTAATTCCTGTTTATTATCGACTGTATAATGTGCTGTAAAAAGACTTGAAAAGAAAATGAAGCTTAGATTTAGATTTCTATGACAAAATCATAATATATTTTAAACCGCAATATTTATACTTTGTGATATTTCTGCTTTTAAATTGTTCTGATTTAAAAATCATTTGTATGAATATTTGCTTTTCAATTCTAATTATTATCGATGATGATTCTGATACAGTAATCTTTTACTATGATAACAATGACTTTATATCAGTGATAAAACATAGATAATAATAAGAAATATTAAAATATGCAGGCATATTACAGTCATGAATATGAGCGGGGAAATAAAAAATGGCACAATGCAGTTTAAAATGGGTATTTTTCTTTATGCAAAAATGAACTTTAGGGTGAAATGTGACCCGGACATGTTTTAGTGAGACTCACCTTCACCATCCCTTAAGTATCGCTGGATGTCTGAAATTTGTAATAAAAATGGCTATTAAATCATATTAAACTGTAAAAAAGCCCTTTTCATACACCGAATGACATCACAGACTTTAGCAAAGTACAAATCCCAATTCAATCTGGTTTCGATCCAGTTTAGCGTTCATGTTCACAGATAACACGTCTTCTCTGCTGGTACACAGTCGAAAAAGGTCAAAACAACAACAATAGCAACAACAACAAAAGGAACATCAGGTAAACGTGGGCGAACCACCGATTGCTACGATTGAGAAAGTGTCAACCACAGTGCACTGTGCTCAAATAAATACGCTCGTAACCGACATAAATAACGTGTGACATGTACCTGAGCTTGGACTCATAGCACCGTTTAGAGGGAGAGCACCGCGGGGGTCAAACCCACGACGTGTCCCGTCTCTGACACACGACGTGTCCCGCAGAGGTTCATAGTGCAAAAAGCGAGCGTCTCCAGAGACGAAATCCCTTCGGTCCGGCTCTCAGCTGCTGAACTTCACTCCGGCTGTGAAGTGAGGCTTCGGCAGGGTGGGCGGCTGCTTGGGAGGAGGCCTGCAAATCCGGTGATATTAAACAATAAGTTGATCATAAAATGGTGGATTTTGGACTGTACAGGTTTGTAAATATATATATATATTTTAGATTTTCAAAAAAGATAATTCTGTATGATTTATAAGCTTGTTTCCTCATGGGGATCAAAAAAATGTCCCCACAAGGTCAAAATTTACTAGTATTACTATACCTGTGGCGACATTTGGTCCCCGTAATGTAGGGAATACACACACACACACACACACTCACACGTTTTCATGTTTTATGGGGACATTCCATAGGCGTAATGAATTTATACTGTACAAACTGTACATTCTGTCCCCCTACATTAACTCTACCCCTAAACCTACCCATCACAGAAAATGTTCTGCTAGTTTAGATTTTCAAAAAAGATAATTTTGTATGATTTATAAGCTTGTTTCCTCATGGGGATCAAAAAAATGTCCCCACAAGATCAAAATTTACTAGTATTACTATACCTGTGGGGACATTTGGTCCCCGTAATGTAGGGAATACCCACACACACACACACACACACACACACACACACACACAGACAGGTGTGTTGGAGGAGAAAATGAGATGAGTTTTTCGGCCTACTGTGGTACTTCTGCCTATGTCACGTGACCTTTCAACGTGATGACGTAATGCGTGGCACATCGCAGAGCAGTGCAAGATGAGCATTTGTGGTTAAAAAGTATACAATTTTCATTTTTAAAAAAAAAAAAAAACAGAAATTATCGATGGTTTCTCTAGATCAGACTCTTAATCCTCGTCTGGATCATGTAGAGTCTTTGAAGCTGCACTGAAACTGACATTTGGACCCGTTGAACCCCATTGAAGTGTGGAGAAAAATCTTGGAATGTTTTCCTCAACCTTAATTTCTTTTCGACTGAAGAACGAAAGACATGAGCATCTTGGATGACATGGAGGTACGTCAGTGCATGTGTTATGAAAGCTCACTGAGCAGAATTGTTTCATGGGGACATAAAATCCACCAGCCCTTTATGTACATGAGCGTGTTTGTACCTGCAGGGCTGCGGGTGAGGCGGAGCGGGTCGGGGGGCGGCCGGGGTCGGGATAGGAGCTGGAAGTCGGACGGCGGATGGGTTACGCATCACCCGGATGTTTCGACCCAGTGGGTCAGCGGGAAGAGGCTTCTGGGGTGGACTGGGCTTCTCGAATGCCTGTAGAGGAACGAGAACATAGTCTGACATGAGATATATTTGTTTATTTAGCAAGCATGAACAGATCTTTCATATTTTATTTAATATAATTTATTTTATATTAAATCTGAAAGAAAATAAAATATAAATTAGATGAAAAAATCAGCGTTAGTTAACTAAAACTATTACAAATCTTTTCCGGTAATTGAAATAAAGCTGAGATGAAATGAAAAAATATGCTTTATTAACTAAAACTATTTAAAAATTTTATAAGCTGAAATAAAATATTAGTTGAAAAGAAATTCAGTGTTGTGATCTAAAATGAACACTATTCCAAATCATTTTTAGTCACTGAAATGAAGCTGTAATAAAATATAAAATAAATATTAGATGGAAAAACTTTAACTGTAGTAAATTACTATAAACTAATGACAAAAGCACATAGAAAAATGACTAAAATTTAAAATAAAATAGTTATAATATTTTAATATAAAAATAGCTAATTCAAATTATTAATAAATACTATAATATGTGATATTATTAAAAAAAATACTTTAATAATACAATAAAAGAAACAACACTGCAGTAAATCTCGATCTTCAGAAGAGATTCAAATTGGCTTAAAATGATCCAAGATACTAAAATCTACAAACACAAAAGGCAAAATAAACAAAACAAAGAAAAATGAATAAAATAATTAATAATATTATAATAAGTGATTTTCTTTTGAGCGTCCACCAGAGGGCAGTACAAGCTAATCTAACTCCAGTGCTGTTTGTGGCTTCACGGCTGCCATAGCAACTCTCTCCAGAGGTCATGTGACAAGCTCATATGTTCCTAATCTCCACGCGACTATGAGGTAATGATAACCGGCTACCTGCTCTCCATATGGTCCTCGTTCTCTCTCTCTCTCTCATCATCATCATCTTCATCTTCATCTCACTTCAGCTTCACAGAGACCTGATTTCACTGCTCACTTCCCTCTGTCCTTTAAAATTTAATAAAGGGCTGAATTGTTCATATCTCAAGTGTTGCATGATTGCTGACGACAGAGTTGTTTTGTGACTGATAAAAAGGCCTTGAGAGGAGGGACTCTCGTGTGTCTCCTTGCTAACGGTTCCCTGATGAAAGCTTTTGAAGAGCTGCAACAGGGATGAATGTCCTGCCAGATCTCAGAAACACACACACACACACACACACAGTTGTGTTTTCATGGTTTATGGGGACATTCCATAGGCGTAATGGTTTTTATACTGTACAAACTGTACATTCTGTCCCCCTACACTACCCCTAAACCTACCCATCACAGAAAATGTTCTGCTATTTTAGATGTTCAAAAAAGATAATTCTGTATGATTTATAAGCTTGTTTCCTCATGGGGACCAAAAAAATGTCCCCACAAGGTCAAAATGTACTAGTATTACTATACCTGTGGGGACATTTGGTCCCCGTAATGTAGGGAATACACACACACACACACACACTAATGAAACAGCCTGAGCAGCAAATCAGGATCATGTGACACTGAAGACGAGTAAATTCAGCTTTGATCACAGGAATAAATTACATTTTATAATATATATGTGAATAGAAAAGAGTTATTTTAAATTGTAATAATATTATTAAAATTTTTCCTGTTTTTGCGGTATTATTGATCTAATAAATGCAGCTTTAGGCAGCATAAAAGACTTAAAAAAAACAAATAGTGTAGTTTAGGTTCATTCTTGATATGCATAAAAATTTAATTATTAATAACATTAATCAAATGTGCAAATTTATATATAGTCTAATATATATATATATATATATATATATATATATGTGTTTGTGTGTGTGTCTATTTCGTTTAGTTCTTTAGTTTACATGAATGAATAATAATAATAATAATAATAACAAAACAGGCTTAAATTTGAACCAAAAACTTGAACCTGTTCAAGTCCATGAAGAACTTTTAATTCTGTAGTTATTTAAACAAACAAACAAACAAAGAAAAATAAATAAATATGGTCAAGGTCGTGGTTTTAATCCCAGGTAATCCGTGATCTGGTGAAATGTCAACTTTGAAAGGGATGCAAGTCACTTTGGATAAAAGTGCTTTAAAGTTTTTGCGTTGTTTTGCTCATCCTCACCTATCCACTTCCTTCCTCTTCCTGCAATCTGTCTCTCCACAGGGCTTCTTATTAAAGAGACAAAGACTCCTTTTACAAGCAGATTTTTATGGGACAAGCCAACAAATTGCGACAATTTATCAAACAACAGGCAGACGCATGGAGTGTCATCTTCTCCCGTCCGTATAAACCTCATCTGAGACGGATAACCTCAACTCCTGTGATTAACCAGAGCCAAACAACTCCATTCCAGCCGGCGTTATTTCATGCACACTTTCTATTCTTCGTTGTCATTGATTGTTAGAGCCTCATTTAATGAGATTTTTTACAAATGGTAGAACGATTAAAATCATTATTCACCAACACCTCCATCAGGAGATGCTAAAGATAAATGCCTGAGGTGACTGAATGTCACTCCAGCCATTTAAAGGTGCTAGAAGGACTGGAGCATAAAATATGAGCGGCATCAAGGTCTCGCCCACACACTTTTTGGAACCGCATACTAACATACTGCTCTTACATTCTTTGCCACGAAAAGATATGAGAAAAATAGCAAGAGTAGTATGCGGCTCCAAATTCAGACCCTTCGTAAAGCCCCGCCCCCTTTAGTTACTGTTGCTATGTCCGACAATGCCACACATCATGTTCTCATGCAGTGAAAAATACATTGAGGAGCAAAGAGGACACTGACAACGTATGAAACAGTTTCATATTTAAAATATTGTAGTTTTTTAAAGAAGTTTAATCAATAAATAGCGTCTAGTGTGTGTTTAATGTGTGGTGACAGATCGCTGTAGCTCCTCGTGAACCGATCATCTCTTCATACTAGTTCATTTATAGCATCAAATAAACATGAATGAACATCAGAAGGAATGTTGTTTCAAGACGTGAGGACACACAATTTTTCAAGTTCAAGTTCACCAACGTTAATCTACTAACTCCCCTGACTGCTTTGACGGACAAAATGGCCGATTCGGGGGTTATGATTGGTTAGATCGCCTGTCAATCAAACAGTTCGCGAAGAGTCAATTGCAAGCATTATAGCATTAAAAAACTAACTACAACCAAATTTACTGGGAAAACAAACACTTGAACATATGCATGCGTGACAAGAATCGCCTAAAATGACATTTTTTGAAATATAATTGAATTTTTTTATTTTGGATCGCGTCCCATTCGATTATATGGTTTAAGACCGATAGTGCAGACAAATGCTACAGCTTCACTTTTTCAGGACTTGTGTGGCACACTCGCTTCCATGTCAGACTGTCTGTTTTTGTTTTGGACAGTGAGATTTCACCCACTGCCAATTTACCCAGTAGTATTTTAACACCTCGGGTTGCCAGATGGCGGAAAACACGGCAAATCGCAGCCGTGGAAGCCAGCAAACCAACTAGGTCAGAGACCGCAGATTCTACCTGACCTAAAAAGCCTTGGCGTCCATTTAAAAAGCTCTATGGCAAGAGGCATAAATATTGGAGATGTGTTTACAGTGTAAGGCTTGCCATTTTCCATTATCGATGTGTCCTCAATCTCACAACAAAACCTGCCCAAATTGCTAATCAAAACTAGTCCAATTGCATTCTGGGGATTTTTTTTTTGTTGTGTGGGCGCGGCAACGGTGTAAAAGTAGCCCAATTCTGTGGGAAAAACGCAGACTTGCCAACACTGGCGTCGAGTCTGAGGAGGAGGAGCCGGGGGAAACAACGCTCTCCAATATTTTGAATTTGGACTGCAGTGCCTATTACAACCACTAGTTGTCAAAACTGCACCTTTAAACATGTATTAACCAAATTAATTAAATATGCAGATTATTTCATCACATGCACACTGAGAAAAGCCCCAACATGAGCATAATTCCAAGACATTATTGTGCCAGATGAGCGAAAAGTGGGTTTAGAAGTCAAAATATTATTATTTCCATATTGAACATAAGCCAATCAATGACCTCCTGCCCACAGCAATACATTTTTAAATTGGGTTTGTCAATCCGTCTGAGGCAGACTATTTTAAGACAAGTCAAAACCTTGAGGTTTCTGTTGCATTCTGATCGACTCACTCGGTCTCTATTGGCTGGCCGGAGGCTTCGCTCTGCGCTTTCTTTGGATTGCATGAACCTCTGAACACACTTGAGATTTAATACGACACAGTGGTCTAATGAAAGAGGCCTGTTCTCACCACTGGAGCTCTGACATTAAACCGTAAATCTATTATAAAATATTAAAGTGTGCACTAAAAATGAGCTCTAACACGCCATTGCGACACTGCTGGGGAATGAGAGAACAATGAAAAGTACATGCAAGAAAATGAACCTGCTGACATGTATAGAAGTGTATACGGTGTTTTTATTATTAGTGGCGCTGTTGCTGATTGATTTGAACAAGCCCCCGACTGTAAGCATCAAACTGGGTGTGCTATTATTTTTCTCAGTATCAGACTTTCAATTTTCACCTGCTGGACGATAAAACAGGTGGGGAAAAAAGTTCCATAGACGCACATTGAAGGAGAGACCCAAGAAACCAGAACATCACAGAGCTTTCCACTTGAACCAATAAGAAGAAACTATATAACAATACAGAATACCCTTGCACTCTAGTAATCAACATAGAACACCCTAGCAACCACCTAACAACACCCGAGCAACCATCTCAAAATCACTCAATAGCCTAGCAACAACCCAGTACCACCCTGGTGTGCGTTTCCCAAAGGAATCGTGAACTATGGTTGCAAGGCCCATTGAACTCTATTGGAGATGACGAACTTGCAACTATAGTTGGCTATTGAAAAAGCACCCCAGGACACCAATGCAAATACCTAACAACACCCGAGCAACCATCCATTACCAACTAGAACACCCTAGCAACACCCTAGCGATCACTCAGAACCACACACAACTCTCTAGCAACAATCTAACACACTAACAACCACCTAAAATAGCCTAGCAACAACCCAGTACCACCCTGGGGTGCGTTTCCCAAAAGAATCGTGAACTATGGTTGCAAGGCCCATTGAACTCTATTGGTAATGACGGAACTTGCAACTATAGTTGGCTATGGGAAATGCACCCCAGAACACCAATGCAACCACCTAACAATACCCTAGCAACCACCCAGTACCACTGTAGCAACCACCTAACAGTAGCCTGACAACCACCCAGAACCTAACAATACCCTAACAACTACCCAGTACCACAGTAGCAACCACCTAACAGTACCCTAACAACCACCCAGAACCTAACAATACCCTAGCAACCACGCAGTACCACAGTAGCAACCATCTAACAGTACCCTAACAATCACCCAGAACCTAACAATACCCTAGCAACCACGCAGTACCACAGTAGCAACCATCTAACAGTACCCTAACAATCACCCAGAACCTAACAATACCCTAGCAACCAAGCAGTACCACAGTAGCAACCACCTAACAGTACCCTAACAACCACCCAGAACCTAACAATACCCTAGCAACCACCCAGTACCACTGTAGCAACCACCTAACAGTAGCCTGACAACCACCCAGAACCTAACAATACCCTAACAACTACCCAGTACCACAGTAGCAACCACCTAACAGTACCCTAACAACCACCCAGAACCTAACAATACCCTAGCAACCACGCAGTACCACAGTAGCAACCATCTAACAGTACCCTAACAATCACCCAGAACCTAACAATACCCTAGCAACCACGCAGTACCACAGTAGCAACCATCTAACAGTACCCTAACAATCACCCAGAACCTAACAATACCCTAGCAACCACGCAGTACCACAGTAGCAACCACCTAACAGTACCCTAACAACCACCCAGAACCTAACAATACCCTAGCAACCACGCAGTACCACAGTAGCAACCACCTAACAGTACCCTAACAACCACCCAGAACCTAACAATACCCTAGCAACCACCCAGTACCACAGTAGCAACCACCTAACAGCAGCCTAACAACCACCCATAACCTAACAATACCCTAGCAACCACGCAGTACCACAGTAGCAACCACCTAACAGTACCCTAACAACCACACAGAACCTAACAATACCCAAGCAACCACCCAGTACCACAGTAGCAACCACCTAACAGTACCCTAACAACCACCTAGAACCTAACAATACCCTAGCAACCACCCAGTACCACAGTAGCAACCACCTAACAGTAGCCTAACAACCACCCAGAACCTAACAATACTCTAGCAACCACGCAGTACCACAGTAGCAACCACCTAACAGTACCCTAACAACCACCCAGAACCTAACAATACCCTAGCAACCACCCAGTACCACAGTAGCAACCACCTAACAGCAGCCTAACAACCACCCATAACCTAACAATACCCTAGCAACCACGCAGTACCACAGTAGCAACCACCTAACAGTACCCTAACAACCACACAGAACCTAACAATACCCTAGCAACCACCCAGTACCACAGTAGCAACCACCTAACAGTACCCTAACAACCACCTAGAACCTAACAATACCCTAGCAACCACCCAGTACCACAGTAGCAACCACCTAACAGTAGCCTAACAACCACCCAGAACCTAACAATACTCTAGCAACCACGCAGTACCACAGTAGCAACCACCTAACAGTACCCTAACAACCACCCAGAACCTAACAATACTCTAGCAACCACCCAGTACCACAGTAGCAACCACCTAACAGTACCCTAACAACCACCCAGAACCTAACAATACCCTAGCAACCACGCAGTACCACAGTAGCAACGACCTAACAGTACCCTAACAACCACCCAGAACCTAACAATACTCTAGCAATGACCCAGTACCAGGCCAGAACACCCTTAAAAACACCTGATAATACACTAGCACACAGAACCACCCAGAACGCCATAGCAACCACACTGAACACACTTAGAACCCACCTAACAGTGCCCTAGTAACTACCCAGAACATCTTAGCAACCATCTAGAACACCCTTGAAACCACCTGACACTACCCAAGCAAACACACAGAATCGCCCAAAAACATCTTAGCAACCACCAAGCATCCATGCAGAACACACTAGCAACCACCTAGCAACCACCTAAAAACACCCTTGAAACCACCCAACAAACAACCTTGGCAAACAAACAGAACCACCCAGAACATCCTAGCAGCAACCACACAAAACATCTTAGCAACCACCTAGCAACACCCTAGAAACCATACAGAACACCCTAGCAACAACCTAGCAACCACCCAGAACACTCTAGCACTCACAATAAAACCTAGTTTCTCATATTTACACACACACACACACACACACACACACACACTCACCATGGCGATCTTGCAGACGTTCTGGCAGGCCAGGCTGCGCACAGCCGCTCCCGCTGCGAGTGCTGGTGGAGGGGCTCTGGGTGGAGACGAGTGTGTGTGTGTGTGTGGTGGTGTCAGCGGCAGCGGGTGAGAGAGGTGGACCGGAGGGCACTGGGGCAGTCGGCGGAGACCATGAGACGGGACCACAGAATCCACCGTCTGGAGAGGAGGCTGAGGCTAGAGAGAAAATTGAAAAATCCCGTTATAAAACCCTATAGGAAAATCTTGAGGGAACCAGTGGCCAATTAGTCTTCTGGGTTTTGGTGTCGCACATGCAGCACTCTACTGGTTAAACATGCAGGGTGCTCATACAACGACACGGCAGAGGAACATTCAAAGGAACAGTTCATGCATTTTGTAACATGGAGTCAGCGGGATTTGATCCAAGTGCAGCTTTATTTACAAAAACGTAGTCAGACAGGCAATGGTCAACTCAACAGCAAACAGAAGTAGAAGGGAAAAGGCAGACACGTAGTAATACTCCAGGCTAAGGTCAAAAAGGCAGGCAGATAAACAACAATACGATGAACCAGGCAGGATCCGAAAACAGGCAAAACAAAGCAAGGATAGCGCTCAGAAAAGTTACAGGAATAACAATACTTCGCAGTGTGTGAGTGGTGCTTTTATAGTGGTGAGATGTGACTGTAATTAGATCAAGATAATGTGCTACAGCTGGCTAGGGTGATTAGTGACTGGGTGAGGGGCTTGTGGGAAATGAAGTTCGTGTAGAAGGGCGACCTCTGGTGGCAAGTGGATGGAGGACAACGGAACGGATTCATAACACATTTCAATGACTACTATTATAGTATTATTTATATACTATTTAATTTTCAGTACTATAGCTATGTGCTTTTGTCTTTTTTTAATGCTTATATTTAGCTTTAATTTATTTATATTTCAGTTTTAGTTTCAGAGTACATTTACGTGACAATGATGTACTAAAAACTGAAAAAGTTTTTCCCCCGTAGACGACCGATGTCAAAATGATCCCCGGATCTGCAAAAACTATTAAAAACGCCGTATTCTGCTGTCAGGCTAGAAGTTGATGTTACTTTGTAAAGAAACACTATGCATCTATAGACTGAACACGTAATATGCATGTGCATGAATTTCACAAATTCGCATTATTGATATTTACATGGAGACGATAACGGTATCGTTTTCAAAAGTTTGCATTTTAAGTCCCCGTTGTCGTGTAAATGAACGGCCATAACATAAAAAAAGTTTCCCGTTTTTAGTTGAAAACAGTGTTGTGTAAATGGCCCCTTAATTTATTTTATTTCAGTTAATTTCCATGGGAACATTTCAAATTTTCCTCTGTTTTCCAGATAATATTCTTTTCAATTTATGAAAATGTGCATGACAGCATCATTTAGTTCCATTAAGTATAAAAAGAGCAGCATGAACATTCTGCCTAATATCTCCTTTTCTGTTCCACAGAAGAAAGTAAGTCGTACAGGTTTGGTTATAAATGAGGGTGAGTAAATGATGACTCATGTTTGGCTGAACTATCCTTTTAAATGATACAAATGAGTCTCATATGAGCTCACACACATCTTGACCTGCAGCCAGATGTGACAAGAACTGAAGGAGATGAGAGTGTGTGTGTGTGTGTGTGTGTGTAACCTCACCTTCCCTAACATCAAACAGACCTACATCCTCTATCCTGTTCTCCTCACACATTATGAGGACCAAATACTGCAGGCACTCTTAAAGGGTGAATTCACCCAAAAATGAAAATCCAGTCATTAATTCCTCTCCCTCATGTCGTTCTACACCCGTAAGACTTTCATTCATCTTCAGAACACACATGAAGATATTTTTGATGAAATCCGATGGTTCAGTGAATCTCTATTGACAGCAAGATAATTTACACTTTCAATGTCCAGAAAGAACTAAAACATATTTAAAACAGGTCATGTGACTACAGTGGTTCAACCTTAATACTATAAAGCGCTGAGAATACTTTTGTGCACCAAAAAAACAAAATAACGACTTTTCAGCAATATCTAGTGATGGACAATTTCAAAACACTGATTCATGAGGCTTTACGAATCTTTCGAATCAGTGGTTCGGATCACGTATGAAACTGACAAAATCGCACAAACTATTGAAACTGCGAATCACTTCTGACGTAACGAAGCCTCGTTTACTGAAATCACGTACTTTGGCGCTCCGAATCACTGAATTGACACAAAAGATTCGTAAAGCTTCATGAATCAGTGTTTTGAAATCACTAGATATTGTTGAAAAGTCGTTATTTTGTTTTTTTGGCGCTCAAAAAGTATTCTCGTCGCTTTATAATATTAAGGTTGAACCACTGTAGTCACATGACCTGATTTAAATATGTTTTAGCGTCTTTCTGGTCATCTGAAAGTGTGAATTATGTCAATAGAGACTCACTGAGTCATCGGTTTTCATCAAAAATATCTTCATTTTTGTTCTGAAGATGAATCTTACGGGTGTAGAACGACATGAGGGAGAGGAATTAATGACTGACTTGTAATTTTTGGGGAACAAACCCTTTAAAAGTAAAGTACACTAAAAACTAAATATACTAGAAACAAGTATATTGGAAAATTACAAGCAAGATTATTACTGAAGTGCTACTTAAATTTCAGTCTGCTCCTCAAAGCTGCATGGCTTCAGAATAAAGTTATTTTATACAATAATATGTTTGGGTTTTTTTTTTAAAACATTTTGTCTTTTCGTTGTTAATGAACAGCTTGAACATTCTACCTCTTCATGTTCAACAGAAAAAAGTTATACATGTGTGGGACAATGATTTTTTCCTGTTCAAAATTTTGCGGTCAGTATAAATTTTATCCACTTTTATCCACTAAGGATGCATTGAATTGATCAAAAGTGACAGTAAAGACATTTATAATCAAATTTTGAACTTTCTATTTCATAGTATTCCTATTTTTTTTTTTTATTATATTTCTCATTTTGTAAAGAAAATGCAGCCTTGAAGAGTATAAGACACATTAAAAAAAAATCTCCCTGACCCCAAACGTTTGAACAATCTCGGTCTCACAGCGCAGGGCATCCGCCGCACCACAGGGGTCGGCCGCAGCACTTTCCACATCCTCTAATCACAGATCCGAACGGCTTCTCTCAACAACAGCCCTGAGATCCCAAATGCATCCACAATCCATCTGGCTGACAGGCGTCTCTACTGATTTCCAGCAATTTGCGAATCGCTATAGAGCTTGTGTGGTCTGACAGCTAAAAAGCAGGTTTCAAACATTGAACGCTCGATTTATCTCTGTTGTGCTTTTTATTAAACAAACCCTGGAACGTGAGATAAGTGGCAATTGTCACGAGTGACATATGCATGCGTGTTGTTTATGTACAAATATGAAATAGTCTCTATATGCATATGCAAATGAGGGAGGAGGTACACACACACACACACCTTATATATGCTGGCACTTTGTGGTAAAGCTGTAGTCTGGCGCTGAGGAGACGTTCTGTACATGGAGTGTGTTTGAGTGCCGGTGTGTGTGTGAGCTGGACTGTTCAGCCGGTTGGGTCCCACAGACCTGCAGAAAAGTAAAAGCGGAGAACTCTCTTTAGAAAAAAAAACACTTTACGCTAAAAACTTCTATAAGGAGAAATGGCTAAAATCTCAATGGGTCATTTCATTTTTTATAGTGATAAAGAATATGTACGAGCTGTTTAATTTATAATATTTACTCAGAATAATAATGAACTAAATTCAAAAAATAATTCCATGATGGAACCCAGAAAGCTTCTATATAGAAGCTTTTCTTCTAAAAGTGACAATGTGACGTGATGTGCATCATTGTAACATTAACAGTGTATATAAAGCTATTCCCAAACTGCAAAATGGACATTTGTATGGGTATGGCATTACAGTATATGCAAATGAACCCACATTTACATATCAATGCATATTCAGAATTTAGGAACTTGCCCCACCCTGATTAACAACATGGCTGTACACAGAGGTCAGCCAATCACAGTGCAACTCATTTACATAAAGAATTCTCAGTAGCACATCCTTTTATATTTGCTCTATAGCATGGGCTCCTTCAAATGGATTGATCATTTCAGCTGTGCAGGTTTAATACCTCAATTTTTCAATGGTGTTCTTCTTGTTGCTGAAGAACAGACTGAGCAGAGTTTTCCTCTTAATGCAAGCAATTATTCCCACGCACATCAGACACAGAAACGCCACCAGGATGCCCACCGTCACACTGCTGCTGTCTGCATGGACACACACATTTGTGAAGTGAACAGACACTGTTGAAGGGCAGGACAGCAAAGTACAGACACATTTAATACCTGTTGGTCTCATCGGCCCGCTGTCCATACTGCCTCCAAATCCAGCTTTATCACAGAACGGAGGAGCCCACAGCGCCTCACAGTGACAGTTCTTATTATTATTACAAACCTGCACATGAGATAATAGAGCACTCACATTAGACCTTATGATGGGTAGGTTACTTTTAAAATGTATTTCACTACAGATTACAAAATACATGCTTTAAAAAGTCATTTGTAACATATTTCGTTACATTACTCAAGTTTAGTAACTTAATCTAAATACTTTAGAATACTTTGGAATACTAATAAGTGTGGAACAAACACAAAAAAGGTCATTACAAGTTTTTAATAATAATTTAATAATACATTTTGCCAAAGCTGTAAGAGAAAAAAATTATTTATAAAAAATATATATATCTGTATATTAAAATTATAAATTATTTAAAAAATATATTTTTAATTTATAAATTAATATATATATATATATATATATATATATATATATATATAAATAAAAATAAATGTAAGAATATTTATGTAAATATGCAAGGATTTCTCCACTAACTTCTCAAAAGCCGCAAGAAAAAATTAGATGTATTAATTAAAGATCTATTCTCTGAGAAGAAGTCTTTGCTTAATTGCTTAATTATCATGGCAATAATCACAGCGACAATGTAAAATGTCCTAAAATACTGTAGATTTCATTTTAAAATTTTACGTGGACTCCCTAGTAAACTCACAATTTAATTGCTACATGGAAATAAAATGCTTTCATTTTACAAATTAAAAAATGTAATATATATTGCCAGAAATAATGTAGAGATTTATTCAGTATACAACTGTGGTTGGAACATGTCTTTATGGTCCATACATGTGTGTTTGCATGCTGTAACCTCCTAAACATCTACCAGAACACTTCGTTTTTTTCTCCTATTTGGCAGCATTTGTTTCTGGTTCTTCTCTCTTGGTGCTGATGAGCTGCAGATGTTGGACTCAGACGAACATCTTGATCTAATCTGGAGATTCATGAGCTCATTCATTGACTTCCACTATCTGTTTCTCACTAAACCCGTAACCTGTTCCTCAGGAAGACTTTTCATTGTGACATCTTTTGTAATGCTGGAGCTAAAACACATTCGCTCTGTCAGGTTTCTCCCCTCAATATTTACACAGATCTCATCTGGACTCATTTTTACAGTAATCTAAACATGCTTTCCCTAATTAAATGAAGATTTTAAAAAGCAGGAACTCTTCCAGGCAATGTAAACGTGAAAAACTATCACCAGAGTGTGGAAAAAAAGCTTTCCAACTAGGATCCATCATGATCATGATCCACACCTGAATGAATTTATAAAACCTACCTATATATATTATTATTATTATTAATAATAATAATAATAATAATAATAATAATAATAATAATAATAATAACTATTGGGTCAGTGAAAGAGCACCTGTCACAAAAACATGAAGATGCATCATGATTTAGTTCCTCAGATTTACACTGTATAGTGAGTTACGGTTATGTTCCACTAACAAACTGTATATATAAATTATGTAAAAACATAAAGATAAGAAATAAATTTAATAATAATTGTGTAAATGTGCCTTTTAATAATACCTTTTGCCAAAGCTGTAAGAGAAAAAATGATTTATAAAAAATATACATATATATGTATATTAAATTTATAAATTATTTTTAAAAAAATATTTATAATTTTAATTAAAAAAATTAATTTATAAATTATAAATAATAAAAAAATATATATAATTATAAAAATAAATGTAAGAATATTTATGTAAATATGCAAGGATTTCTCCACTACCTTTTCAAAAGCCACAAGAAAAAAATTGGATGTACTAAGATGCATCATGATTTAGTTCCTCAGATTTACACTATAGTGACTTAAGGTTATATTCCACTAACAAACTCCACAAATTAAGCTCACTTGTGAAAATAATAAAAATATAACGGTATCTTTAAAGGATTAGTTCACTTCAGAATTCAAATGACCCCCATGTCATCAAAGATGTTTATGTCTTTCTTTCTTCATTTGAGAAGGTTTTTGAGCAAAACATTCCAGGATTTTTCTCCACATAGTGGACTTCAATGGGGTTCAACAGGTCCAAATGTCAGTTTCAGTGCAGCTTCAAAGACTCTACATGATCCAGACAAGGATTAAGAGTCTTATCAAGTGAAACGAAACATAAAAAATAAAATAATCATGATTTGCTTTTTTAACCACAAATGCTCGTCTTGCACTGCTCTGCGATGAGGGCGTTTGACCTTTCCAGTGGGATTTCGTAATGCATGGAGTATCGCAGAGCAGTGCAAGACGAGCATTTGTTGTTAAAAAGTATATATATATATATATATATATATATATATATATATATATATATATATATATATATATATATATATATTTTCTCTAGATCAGACTCTTATTCCTCGTCTGGATCATGTAGAGTCTTTGAAGCTGCACTGAAACTGAAACTTCAGCGGGACAGTGAGTGTGATCATATGCTGCGGCCGTTGCTGCATTTTGTGTCTTACATTACAATACAGAGAGAGATCCACTTGAAATAAATGTGGCTTTTAGTTGCATTCAAGTCAGAATTACTATAATTATGTTCAGCCCAACAAAAATTACTTCTTAAAATCATATTGTGAATACACAAGACATTTTCTATTTTCTCTCTGAGCCTTTCCATTCAAAAATTAACAACAACAACAACGGAATTACTATAATTTAATGTTTCTAACTTGTAAAAATCACATTCACATCATAGTCACACACATAATTATGTGCTGGAAATTCAATTTGTCATTAAAGCTCTGACCACTAATACATCAAAACTCCAGCCGTGAAGGTAAAAGTAGTCACAGCTCCTTCAACACTTTCTGTCTGATATTTTAATAGTAATAATAATAATACATTTTATTTATAGTGGGCCTTTCTCAAACTCAAAGTGCATGTACAAAATGACATAAATCAAAAATACATCATATAAATTATAAATTAAAAGCTTGGCTAAAAAGATGTCTTAAAAAGTTTCTTAAAACAATCCAAAGATATAGATTTCACACACACACACACACACACACAC
>CM076068.1:27177500-27195000 GCA_038088235.1 Zacco platypus | reverse complement strand
TGCATCACATTTGGCAAATGACCCCTTTGTGTCTTTTCCGCAGTTTCCGTACGGATCTCCCGCCGAGTTGACTCTTTCGAAACAGATTCCTGGTGCTGGTTTTGCACCTGCCAAATGCACACACATTTATCATGGAAAAGATTCAACATTCCAGATGCATATGAGCTGATTTCACATATTTTGAACACAGATCAGCTACAGACGGATGCAGTAGTGGCTCCTCCAGGCCAGCGGGTGGCGCTGTACTCACCCTGCCCCCAGAGAGTGATGCACTGCTGCTCGTGCGTTTGGCAGATGCCGTTGTAACAGTGTCCATCTACACCCTGGCAGGTGTGCCCGTCGTGCAGGTAGACATTAGCAGGGCAGTGAGGGTCGGCGCCTGTGCAAAACTCCGGCAGGTCACAGGAGTTACTGGATTCACGGCATGGAGTCCCTGCAGGCTTCAACTACACAAGACAAACACAGAATTTAAGAAAATATTAATTTTAGTACATATTTCAAATTTTAGCTAATATTTAATACAATATTTAAAATTAAAATTATAATATAATAATTTATTACAATATTTAATACGTTTTTGAATTGATGTTATTAAAATAAATATATAAATCTTTTTTTCTGCACATATTTCAATTTTTTTTAGCTAATATTTAATACAATATTTAAATTTAAAATTATAATATAATATTTTATTACAATATTTAACACGTTTTTGAATTGATGTTGATTAAAATAAATATATAAATCTTTTTTTATGCACATTTTCAATGTTAAGTAGATCAAATTTCCAACGATTAGAGTGAATTATGATGGACGTCACGAGTCACCTGACAGTTTTCACAGCATTGTCCGTGCGCACACACGGCCTCCTCCTTCAGTGTGCATGTGCTGGCATTACAGCAGGGATTCAGACACTCCTACAGACACACACAGGTTTCCACAAAAAAAAAACATCGATAATAATCAGAAATGTTTCTTGAGCAGCAAATCAGCCTATTAGAATGATTTCTGAAGGATCATGTGACTGAAGACTGGAGGAATGATGCTGAAAATTCAATATGTTACAATATATTACAATGAAACAAGTTGTAAAGTGTAATAATAATTCATATCATTACTGTTTTCAGTGTGTTTTTGATCAAACGAGCATGAAAAATCGAAAACATTACCGACCCCAAACATTCACCTAAAGGATTATTAGGAACTCCATACTAATACTGTGTTTGACCCCCTTTCGCCTTCAGAACTGCCTTAATTCTACGTGGCATTGATTCAACAAGGTGCTGAAAGCATTCTTTAGAAACGTTGGCCCATATTGATAGGATAGCATCTTGCAGTTGATGGAGATTTGTGGGATGCACATCCAGGGCACGAAGCTCCCGTTCCACCACATCCCAAAGATGCTCTATTGGGTTGAGATCTGGTGACTGTGGATCCCATTTTAGTACAGTGAACTCATTGTCATGTTCAAGAAACCAATTTGAAATGATTCGAGCTTTGTGACATGGTGCATTATCCTGCTGGAAGTAGACATCAGAGGATGGGTTCATGGTGGTCATGAAGGGATGGACATGGTCAGAAACAATGTTCAGGTAGGCCGTGGCATTTAAACGATGCCCAATTGGCACTAAAGAGCCTAAAGTGTGCCGAGAAAACACCCCCACACCATTACACCACCACCACCAGCCTGCACAGTGGTAACAAGGCATGATGGATCTCATTCTGTTTTCGCCAAATTCTGACTCTACCATCTGAATGTCTCAACAGAAATCGAGACTCATCAGACCAGGCAACATTTTTCCAGTTTTCAACTGTCCAATGTTGGTGAGCTCGTGCAAATTGTAGCCTCTTTTTCCTATTTGTAGTGGAGATGAGTGGTACCCGGTGGGGTCTTCTGCTGTTGTAGCCCATCCGCCTCAAGGTTGTGTGTGTTGTGGCTTCACAAATGCTTTGCCGCAGACCTCGGTTGTAACGAGTGGTTATTTCAGTCAAAGTTGCTCTTCTATCAGCTTGAATCAGTCGGCTCATTCTCCTCTGACCTCTAGCATCAACAAGGCATTTATTGAGAATTAATGAGAAATTGAACAAGTGTTCCTAATAATTCTTTAGGTGAGTGTACATACTTAATAAATTCATAGACTCAGTTCACACACATCATGACATATGGTACTAATATGCACTTTTAGTCGCACAAAGACGACCAGTGACAAGCTGTTGTGCCCATTTCCTCTGACAGTGATTGACTTTAACAGAAAATATCTCGTTTTGCACAATCAACTGAAATCATGTTTTGATAACGGCATCCGAGTCCAGTTTTTCTGGCCATAAACCACACTTTTTCTAGATTTATAACTGTGAAGCTGCTTTGAAACGGTCTGTATTGTATAAAGTGCTGTGGAAATAGTTTGGGCACCAAATGTGTGTAGAAAACTCCTAATTCAATTGTGACTCAAGTGCATTTGCATATGTGTACGAGTCCTACTTAAATAATTTCCCAGATGCTTCTTTCCGACTGCTGACTGTATGGAAATTCATGTGACATAAATTTAACATGAGCATTGTTGCACAGACAGAACATTGTTACAGCATGTCTTTTCTGTGCGTACCGCACCGCCAGCAACATTTCAGCAAAGACATCACCGAACAGATTTTAACCCTCAGGAAACACCTGAAGCGCTCCGACGCAAACACAGGCTTTTCTCTGCGGTCCTCTCAAAAGCTCCCGGTCTGGCGTGACAGATGCGTCTCATTCCCAAACCTCTTCTTGCGCTTCTTCTCACAGCATGGTCTGAGAAAACGCTCGGCTGCAGAAACTGTTAATTTCGCTCGCCGCAGATTTTTAGGAGCGACTGCTAATGATGCGCGAATCACTGGAGAGTGTGAAAATCGCAGCAGAAATGCGGCACTTGCGGGAAACGTAAACGTCTGGATATAATGTTTTAAACACAACACGCACGGGCTCTGACGTACCTCCACATCTCCGCAGTCGCACTGCTCTCCCTCCTCGACGTATCCGTTTCCGCACTTCTGGCCTCCGTAGAGCACTTTCACCTCGGGCATGTTGAACAAACACATGCCCACACCTTTCTCCAAGCTCGCGGCGAGATCCTTCTTACTGCACGTGCTGAAGACTGTTGGGAAAGGGTACCTGAAAGAAAAAATGTGATCAGTGATGATTTAAACGTTCAATTTCAACATATGCGCACATAAATGGGCCAGCCGAACTGGTGCCAAGGAAATGGCATCATCCTATAAGTGCTGATTGGCACGAGTACCAATGAAAGGAGTCCCAGAGGAGAGAACAGCAAGAGATAAGAGATGAGTCCTGGGCTTGTAAAAAAATAATCACACTGACTGTATTCACCAGCTCCTCCGAGCTGTAAATTGGAGGCAGCGGGAACGGGAAGTGTGTGTGCGAACTAACACTTCGTATCACACATGGGCTAGTTGAGCTTCGTTTGGACTGAATTATCCAACAAAGCAAGACTGGTTTGTGTTCATTTGAAGTGTTTGTGTACGCAAATATCAACGTTAAAACCACATAGAAACACAGTAGGGTTGTTTTAACCCAGTGGTTGGGTTAAATGTTTGCTTTATTTAACTCAACTATTGTTTAAAAATCACTGTATTGCTTGCTTAGAGTGAACCCAAAGTATGTTGGTGATTAGCATTTATTAAAAAGTTTAATGAATAACAATTAAACGATACACGTTTAATACATTTCTTATTAATAACTTAATACTTGTTGCCTCGAGTAATTATGTGTCAGATGTTAAATTTTCAACATATTTTGGGTTCTGCATGTAGCAATAGTTGGGTTAAATAAAACTCAAACTCAACTGCTGGGTCAAAACAACCCAATCGTTGGGTTTGTCCATTTTCATCCCAACTTAGCCCAGCATTTTTTAGAGTGTAAGTACATGCAGTTAATTAATAAACCAAACACACATAGACACAACACACTAAAACTCTCAGATCACCAAATCATGCTAAAAACCACTTATAACACAATAGCAACCGATCGCACGTCCCTAGCAGCCACAACAACATCTTAAAAATCACTCAAAACTACTGGATAAAATCCCATAGTAACTCCCTATCAATCACCCACAACAATCTGACAGCAATGATACAACGTGATAAAACCACCATAGCAAGTCCACAACACTAGAGTTGAGATTTGTAAGTGCAAACATCTTATTTTCTTCAGAAAATGTATAACTATAGCCCTTATGTAGCCCCACCCCTTTTCCGGTTTGTAATTCCACAGCATGACAGTAAGATCTTACGGATTTATAAATGAACCGCTCACAGTCTACAGACATTGGCTCATGCTCATTATATGCTCATGATAACTTTAATTAACTCTACAATCCACTTCAACCGCTAATTAATCTTCGATAGCGATTCCATAGAAATATACAAACAAAACTCTAAAGATGGCTGTGCACTTGTTTCTCATATGGTCTTTAACTCTTAAATGGTTAATTCACCCCAAAATTTAAACTATGACCATGATTTACTCGCCCTCAAGCCATCCTAGATGTATACGAGTTTCTTCTTTCAGCCGAACACAATTGGAGTTCCATTAAAAAATATCCTGGCTCCTCCAAGCTTTATAATGGGAGTGAATGGGGCTCAAGATTTTGAAGCCCAAAAAGCGCTTCCATCCATCATTAAAGTAATCCATACAGCTCCAGGAGGTCTTCTAAAGTGAACAGGGTTGGGGAGTAACGAAATACAAGTAACTTAGTTACGTATTTAAAATACAAAATTTGAGTCACTGTATTTCATTTTAAATGGGTGGTAATCAGATTACAGTTACATCTGAAAAGTGTTTTAGATTACCAAAGTGATTACTTTGAATTTTAATGTCATTTAAACAGCGATTGGTGATTCTCTGACTCTGACAGTCTGAAAAAGCGGAGTTAAGTTTCATCAACATTTTAATACTTTTAAGAGGATCATAAAAATTGTTATTTTTATTTAGTTCTGTCCTGAACAAGACAAAATGACTGAATTTATAAAAAAAAATTGCCCAACAGTCAACTGAACTGTCCTGTCATGACCTGATGATCCACGGCTGTTTTCATGTTTTGTGATAGTTGTTTGTGAGTCATTTTATAATTCACTCGTCACTGCAACTTTTTCCTCATAATTTGTTTTTCCCTCAAAATTGTGAGTTTGCATTTCACAATTCTGACTTCTTTTTCTCAGAATTGCCAGATTTAAACTCACAATTACAAGTTATAAAGTCAGAATTGGGAGATACAAACTTGCAATACTGACTTTTTTTCTTGCAATTGTGAATTTAGTATGTGAGTTTATATCTCATAATTTTGACTTTTCTCAATATTGTGAGTTTATATCTCATAATTTTGACTTTTCTCAATATTGTGAGTTTATATCTCATAATTCTGACTTTATAACTCACAATTGCAACTTTATATCACACAATTATGAGGGAAAAAGTCAGAATTGTGAGATAAAAACTTGCAATTTTGTGTTTGTTCCACAGTTATTAGTATTCCAAAGTATTCTAAAGTATTTAGATTAAGTTACTAAACTTGAGTAATGTAACGAAATACGTTACAAATTACTTTTTAAAGCATGTATTTTGTAATCTGTAGTGAAATACATTTTAAAAGTAACCTACCCAGCCCTGAAAGTGAATCAATGTGTTTTTGTAAGAAAAATATCCATATTTATAACTTTATAAACTATAATAACTTTATAAAGTTTATAATATTAATATTTTTTCTTACAAAAACACATCACTGCGCTTCAGAAAGCCTTTATTAGCCCCCTGGAGCTGTGTGGATTACTTTTAAGATGGATGGATGCACTTTTTGGTTCTTGAGGCCCATTTACTTCCATTATAAAACTTGAAAGAGCCAGAATATTTTTTAAATATGTCTCAGATTGTGTTCGTCTGAAAGAAGACAGCCATTTACACCTAGGATGACTTAATGATGAGTAAATCATGGGATAATTTTCATTTTTGGGTGAACTATCCCTTTAAGTGTTCGAGTTTTCTGTTGGCGCAAGATACACGGGTAACAGAAACACTTCCACACATGCTGGCGATGATTTCACTGCAATTACAGACACACACACACCCACACACATAGTAAAAATGGCTAACAAATCCACTGAAAATATCAATGCTCCCCTGTGGAGTGTAACAAAATATTTAGCCACAGACGAAATCTTGAGTTTACAAACAACCCACTTCGCAGCCAGAGACTCGCAGAGAAATTACAACCCTCATTTCTGACTGACAGCGACGTTATAGCTCCCAGCGAGAAGCATATGGCACATATTATGATACTGGACTGATGAGCTCATGATTGTGAAAACCATCTGTGATCATCGGTGAGGGTTTTTAGGAAGATGTAGCGATGGCGATTGCAGGATTCAAAGTGAATCAGTGAATCATTGCAGTCGGACGGTTTCATTAACACACTGAACGCTACATCGATAAGCATCCTGACGGATCCAATCTGTTTGATTGGTAGAGATACAACATGTGCTGTAGAACTGGAGGATGAGTATTAAACACCCAGACACTCACAGATGTTCTTACATCCTCTTTATTATTACTTATCCTACGAATATATCTAACTACAGTTATTTGCAGTGCATGCTGAGCCAAATATCACAATGAAGATTTATTTCCTTTATATGAAATTTTGAAAAAAAGTTCAAACCCATGACAAATGGAAATTAATTTCAGTGATGCACTGCAAAATATGTAAATAAATAAAACTGCATTTAAATATCCTAGAACAAAGACTATACTGGATTTATTTAATTAGACCCTAACCATGCTCAAATAAATATGTATACAATCATATACTGTATATATGAATGCTGTATGTGGTGAATAAGACTTATTTTACTTTAAAGAAATTAGTACTTTAATTTCACAGGGATGCATTAAATTGATCAAAAGTGGCAGTAAAAACATGTATAATGTTACAAAAGATTTCTATTTCAAATAAATGCTGTTCTGTTGAACTTTTTTACTTTTAATCCTGAACTATCGCAGTTCCCACAAAAATATAAAGCAGAACATCTGTTTTCAACGTTGATAATAATCATAAATGTTTCTTGAGCAGCAAATCAGAGTGAGTTCTGAAGGATCATGTGACACTGGACTGGAGGAACGATGCTGAATATTCAGCTTTGATCACAGGAATAAATTACAGTTTATAATAAATTACAATATTTTAATCATATTTCACAATATAACAGTTTTACTGTATTTTTTTTTATCAAATAAATGCAGTCCCAGCATGCCTCAGTGCTTTTGCATGAACACAAACACAGCCAGATGTTGCACATCGACACGCTTACTGGCTACAGATGAAGCGCAGACGGGAAACTTTAATGCGTGTTGTTCGTAACACTCCTGTTGTTGCTTGTTTTTCTTCTCGCGGTTGAAGACTGATCGAGTCCTGCGTGATTGTGATGAGTTTGTATGCAGTAATAGCTCTTGAATTATTGAAATTGTTTGGCACAGGCTGGTTTGATTGGCTCTGATGTGATTGTAAAGTGCGTGGAGAGTCTGCTGCGAGATGTCATGCGGCGAGAAACATCTGCCAAAGCTGTCAAACATAGGAACCGCTGTAATCCGTCCTGGTTGTCTGGTTCTCGTATGGACTTCAAACATCAGCTAGGAAAGACCTCTCAAAGAGCACATCATCGGATATGAAATTCAGGAAATTATTCATATTTGGTTGTGTTGAATTTTTATTTATTTATTTTTGCAAATGAACATTATATAAATCCCATCTGTCCGTATATTTTGCGCTTTGGAAACAGGCTTCTCAATTAGCTTAATAAGTACTCCTTGATTTACCGCCTTAAAGCATTAGTTCACTTCAGAATTCAAGTATCCTGATAATTTAGTCACCCCCATGCCATCTAGGATGTTCATGTCTTTCTTTCTTCAATCAAAAAGAAATTAAGGTTTTTGAGGAAAACTTTCCAGGATTTTTCTCCATATAGTGGACTTCAATGGGGTTCAACGGGTTGAAGGTCCAAATGTCAGTTTCAGTGCAGCTTCAAAGACTCTACATGATCCAGATGAGGAATAAGAGTCTGATCTAGAGAAACCATCAGTAATTTCTTTTTTTTAATGAAAAATTGTATACTTTTTAACCACAAATGCTCATCTTGCACTGCTCTGCGATGCGCCACACATTACGTCATCACGTTGAAAGGTCACGTGACATGGACAGAAGTGCCACAGTAGGCCGAAAAACTCTTCTCATTTTCTCCTCCAACACACCTGTCTGTGTGTGTGTGTGTGTGTGTGTGTGTGGGTATTCCCTACATTACGGGGACCAAATGTCCCCACAGGTATAGTAATACTAGTAAATTTTGACCTTGTGGGGACATTTTTTTGATCCCCATGAGGAAACAAGCTTATAAATCATATAGAATTATCTTTTTTGAAAATCTAAAATAGCGGAACATTTTCTGTGATGGGTAGGTTTAGGGGTAGGGGTAGTGTAGGGGGACAGAATATACAGGATAAAAACCATTACACCTATGGAACGTCCCCATAAAACATGAGTGTGTGTGTGAGTGTGAGTATACAATACTGGTCAAAAGTTTGGAAATTACTATTTTTAATGTTTTTGACATTTTATGCTCATCAAGGCTGCATTTATTTGATGAAAAATAGAGAAAAAACAGCAATATTGTGATATATTATTACAATTTAAAATCTTCTATTTTAATATACTTTAAAATATAATTTTTTTCTGTGATGCAATGCTGAATTTTCATCAGTCTTCATATTATCAATGTTGGAAATTGTTTAATATTTCTTTTATAACCTGTGATACTTTTTTCAAGATTCATTGATGAATATGAAATTATTAAAATAGAATTTATGTAAAATAGCCTGGACCAACATGGCAATTCATACCGGGTTGTAAAACCTGCAAAGTATCACTATAGTTTTATATTTCTGAAGAAAAAAGCACGTCCCCCAGAGAACCACAGGATGATGTGTCCATTTCCAGGGATTGTTCTGTGGTTGCAAAAGGTGAATTTTCTTTTTTCCTCTGTGACTTTCAAACAGGCTTGCACTGACTGAACGTGTAACAAGTATTTAATAAATTCAGTTTCAAAGCTCAAACTTTGCCAACCATCATACAAAGAGCTGGGCGCTGCTTTACCTCCTACTTCCACCGATCTACAGCTTATCTTTTCAGCCTAGACCAGCATTCGGTTGAGAATCCAGTTGGCTTTGCTGTAGCCATTAGTATGCAGCAGAGCAGCTGAACACCGTGAAGACACGAGTGATGTTCGCTTCATTCTGGCACACGTACTGAGACCACGGGGCAAAAGCAAGCACGGAAATCTGGCTGGCATCGGCCCCCATGCTCGCTGGACCAACTGTACCCACGACGCCCAGTGCCAGGGTGGCATGCGCCTGCGGGAGGATGAGAGATAAGCAGATGCTACCTCTTGCATCCTGATGCCAACCCAGAGATCAGCGCTCAGCGATAAGCCACAGTGACTCAAGTGTGTCTAAGCTCTCAAAACACCTCCTCTGGATTCGGCTCAACAGGAGGCCGTACAATGGAGGTGGCAGTAATAGTAGTGCCACGGGCACAGAGCATCACGCTGTGAGTGGGGTTTGTTCTCTATGAGGGTACGAGGAGCTTCCAAAGACTCTATAGAAACAGGAACAAATATAGCAGCGTTAGGAGCCACAGAACCAGTGTGTGGGCACAATGGAGAGGAAGAGTCCTTCTCTTACAATATATTACATATAGAGTTTATGCAATATTTAAAGGAATAGCTCACTCGGAAATGAAAGTTCTGTTCATTTACTTGATGTCATTCTAAACCTGCACAACTTTCTTCTGCTGATCACAAAAGACATTATGAAGGACGTTGAGGTCCAAAAAACATTGGACCCCATTGGTTTTATTACAAGATTAGAATGGAATGAGGGTGGATAAACGATTGCCAATTCTGTTTAAAGTGGCTATTTGTGAAAGCCACTCCATCCACTTTATTTTCCCATTCCATCTGAGATAAAAGTTAAAAGATTAAAATGATTGTTTTCTGCAACGATTTAAATATATGAAAAAAAACAAAAACTTTTGATTATTGTGTCAAAGCTTGTCTTTGGTCTCTGGCTTTATGATTTAAAACATCTGCTGTTTCCAACCACAATTTATTAGAATTATCTTAAGAAATTAACTTAAATTTTCACCAATTTTTTAGCAGGCTTCTGCACAATTCTATGGAAGCTTATTTCTGCCATGAAAAAAAAAAAATTGCAATATAAAGTCAGAATTACGAGTTATAAAGTCAGAATTGTGAGATATAAAGTCAGAATTGTGAGATATAAAGTCAGAATTTTGAGAAATAAAGTCAGAATTACGAGTTATAAAGTCCGAATTGTGAGATATAAAGTCCGAATTGTGAGATATAAAGTCCGAATTGTGAGATATAAAGTCAGAATTGTGAGATATAAAGTCCGAATTGTGAGATATAAAGTCCGAATTGTGAGATATAAAGTCAGAATTATGAAATATAAAGTCAGAATTATGAGATATAAAGTCCGAATTGTGAGATATAAAGTCCGAATTGTGAGATATAAAGTCAGAATTGTGAGATATAAAGTCCGAATTGTGAGATATAAAGTCCGAATTGTGAGATATAAAGTCAGAATTATGAGTTATAAAGTCCGAATTGTGAGATATAAAGTCCGAATTGTGAGATATAAAGTCAGAATTATGAGTTATAAAGTCCGAATTGTGAGATATAAAGTCCGAATTGTGAGATATAAAGTCAGAATTACGAGTTATAAAGTCAGAATTGTGAGATATAAAGTCCGAATTGTGAGATATAAAGTCCGAATTGTGAGATATAAAGTCCGAATTGTGAGATATAAAGTCAGAATTGTGAGATATAAAGTCAGAATTGTGAGATATAAAGTCCGAATTGTGAGATATAAAGTCCGAATTGTGAGATATAAAGTCAGAATTGTGAGATATAAAGTCCGAATTGTGAGATATAAAGTCCGAATTGTGAGATATAAAGTCAGAATTATGAAATATAAAGTCAGAATTATGAGATATAAAGTCCGAATTGTGAGATATAAAGTCCGAATTGTGAGATATAAAGTCAGAATTGTGAGATATAAAGTCCGAATTGTGAGATATAAAGTCCGAATTGTGAGATATAAAGTCAGAATTATGAGTTATAAAGTCCGAATTGTGAGATATAAAGTCCGAATTGTGAGATATAAAGTCAGAATTATGAGTTATAAAGTCCGAATTGTGAGATATAAAGTCCGAATTGTGAGATATAAAGTCAGAATTACGAGTTATAAAGTCAGAATTGTGAGATATAAAGTCCGAATTGTGAGATATAAAGTCAGAATTACGAGTTATAAAGTCAGAATTGTGAGATATAAAGTCAGAATTGTGAGATATAAAGTCCGAATTGTGAGATATAAAGTCCGAATTATGATATAAAGTCCGAATTGTGAGATATAAAGTCGGAATTGTGAGATATAAAGTCAGAATTGTGATATATAAAGTCAGAATTGTGATATAAAGTCCGAATTGTGAGATATAAAGTCCGAATTGTGAGATATAAAGTCCGAATTATGATATAAAGTCCGAATTGTGAGATATAAAGTCAGAATTGTGAGATATAAAGTCAGAATTGTGATATATAAAGTCAGAATTGTGATATAAAGTCCGAATTGTGAGATATAAAGTCCGAATTATGAGATATAAAGTCCGAATTGTGAGATATAAAGTCATTATTATGATATAAAGTCAGAATTGTGAGATATAAAGTCAGAATTGTAATATAAAGTCCGAATTGTGTGATATAAAGTCAGAATTGCGAGATATAAAGTCAGAATTGCGAGATATAAAGTCAGAATTGTGAGATATAAAGTCAGAATTGCGAGATATAAAGTCAGAATTGCGAGATATAAAGTCAGAATTGTGTGATATAAAGTCAGAATTGTGATATAAAGTCAGAATTGTGTGTTATAGTGCAATTATAAGGGACAAAAGACAGACGTAATAACATGTTATAAAGTCAAAACTGCGAGATATAAACTCAATTCTGAGCAAAAAAAAAAGTCAGAATTGCGAGTTTATATTTTGCGATTCTGACTTTATAAGACGCAACTGAACTGAGATTCTTTTTAATTAAAATATTTAATTCAAACTTTTATGGACCAGAGTGGAAAATCTTAATTTCCCAGAATGCATGAGCAAATTACAATGCAGGAAATTCCAATCCAACTTCCTGTGGGGTGTCGCCAATTCAATTCCAACTGAAGGAAATGAAAGGAACCAGTTCATTCATTTCACATCCATCTGCTCCAAAACATCACATGAGCTGTCAGTCAAACAGTCTCTCCCTCTCTCGTTCAGAATAAGTCTTTGACCACACATTGTACAAATAAAGTCTGGCTACTTGAGATTAGATTCATCAAACCTGTAGAAATGAAGGGGCTGCTTCAGATCTCAGAGGGATTTTCACCACTCATATCTTAATTAATGCAATTATATAGATGTGAAGCTCCTAAACGAGCACCTGCTGTGATGTTAAATTCATTTACGCTTTGATCTATGAAAGCTCTCTGAGAGGAGACACAGACTAATATGCTGTAATGGAAGAAATATCCATCTTAATTGTTCGATTCCAGACTCTCATTTGTATAAGGTGCTGAAGGCAGGTGGGAAAAAAAAAAAAACAGACAATATTAAGTTTCATATTTTCTCGTTCTACTTCTGGATGAGATCTGTTTTTCTCGTCTGGTCATCAGGGCCAGGTTCTTCATGACACCTCTTTATGAGCACATAATCGAGCGTCGTGTTGCGTGTTTATACTGGGTTCAGTCCAGGTCACACACGCAGGACGCGGTCCAGCTAAAACACTCGTGCAGATGAACTGATACACGCTAGAGAACGCTGGGATTGAGTTGGCTGCTGCGCAACCATCTACCTCCTGAGAAAATGTAACATGCCCTGCAAATGTGTGATTTACTTCCCTAGAATTAAACAAGACAACTGCTATTACAGACTCACAACTGCTGTAAGTGAATTCTTTGGAATACCACACTTTAAATGCCTTTACTACCCGACAGATACCATTAAAATGGGTCTCTGGAGAAATCACATCCGTTTCTATGACAGTCTTAGCCAATCAGAAGTACCCAGTGCCTGTCAATCATTGTGCATGTTGATTCCTGACCCCATTTCCCCGCTTTTTCTGCTCAATTTCCTGTCGCTCTTTGCTATTTCTGTTCAAAATGTCAGTTCAACAATAAAGATAGGTGCTATTTATTAATTTTTGTTTGTTTCACAAACTCTTTTTAATTTCTCTCTTCTAACTTTCATTTTTACTAGCTTTTTCTAAGTCTCTGCTATGATGATTTTAATATTATATAATACAATAAAATACAATATAATATAACCACATTCGGTTCCAAAGATGGAGGTTTAATATAATATAATATAATATAATATAATGTAATATAATATAATATAATATAATATAATATAATATAATATAACCACATTCGGTTCCAAAGATGGAGGTTTAATATAATATAATATAATATAATATAATGTAATATAATATAATATAATATAATATAATATAATATAATATAATATAATATAATATAATATAATATAATATAATATAACCACATTCGGTTCCAAAGATGGAGGTTTAATATAATATAATATAATATAATATAATATGATATAATATAATATAATATAATATAATATAATATAATATAATATAATATAATATAATATAATATAATATAATATAACCACATTCGGTTCCAAAGATGGAGGTTTAATATAATATAATATAATATAATATAATATAATATAATATAATATAATATAATATAATATAATATAATATAATATAATATAATATAAAATAATTGTTTCGGCCATTAACAGTTGCATTTTATATATATATATAAATAATATATATATATATATACATAATAATATATATATATATGTTTGTGTTTGTGTGTATATGTGTATATATACACATAGATATATATTAATTTAATCTATATATATATGCACGACAACATTCACAGACATCCAAAATCACTTTATGATCCGTAACTTTGTCATCTCATCTTTTATTTATATAGCGCTTTTTACAATGCAAATTGTGGCAAAGCAGCTTTACATTAATAAGAAAATGGTGTCATTGTGCAGCTTATTCTATATATTATTGATTCATTCCGTTGCAAAGATCAATAGTTATTAGTCTAGGTAATTTAGGTATAGCAGCACTGGAGAAAACAGTGACGTAATCGTCCGGCTCAGATCAGTTCGCATACAACGGCGCCAATACAGGCATATCAAAAACACTGCTGAATATCCAGCAAGTGTCCCCAACTTAAGCAAGCCAAAGGCAACAGCGGCAAGGAACCAAAACTCCAACAAATGGAGAAAAAAACCTTGGGAGAAACCAGGCTTAGTTGGGGGGCCAGTTCTCCTCTGGCCAACAGTGAACACTTGTCCGATACTCAGGCAGAGTTACAGGTCATTAAACTGATTTGGAATCGCAACAGTCAAAATATTTAATCTAGTTCCATCTAATTTAAGATCTTTTGATCACGCCGATATGGGATCCGTAACTTTGTGCTGAAAACATGATGCAATTTATTCCTAAATAAAAGGTTACCCAAACTCTCTTTTGCTTTAAGAATTGAATCAGTATGAACTAGAATAGTCTCCATGTTTTGTACAGATGGATTTAATTTAACTTGTTTCTTCATCACAGGTCTCAAAACATCTGACTATAAAACCAGGCGTCTAACAGCACAACAGATGACCGAATAAATCAGCGACAAGTTGCACGAGCTCTGATGTTTTTATGAAATAGCTATCAGACGACATGTACCAGCGGGACCAATTGGAAGCATGTGGATAAATGCTAATGCTGTCCCGCTGGGTGGGGTGTTAAAGTCTGCTGTTGTGCAGATGACCAAACGGAGCTCATCATGGAGTAATGAGGCAGAAAGACAGCTAAACACTAACAAACACACAGAGTCATCATGTGCTGAGCCGAGGCCAGATGAAAGTGACATGAAATTCTAGGTAAAACAGAATGAGAAAATGATTCACAATGTCATTTCTCTGCTGAAAAAAAGAAATAAAAAAGACATTTTGAAGAACATTGGGGTCCAAGTAACGCTGAATCCTGTTGACTTTCACAAAAAAGTATGAAAAAAAATGATTAAAGTAAAATCATATTTTTTTTTTTACAGAAGAAAGAAAGTCATACAGGTTTGGAATTATTAAATAATGACATTTTTTTTTAAAGTTCTTGGTTCTAGTAAAACTTTACATTTTCTTTTATATGAGTTAATGAGCAAGAAAAAAAAAAAAAATATATATATATATATATATATATATAAAACCTCTATTTGGGAACAACAAAATAATAATAATGTTAATAATAATATTACAAAAAAAACCCATCACAATATAACATAAAAATCTATTAATCTAATCTATAAAATCTATAAAAATCTATTAAACACATATATATATATATATATATATATATATATATATAGATAGATAGATAGATAGATAGATAGATATATTAAGCACTAGATAACAGTAAAATATATAAATATTTAAAATATATAAATAAAAATATTTTTTAATTAATTAAAATTAAATTAAATAATTAAATTAAATTTAATTAAATGTAATATATTTTTTTAAACTAATAATAATACAGCTCTGTGATAGACTGTCTGTCCAGGGTGTTTCCGCCGCCTGCGGCCCGAGATGCTTTGAAAGCTGGGATACCATATGGAGGGTAAACGGTTTGGAGAATGAATGAATGGGTTGATAATAATATCTTTAAAAAAACACCATTAGATGGCATCATAAGCTATTGCAAAAAACACTTTCTGACAACAGGTAAGCTGAGCCCACAAAACACATCATCATCACGGTTTACAAAAACTCTACACATGCAATTTTGTCGTTGCTCTCACCCAGTGGAGGGGGTCATGATGCACCCGCCTCGGTCCACGGTCGCTCTGCAGCCGCACCCGCGCTCCGGCGTGTCATGGTTCATCCCAAAGTTATGTCCGAGCTCATGGGCCAAAGTAACCGCAGCACCGAGGGGGTTATCAGAGTGATCCTAAAACACAGAGACAGAGTGAGAAAGTTTTTATTTCACAGCTCTGATGTTTTTTCTCACAATTACAGTATTGGGGAAAGTTACACTATTGCAATACTCCCTAAAAAAGTAACTAATTCAGTAACTTTTTACGGAAATTACGTTACTTTATGTTTGCATTACTTTTTCTCGCCAGGTTTTTTAATGGTTTAAAGGTTCATGAACCCCTGCACTAAGTGACAATAGCAGCATTTTCTTAGTGATAAGGTATTTACAGTTTGTAAAAGTAGCAGTATTTTGTTTGTAGTAAGTGTAAATAGCTGTTAGATGCTATTTACACTTATAAATAGTGGCAGATACTATTTACACCTCTGTATTGTCGTACACTAACAGTGTATAGAGTGTAAATGATTATATATTTATTAAAATTATTACCTTATTGGTACAATAAAGCCCTTCCTTCACCTACCCGATAAACACTTTATTATGAAACACACATTAGGCACTTTGTTTCGACATTTTTTAAATATTTTCTTCATTTTTATTGAAAATAAAGGCCTTTCATAAAGAAAAGCTTCCATAAAGAAAGTGTCAGTCAAGCACAACTACAATAAATCCACAAGCTTGGTGTTTCTAAATAAGCAATCAATTTCAATTTAAAACAAACAAGAGTCATTTCTTCCCCTGCGACCCCAGAGAGCCGAAAGGCGTTATCCGTTCTTTTCCACCTTCCCTCCCCAGATTAGATTTATCCCCACATCTCTCCTAGTGCACGTTTGTTTTTCTCTCAGAAAACGGTTTCACATGAGATCAGTAATGAGCAGACACTAACGGCCTTTATAATTACTTTTCCACAAATCCGTCAGAGCAGCATAACTCAAGATCCGCGCGCTGCTGTAATTGCTCGAGCGCTGCCAGAACACAACCAAACCGTTCCGCCGGCTTTGTTTGGGGAAGGGTGTGTGCTGATGAGGCAGGACAGACACAATTACAGTCAGTCCTGTAAGTCGCTTCGGTACGGACGCGTCTGCCAAACACGTGAACGTCAAATTAAAACCAAGGAAAATCGCCAGATTCGGTTCATTTCTGAGCGCTCGAGTGATTGCTTGTGTCAGGTGTCGTGTGCGTGAGCAGAGGAAAGTTTTATTGCTCAGAAGATGAGAAAAAAAAACATTTATACTTCAAATAAATGTTCTTTTGAACTTTCTATTCAAGATTTCCACTAAAATATGAAGCGGAACAACTGTTTAACATTGATAACAATCAGGAATGTTCAGCAAATCAGCATATTAGAATGATTTCTGAAGGA
>CM076068.1:27145000-27172500 GCA_038088235.1 Zacco platypus | reverse complement strand
CATTAAAACTACAATTGAAATTAATATAAATTAAAACCATTAGTAAAAAAATTACTAATAAATTAAACATATAAAAATAATATAAAATATATAATATAAAAATATATAAAATAAAAATGTTCATTTAAAATACTAAAACATAAATAATACTAAAATAACACTTCAAATGGACATCAAGTGGTGTTCAAAACACAATACCACACATTTTTATAGTGCAACGTTATTTAAATTATTCCTTGAGATTTATGAATATTACCATGAATTCCATTTTGATTATTTGTTGTGACGTTTTCAGACTCCCAACAGTGTTTGGCTTCTAAAAGCTTCTTGTAAATTGCTGGTTTCATGCTCTTTGCAGCCAATAATTGAGCTTATAAAAACGGTTCATCTTTGTTGTATGTGAATCAGAAACAGTTCATGTAGTCTGGATCACATTTTCTTTTAAACGTATGTAGTTTTGTTCTGGTTTTTGAGGACGAGGGCATGTCAAAACCTGTTGACATCTGCATAATGCAACTATCTTCTGAATTTGTGCTGAATTACTTGTCGATAAACATAGCTATACATGCACTATTGAATGGTTAGCTATCATTGATGTCTGTGACGCACTCAGAACAGGAATGCATTTCATTTTGGGTCACGACCAACTGGTTTAGAAGCGCTGATTTAGATGATTGAAGGTCGCAGATGTGTGTGAGGTCAAAGGCATCTCTTCATTACCTCGCGGTTGTCTGCGACGATGATCAGCTCCACATGCTTGGTGCTGCTCTGGGCGTCTCTTTTATGCTGCAGGGAAAGAAAGACAGAACATGATTAAGAGAGAACTTACTTCACCCTCTTCCTCTGAAGGACACAGTTAATAGAGGTTTCACTCAAGAGCCTTTTATAAAATCTCCCAAGGCCCATTTTGCTAAGAGTCTACATGGCCTTTTAGGCACGGAGGTGACGTCTCCACCTCTCTTCCAAATGTGCCCTCTATTAACAGACTGAACATCCTCTTCTGTGTTCAGCATTGCCCTCATCTGATCCACGGCGATGTGAGTTCCAGGAGACCGCTCGCTGTAACAGCCTTCAGATTGCCTGCCCATCTCATTTACTCGTGTGAAAGACCTACTTGTCTTTTATAGATATTATAAATGTCTATTTTAAAATGCAGTCTTTCAAGCAATTCTTACTTATGCATTCGGCGTTATCACTATTTACCACATTTTAGAATAACATTAAAGTTTGAAAAGAAACTTAATTTATTAATTTAAACTTAATTATTATTTTTATTATTTATTTTTTGATTTATTTTAATATATATATATATATATATATATATATATATATATATATATATACATATATAAATTTATATTTTTATTATATTTTAAATTTAATTTATAATTTTAATAATTATTTTTATTATTTATTGATTTATTTTAATATATATATATATAATTCATAATTATATAAACATAATTGATAATAATTATATATATATATATATAATTCTATAAATATGTTTATATATGTATGTAATAAATTATCTAAATGAAATAAAAAATAAATTAAAAATATTTTAGAAAAACTAACATAAAAACAGTAAAACATATATACAATATATACAATATATACATATATAACAATATAATAAAATTAAGTAAAATAATAAAAACAAAATAAAATAAATATGGACTGTGTTATAATATATATATATATATATATATATATATATATATATATATATATATATATGTATAAAAGTATATATGTAATAAATTATCTAAATTAAATTAAAAAAAATTAAAAATACTTTAGAAAAAACTAACACATAAAAACAATAAAACATTTATAAAATATTTTATATATATATATATATTCTATATATATATTCTATATAAAATAAAATCAAGCAAAATAATAAAAATAAAATAAAATAAATATGGGCTGTGCTATAAAATATACATAAGCAATATAAGTCATCAAGTGTGCAGTAAACGAGGGGAAAAGTCTTTCAAGTAATTCTCATGTTTATATAACTCATTAACTGGTCATTCTTTGGATTTCAACAACGGCTTTCTCATAATACATGTACCCGACAACTGCTTGCTTTACAAAGATCTATTAAATATTACAAGCCCCAATTAATTCTGCATATAAATGCTATATATACTAGTGGTTGTATAATTTTCAACTAGTAAAGTCTTCATAACTCAAATATAACCGCTAATTTTCTTTCTACCAAAAAGGGGGATGATTCATGAAAACGATAGTAAATCACCAAGCTGTGAACTCTATTGGCTAAACATCAGCTGGACTGGAGGTCATAAAAACCTGCTTAAACCAGCAAACCACCCCGATGACATTTGCATCTGATTTAGAATCACATGACAAATCGGATCTCATGTGTATTCAGGTTGTTTAAAAACATGCAACCGAATCTGAACAGCGTCAGACGCTTGTGGGAAAAAAACCCCCAAAAGAAACATAAAACACAGAATTGTTTGACGAGGCCTCTAGTTTTTTTTTTTAAATAAATATTTACAGTATATATATATATATATATATATTAAGACTATTAATCTGACAGTGTCCAGTCAGGACAGACTATCATGAAGGTGACCCTCGTCTTCATCATGCATCCTCGCTCTCAGTGGAAACTGTCTCTTATTGTTTCCAGTGACTGGTTTTCCTTTAATGGAAATAAAAGGCTGGACTCATCTGTGTCAGGCTTCATGTTGAGAAGAATTAGGGTCGTAACGCCTAACGGGTTCTTTCACCTGTGCCGTGGATTTAAAGAGAAAATCTGATAAGAGTCTAATTGAATGAAAACGATATCGCTGCGCCATGACTTCTGCCGAGTTTAATTCAATGAGCAGCAACATCAGGTTAAACGCTTTTCAAGAGAGAATAAAGCCTGTTTCTGAATCGTACATCTGTGTAGAAAGTCAAGTTTGTATTGAGATTCTGACAGAGAGGATCGGTCAGCCTTTTACTCACTGACACGACGATCACTCATATGAAAACACTCCAGCGCCCACCGCCAGAGACCGGACGGATCCTTAAAGTGACCAAACAAAGACTGATCTGTGACCTTGTGCACCACTAACAGAAATCACTAAACAGAACAGGTTTCCTGAACACCACACCTGTCTGCCATTGGTCAGTCAAACAGATAGCCCCACCCCAAACTTACTTACTTCAGTCAATGTTCCCGTGTTGGGCTGGTTGAGGAACCAACTTTAAAAGCAATAAAATAAAATAAATAAAATAAAATATGGGCTGAATACTGAAAGTCCAATGTGAAGTAAACTTTAAACTATATATATTCTCAGCTTTTTTTATTTTCATAACTCTTTAATTGCACATTCTTTGGCCTGTCATTGGTCAGGCAAACTTACAACTTACACAATAGGCTCAGTCAATGTTACTGTGTTGGGCTGTTTGAGAAACCAAACCCATTTTATTTCTATAATATTTCAAATAAAATACAAAAAATATATATAGTAATGTCACATAAAATGTAAAAATATAAATAAATAAAAACATTAAATATGAGCTGGATGGTGCAACATAAGAAGTCATTAAGTGTGTAAGTGTGTAAGTTTATATATTTTTTCTGTAATGAGATGTATTTCAAAGTGAAACAGGAAATAAGAATTTGCATTTACTGAGAATGTGAGTTTGCTAAAATGCCTTTATAGTGGTTTAATGTTTAATTCATGTCTGTAATGTTGAAACATGAAGCATTTGCTTTGTCCCACCAGTCAAACAGTCCCTCTTTTTACCATGATGGATAAACGCACAATAACCCAACATTGTTTACAGCTAAATATTCAGTATTATTCAAAAATATGTCACATTAGAGAAGGTAAACGCATCGCTTATGTTTCTGTAATCTTTGCAGGTTTGTGTAACTCACTCGACCGCTGCGAGAGCTGACGACGGCTCCGCTGGCGTCCGCCATCTCTGTGGGGTATGAAATATTGTGACCGTGTCCGCAGGTTCCCCGGGTCAATTTAAGATGTTCTCCTCTGTAAAGACGATGTGCGTTTCCCTCCTGCATGGGCTCCAGTACAAATACTTCATGTTCAAGCGAAATCAGTCCCCTGTGGAACGAGACGATGAACACCATTCGGTTACGACATGCATCATGTAAACATAACAACAAATTATAACCATTAATAACAAAAAAAAATACAGCATGTATATCTGGAATATGATGTCTGGTAACGCCATAGATGATGTCTGATACGTTCTTCATTTGGTTTGACAGTCAATTTTATCTTCAAACAAAATAATACATTCATATTTTTTTTAGCAATTCCAAGTTATGAACTGTGACATATAGAAATAAATGTCAAAATAGAGATAATATTTATTTTGGGTCTGATTTATTGTCTAGACTATGTACATATTGCCCCCAAAAATAATTCTCTTGGAAATGAAGTAAATACAATATTTTCAAGCTTTTAAGTTAGAAAGCACAATTTTACCTCCTGCTACGAATTAAATTTGTGACATTCATGTGGAACTACTTCTGTCAAAGTCTATTATAATTGCCGCGCTCGCCGTGTTAATGACCTCACATTAATTCAGAGAGCATGCAGAATATTTGCATTTATTTGAAAAGCACTTTTCCCTACTCTTACCCAAAAATGTGCTTTCAAATGCTGGGATGCACTAATATTTTATGATTATTCAGAACTACATGCAGAAAGACACAGAGACAGAAGAAGCTTTTACAGTATTAACACGAAATGGCGAATAAATGTGGGAAAAACTTTTTGTATGACAGGAAGTGGTTTCTAGTTTTCCCACAAAATAAGAGTGAGGTTTTGGAAAGCGGCTTAGTCCAGCATCCGAGCCACTGTCGGTCAGCAGACGATCCATTTTTCTACGATATTTGGCTAAATAAATCTTACCCCGCGCTCTAATATAACCGCTCTGTGGTTTTTGGATCCGCGTCCGCAAACCTTTCTCACACTTTCGAGCCGTACGCTGAATTTAAGCGATATTCTCCTCTGCTGGGAAACGGCCAGTGCTTTGGGCTTTTCCAGGAGTTTCAAAACTACATTCTCCACTGCATGAGATCCCTGTGGAAACCCCGCTCGGCCGGACACTGCCAAAAAAAATCAGCAGCGATTTGTTTTGGCCCGAGTGCAGAGCGACATCGTTTCTGTCGGAGGACGTGTCTGTCTGCCAGGCGGAGGGAGACAGGTTACTGCGGCACAAAGAGCGAGTCAAGGTGAAATAAAGAGCTGAACAATAAGCGCTGTGACTCTGGGGACGGAGATATGATGCTTTATCACCGTCATAAATCCTGCATGTCCAGGCCGCTCTCATTCTCCCCAGGTTGAAGTGTGAAAATCAGCTTTATGCATCTCTTGTGGCACATGATCAGCTAAATATAAAGTTATTATGGTGATGCTCTGACAGAAACTATTATAGGAGCACTTTCCTCCTTTATAGCTGAATCAGATTAGTTTCATAATTGATGAACTCTGCAACATCAACACCGTGATTGAACTGAACTGACTTGAGCTGAATAACGTCACTATTTCGTAATTGCTGAACTTTACACAGTTATTGAGCTGAACTGAATCAACACTGAACTAAAAATTGTCTCGTATTTGATGAAGTTTGCATTACTGATCGTTATTTTCATGTTTCCTGTTATTTTCCTGCTCACTGTAAAGCTGTAGAAATAAATGTGACTTGACATGGCACTGTTATTTACAGAAGCTTGTTTAATAAAAAAGGAAATTGCAACTTTTTATCACATAATTTGGACTTTTTTCCCTTAAAGGGGTGGTTGATAATGCTTTCACTTTTTTACTTTAGTTAGTATGTGATGTTGCTGTTACGACGCTCAAAGTTCAATAAAAAGGGAGATATTTTCTTTTATAGAAATCGCTTTTTAACGGCTGGTAGGGACTACAACGAGCTTCTTCCTGATCTGGTGACATCACAAACCCTAAAATTTGCATTAACCCCACCCCAATGAACACAAAACAAAGGGGGCGGGGCCATGTTGGGCTGCTTTAGAGAAGAGGAAGAGTTGTTGTAGTCGAGTGTTGTTGATGCCGTCATTTTACGCCGGACTGCTTCACAAACGAGGGTCGATTCAAGGAAAAAAGATGAACATGACGACACATGCTAGTGATGAGTTGATCAACTCCACAGCAACTACATCAATTTATCCACTAACCGTTCAGAAACGTCTAAAAGTTGGAACTTCTTCCTGAGTCTCTCCATCAGTGTCGACTCCGGTTTGAACAATGTAAGGATGAACACTTTCGTTATTTTGGCTGCGTGAGATTCTCCAGCTTTGTTGTTGTTGAGCTGTTGAAGCTCCGCCCTCTTCTAGGAAAGGGGGCCGGGAGCAGCAGCTCATTTGCATTTAAAGGGACACACACAAAAACGGCGTGGTTTTGCTCAAACCCAAATAGGGGCAATTTTTACAAGCTATAATAAAGGATCTGTGGGGGATTTTGAGCTGAAACTTCAGACACATTCTGGAGACACCAGAGACTTATATTAGATCTTGTGAAAAGCGGCAAAATAGGTCTCCTTAAATTGCGAATTTAAATCTGTATTTTTTCTTGCAATTGCGAGTTAACACATCGCGATTCTAACTATTTTTCTCAGAACTGCATGAAATAAACTTGCAATTGCGAGCTAAAACGTCAGAATTGTGGGATATAAACCTGTAATTGTGAGGAAAAAAGTTAGAATTGAGAGATAAAAGTCGCAATTATCTTTTAAATTGTTTTATTCTTAGGCAGAAACAAGCTAAACTGTGGATTTAAATAATGAACTAAATTGATTTAAATAATGGCAGTATAATAATAATAAATATAATAATGATAATAAACACTATAAATATAATAATGGCACACTTTACAGTTGAAGTTGTATTAGTTTAATAATTAAAGAACTTTGCAACATTAATACTGTTATTTTCTTGTTTATTACACTGAAGCTGCTTTGAAACAATCCGCAGTGTGTAAAGCGCAACAGAAATAAATGTGACTTGACTAACAATGTTCCCGTGCAACATCACATTCACTTGTGAAATCTGAATGTCCCCTTTCGGGTAATGAAGGAAAACCTAAGCATCCGCTATAGTGCTTTTTCATAATTAAAACATGAATCATAAAGTGTCTCTGGAGGATGGTGAACTTCACACGTCCTCACATTCCTCAGGCCGTTCTTGCTATGATTTCAGTCCCTAAGCTCAATGCATCATGGGAAGGTTGCGAGGTGACATTAATGTACAATTTGTCCCATATAGGGAGGGTGTGACCACTAACTCACCTGAGTCCTGTACAGGTGCTGAGGCTGACCTCTGACCCCAGGTGTCCCTCCACCTCACCGTGATAATAGCAGTGAATCTGGGACACAAAAGACAGGATGTTATATCAGCACATTTTTTTAAGTCAACATTCTTTCTTCTTGCCATTTTATATCTAATTTAATAGAAAAAATGAAACATAATTACTGCTGGCCAACACAGCAATGGTTTTAGTTTCCTCATCGTTTCAAAACGAGCAAAAATATGCAGTTTAGTGCAGTTGCTGATATTTATATGGACTAAAGGTGAAATTCTGATGCTGATTGCTTTAATGTAAATCAATGAGATCTAGTAAGACAAGCTTGCATTAAATACATATAAATATCAGTCGTTCCTCTATGCCAATATTATGTCTTAAAAGCTTAGTTTTATGGTCAAAGTAGTATTTTATTGTGCAAAACATATGCAATGCAATGATGACTGAGAGATAAATGTTCATCAAAACGTATGTACCACATATGATTTTCCTAAAAATGATAATCAGGTAAACCTTCATCTTGAAATATTACTTAAAGTTCTTCTTAAGTTTAGTTTATAAAAATTAGTAAAAATTTCACAGCAAAAAGACGTGAACCCCGACCTAAGGGTGGACGTTTGTACATTTACTAAAAAGCTTTTTACTTTCATAAAAAATTATAAACTATAAGTCAGACAACAGAAGGCATGTGCGTCTCAGATATGATACAGTTGGCTTTATACTATTGTGACAACATGCCTCGTTATATATGTGTTAAATGACCAACTTTTTCAGCCGCCTTGTTTCTGGAGGAGTTTTTCTCAAAAGGTAAAGACAAAAAGCCATGAACCAAACCAATCAGCTCTGAGATGATTTGAGGAAAAAAAAAAATGTTGAAAACCTGAAGAAACACAACAACACAATGGAATGAACTGCAATAAAATGAAGCACTGCGAATGACATAATCAAATCAGAAAGCATGGTAAAACTATTGACTTATAACTCTTGACAGTGTGTAAGGGTTAATCGAGAGCGCAGGGACGCCCTCCACACACCCAATGTTCATTTCAGGGATTCACTCCTTTTGAATGCGACTTTCATCCCTGAAGCTTTGACGTCTGTATGCAGTGAGAGGCGCTTCAAGTAGTTTTGTCTGAGGAAATGAGCAGCACTTGTCTTGTTTGGATAGGGAACGGAGCTGGCAGGGATTTCCAGAGCTTCATCCCTCTGAAAGCTCCTGTCTACAGACCTCAGAAAGAAATAGAGTCCCTTTTTTACACTCACCCCCATCCGGGTCACGGCACCAATGTAACCCCACTACCCCGGTCCTACTCAGCTCGCTCGAACCCGGTCTTCCGACATGGGAGTCGGACGCTCTAACAAGGAGGCTAAAGGCTGCTCCGTTTCACCTAACCAGACGCGTGGCCTAATGGTGAGGGAGTCGGGCTTGTAACCTGAAGGTTGCTGGTTCGATTCCCACGCTGGCAGGAATTGAAAGTGGGGATTGTGAATGAACAGCACTCTCTCCACCTTTGATACCATGACTAAAGTGCCCTTGAGCAAGACACCTAACCCATAAATGCTCCACTTGTAAGTCGCTTTGGGTAAAAGTGTCTGCCAAATGAATAAATGTAAAGATTCTGTTTTAGTAGCGGTTATTTTCAGCATCATCTTGGCTGGAACAACAACACAAAGTATGGCAATGATAATCTCAGGTAATGTTTATGTGTTTTATTTAATGTTAAAACCATGTAAAGTGACTTTCAATATCATTTTGTGTGTATTTTATAGCCATACTGAAAGCTACAATGGACAATTCACCTCAAATATTCAAAATAAATAAAAGGAAACAAGAACGTTCAACTCATTGTGAACAGACAAGTGTGATCTATGACAAAGATTGAACTTAAAATGGTGTAATATTCATGAATTTTAATATGCACTCATCCATTTTTTCGTCGCGGAGCCCGCCCACGCGCTCTTCTGATTGGCTGTGATCTTTGATTGACGTCATCTTGTTTCATAATCACGTCTAATGTGGACAAAAAATTGTCGCTGGAATCTTATCACGTCGCGTCTGGTTAGGACACAGTGTAATACAGTGAAGACGGTAATTTAGCAAAATAAGTAATTAGCAAAAGTTGGTTATTTTTATCGTAGCCAATCAACCGAAAGAGCAACTTGCTATTAATATACCGCTTCTGCACTGTAATATGCCCATCATCCAATCAGAGTTTAAAGCGAGAACTGTCTGTTTTAAAATGCTCATGTTATTTCATATTCATCCTAGTATACCAGTGACATTGGGGTTATTTAACAGCATGACCTGATATAAACTACAGTCCTCAATATATCTTTGAGTCTCAGTCAAAGTAACATGAGGGAATCCATCACAGCACACACTGAGCATTGTTTCCGGAGAGCCGTCAGGCAAAAAAGACATTCCACTTCCATTAAAAAACAAAACACACTGAGCCATAGACCTGCCAGCTGCATGAAAATCAGAACTCGAAGTATAGTGAATGAAAATATGAACAGAGTGTGGATTTTAAGAACTCACATAAAATAATCCTCAAATTCATTTGCTGTACATATACAAGGTGTCTGTCTACGAATTGAATAGCCTACATGTAAATATAATGGTCGATGCAGTGATTCTCAACGCAAATGCTTTTATGCATACGATATATACTGTTATTAGCGACACCGGTGGTCATTAAGTGAACTACAGCCAGAATATTATTGCTCGCACTCGTGCACACATAACATACAACTGAACGTGATTCAACGCCCCGATATCTTCATGGCGAAGTTCTTTGCAGCGATATAGTTTTAAAGAACATCCCGATGCTGACCAAGGTTTTATGTTTTGTCACAAGCTGTTCACACGTTATAAATAAGCGATTAGTACATGAAACTTCTTGCATATAGCCCCTTTAAGAACTCACCAAAAATGTAATATGCTATAGTAAAACCAAGACATAGTCATTATTAGTAAAATTAACAATCTTTTGGCATTTTCTGATATTTGGGGGAAATATGCACACTGTGAAATGGAATTTATCAAAGTACACAATTTGACCCTTCGCTGGGAGTTTGATTGACAGGTGATCTAACCAATCGTAACCCCGAATCGGCCATTTTTTCCGACAAAGCAGTCAGGGGAGTTAGTAGATTAACGTTGGTGAACTTGAACTTGTAAAATTGTGTGTCCTCACGTCTTTCCTTCTGATGTTCATTCATGTTTATTTGATGCTATAAATGAACTAGTATGAAGAGATGATCGGTTCACGAGGAGCTACAGCGATCTGTCACGACACATTAAAGACACACTAGACGCTATTTATTGTTTAAACTTCTTTAAAAAAGTACAATATTTTAAATATGAAACTGTTTCATACGTTGTCAGTGTCCTCTTTGCTCCAGGATGTATTTTTCACTTCGTGAGAACATGATGTGTGGCGTGAGAGCTTGTCGGACATAGCAACAGTAACTAAAGGGGGCGGGGCTTTGCGAAGGGTCATTTAAATATAATATGATACTTCTCGCCACAAGCGACATTTTATTCGTGTTACTCCAAAAAATTAATTTACATCAACTTTAACTGAGCAGCTGTAAAGAATTTTGAATAATAAGTATAATAAATTTCTACCTTTAGCAAAAGCTGGAACTGAAAGCATATATTCTGAATACATATAGTTTATCATGTCGATGTCAGGGATGTAAAGGGTAACAGATGGTGTGCGGTCAGTCTCAGGTCCGGTGTTAAATCACTTGGTCACTTCATACTGAGGCCCACAGCTGAGACATGACGAGCGAGATCACACTAAACCTCCATTCAACTCCACCCGTTTCCAAAGGTGTTCACTTTGCCATTTTTATTTTTGTCCTCCACCTATAAGTTATTCAATGTAATTCCACGTAAATAGTATTATTTATATTATTATTATTAATACCAATAATAATAGTTTATCATTATTAAAAGTCTAAGTTTTTACTTTCTTAAGGAGAGCAGAGAAATTTCTATTTTTAGTCAAAATTGTTGTGATGAATATGCCATTTCTTTATGCAAGCGATTTGTTTTCCAAAGATTATTTTGGCTTTCAAACTCCAGAAGAACATGCACAAATAAAAGCTCATCTCATGAGTTTGACACTCCTGTTCTGAGTCGCTGTTAATCACGTAATATATCTGCGATTTAAGTCCCGCTCGGGTGTTGGGCAGCGTCCGACCGGAGCTACAGGAGTCCACGAGCGAGTCCAAACGGGCCTCAGAGGAGTTCTGCTTAAGGATGAAATAATGGCACCGCACATACAACCATAAAACGGACTTAATGAAAGGCAGAGGAGGTCTGGGAGAACAGACACACACTGACACACTCCTGAAGTCTTTCTGGAACAGAACACGAGCCCATAACTCGCTGCACCCTGAGTGAATACACTCCATCTGCCCCAGCGGCCCTGGATCCCACCAGATCAGCACAATTCATCCAGTTTACAGTACAAAACATGCCGTTCTGTTGCCTGGTGCACAAATGTTTGGACACAGCAAATAAGTCAATTACTGTAGAATTCGATCAGAGCTGTTAAACGTTGTTTTTAGGGCTGGGTGTGTTTGATATATCGCACAATGGTAGAAATGAGTCACACACAGTATTTGCACATTATTTACACATAAAAATGATAAGCATAACAATGTGAAAATGCTGAGCTGGACGCATCCAGTCAAGATGTGGTAGAAATTGTTATGAAGAGGAGTTTGTTAGCCACAAGATGGCATGAAGGCATGACTGATTTGAATTGCATTGAAGTTTTGTATGAGAAATGTAACTGTCTTCTGAACAACCACCTACAACCTAGACAATAAAACTTGAATTTGTCTATGAGTGTGTGTGTGTGTGTGGGTATTCCCTGCATTACGGGGACCAAATGTCCCCACAATTATAGTAATACTAGTAAATTTTGATCTTGTGGGGAAATTTTTTTGGTCCCCATGAGGAAACAAGCTTATAAAGCATGTACTTGTGTGTGTACTTGTTTTGTCTATACTTGTGAGGACCAAATGTCCTCACTTATATTGGGAAATACTTTCTCAACCCAGTAGTGAGACACTGACTGGTCCTCACTAGATAAAAATGTTTATAAATCAGCCAAAAGATGTTTTTATGTAAATCTAGTGATGGTCACATGTTTCTGTGATGGTGGTTTAGGAGTAGAGGTTGAGTTAGGAGAGAGAAAATATCATTGACCTGATATAAAATCAATGGAAGTCTATGGAATGACCTCACTAAGATAGCAAAACAAACCTGTGTGTGTGTGCGTGTGTGTGTGTGTGTGTGTGTGTGTGTGTGCGCGTGTGTTTTTGTGATTTATGAGGACACGCATTTGTATAGTGACATGGGTATGACACTGGTATTACAACGTAAACGTGAAATATGAGGACATTTCATGAGTCCTCATATTTAAAATAGCTTTAAAAACATACTAAACGTTTTATTAAAAATGTAAAACTGCAGAATGTTTTCTGTGATGGGTAGGTTTAGGGGTAGAGGTAGTGTAGGGGGACAGAATGTACAGTTTGTACAGTATAAAAACCATTACACCTATGGAATGTCCCCATAAAACATGAAAACACAACTGTGTGTGTGTGTGTGTGTGTGTGTGAGTGTGTGTGTGTGTGAGTGTGTGTGTGTGAGAAACATCAATCTCTGCACTCAGGTTGACAGAGCATTTGTCTTGTTTTGTTCTGTTCATCCCAAATCAGTTTGTGAAGTCCAAATTCGGCACTGCTCCCTCCTGACGACATTCAGGTCGAGAAGTGCTGCTGTTTCTGGCTGACCTGCGACGCTTGTTTCCCATCAAAACAAAGCGGGACACATATTGCCTCACACTATTGAGAAAATCTACGGAATAAGCTGAAAAAGTCACGATGGTTTGTGAAACCTCACCATACAGTGTTGTGAAACACCAAATCTAGTGTTTAACTGACCCTTACTGGAGCATGATGGGAATATTGCCTTTCTTTCTTTCTTTCTTTCTTTCTTTTTTCTTTCTTTCTTTCTTTCAGACTAGTTACATGCTAAAGTTCAACACAAATCAATTCAAATCACTAACCCAAACTATGAAGCAATAGTAATAATATAATCGCCTTTCTTACTTTCTTTCCTTATCTATTTTCTTTTTTGTTTTTGTAGGATTTCTGATTGCATGTGTTTTCTTTTCATAAAGTGTTTTGGCTCAAACAGTCTGGTGTGGAAACTGGCGGTCCGCTGGAGAGCAGATTGAGGAGGACAGGGTCAGTGTTCCTCAGAGGTTTGGATTCACATGCCTTCAGGGCTCAACGTGTCTGTTGCGCTGACTAGTAACCTGAGCTGCCATCGAAACGCTTAAAACACACAGAGGTGCATCATGGGTGGTTTCTGCTCTCCTGGTGGCCCTCGGTTGACCGCCTCTCATCTAATTCTGTTGACACAAGATCATCCAAGGGTGGAGATCAGTGGTACTATGGGTTCTTAAATGCAGGTCAGGTTTGGGTAAAATAAAAGGTCTGAAAGAAGCAGAGGCAGGAAAGAAAGGTAGGCTTTGTGTCAATCATGAGTTTAAAATATATGCTTTAAAGCACTCAGGCGACTGTGAAGATGTCTCATCTCAATCTTGTTGGTTTTTAGATACAATCAGATTGGTGTGACTGAACGTTCAGTGTGTCACATGATCAACTTCTAAATTCAAATGTGTTTTATTCACACTGTGTTGGTAACTATACAGTTTACTCTATTCTTCTCCCAGTCACTGGCCATTACTTTCATGTATATCAGGAGAAGTTTATGAATTTATGTGTTGTAATTCCGACCGATTCTTGCGGCGCAAACTATCGCTTGTTATAGATCAACTAATATGATAATTTTAAAGGTGTTTAAATGACAAAACACTCACTTACACGTATTTGACAATCAAAATGTCAGGCTTTTCGTAATGTAGTTAACACGTTTGAGAATATTTTGAATAAAAAAGAAAAAATGTAATTAAAGCAATACATACAGTGCTATTGTGGCTGCGGTGTATCACGTGACAAGCATCGCCTTGAAAATAACAAGGTGATGCGTTCTAAAATAATGGTCGACATAAACTTACGCATGAACAGGGTTTGATATTAACACCCAAATGTATATATTTATATATAGTTTTAATTAAAAACTAAGTGCAATGTTGCAAAGTGCAACTATCGCTTTTTCGCTAAAATCTGAAATGCATCCAATACTCATTTTAAAAAGAATAGAGACACAATATACTGCTCTTTCTCTCTCTCTCATCTCTCTGACACTCTCCTACCCTCACTCGCTCGTTTCATTTGCTACAGATGAATATTGTTGGCATTACAGGGCTTGAATTTCAACATGGGTTTACACGTATTGCTCATAATTTTACTCATTTCTGCAGATTTTGCGCTCACACCCAAAGTGCGCACACATAAAGCCGCCTCTCAGTACTAAATTTCCACTGCTTATTGTGCTTAAACAGTCAAATACACCCGAAATCATGTCAAAAATGCCAGTCTCAGTAAGTATTCACATAAATACAGTCAGTTATGCTTTAAGTGAACGTGTAACGCATGTGTAACAGTATAATGGATCTGTGTGTCATGTCGTAAAGTGACAGCAGCCTGTAACGCATGTGTAACAGTATAATGGATCTGTGCGTCATGTCGTAAAGTGACAGCAGCCTGTAACGCACGTGTAACAGTATAATGGATCTGTGCGTCATGTCGTAAAGTGACAGCAGCCTGTAACGCACGTGTAACAGTATGATGGATCTGTGCGTCATGTCGTAAAGTGACAGCAGCCTGTAACGCAAGTGTAACAGTATAATGGATCTGTGCCTCATGTCTTAAAGTGACAGCAGCCTGTAACGCATGTGTAACAGTATAATGGATCTGTGCCTCATGTCTTAAAGTGACAGCAGCCTGTAACGCATGTGTAACAGTATAATGGATCTGTGCCTCATGTCTTAAAGTGACAGCAGCCTGTAACGCATGTGTAACAGTATAATGGATCTGTGTGTCATGTCTTAAAGTGACAGCAGCCTGTAACGCATGTGTAACAGTGTAATGGATCTGTGTGTCATGTCTCAAAGTGACAGCAGCCTGTAACGCATGTGTAACAGTATAATGGATCTGTGCGTCATGTCTTAAAGTGACAGCAGCCTGTAACGCATGTGTAACAGTATAATGGATCTGTGCGTCATGTCTTAAAGTGACAGCAGCCTGTAACGCATGTGTAACAGTATAATGGATCTGTGCGTCATGTCTTAAAGTGACAGCAGCCTGTAACGCATGTGTAACAGTATAATGGATCTGTGCGTCATGTCTTAAAGTGACAGCAGCCTGTAACGCACGTGTAACAGTATAATTGGATCTGTGCGTCATGTCTTAAAGTGACAGCAGCCTGTAACGCACGTGTAACAGTATAATTGGATCTGTGCGTCATGTCTTAAAGTGACAGCAACCTGTAACGCATGTCTAACAGTATAATGGACCTGTGCGTCATGTCTTAAAGTGACAGCAGCCTGTAACGCATGTGTAACAGTATAATGGATCTGTGCGTCATGTCTTAAAGTGACAGCAGCCTGTAACGCATGTGTAACAGTATAATGGATCTGTGCGTCATGTCTTAAAGTGACAGCAGCCTGTAACGCATGTGTAACAGTATAATTGGATCTGTGCGTCATGTCTTAAAGTGACAGCAGCCTGTAACGCATGTGTAACAGTATAATGGATCTGTGCGTCATGTCTTAAAGCGACAGCAGCCTGTAACGCACGTGTAACAGTATAATGGATCTGTGTCTCATGTCTTAAAGTGACAGCAGCCTAATATACCTGCTGCCAAATTATGAGATAATATTAAAAATATCTATACGACAGTTTTCCCCACATGGTATCGAAATCAAAATTGTGCCCTGTGAAAATGTTGAGAGGCTGGTATTTTGGAAAAACACTAGATACAGTGGCTGGTGAGTAAAACAAGTTAATGTCAATCCCTAGATACAAACCATGCAAAAAAAGACCAAAGATCCCTTAGCATACTGCCTACTTTGATAGCTTATTAGGTTTAGTAACACCATAAACACCAATTCCACCTGATTCAGCTCCACAGACTAACCAAGAGTTTTCTGACAAACATCCACATTTCTGTAAGGGAAAAATTACAAAGAGTTTTCTGACAAACATCAACCCACCAGCTCAAATAAAACACTTCTCCAAAGAGAATAACAGGGGCTTGTTACAGGAAGTTCATGTGTTCTGTAGGCGTAGGGTTAAATCTGGATGGAAACAGTTTGTAATCTTACCGTGACATTGGGTACGGTGGTGACGGCACTTCCATCCTCCAGGTAGTGCGTTTCTGTGTAGTGACTAGCAAACAACCCTCTGCAACACAAACACACAAACAAGTTACATTATGTATTCATTTTCTTGCTTTTCTTATTGTCTGTCTTCAAAACTTGCTCATCTCTGAAACAATTTTTATTTCAGATGACATCACTAAAATAAAGATCCACCCACTTTCAATGAGAAATGTGTTAGGCTACATTATGAAAGTCAGATTCAGAATTTTGTAGTGTGAAACCAAGCGTCCGGATCTTTTTTCCCCGTATGATCCGATCAGCTGCAAATGATCACGGATCAAAGACGGGCTACAGAGATCCCCTCAGCCTGTGAGAGGATGCCCTAATTCTCTCTCTTCCTCTCTCTCCCTGCTGGGGTAATGTTCTGATCAGACCATTACCAACATCTGCACTCGATCGGTCCAGCTGTGCTTTCTTAACCAGAACCTGCCCGAGAGAAAGTGACAAACTCATGAAATCCATTACAGCACTGCTGAGTCAGAGAATAACAACCTCCCTGAAAAACACGCAGACAATTCCGGTTCACTTCATTATGCCCGTCAACTTTTCCAGGAAGAGACGTCTATGTTTGGGATGGGTTAATCTAAAATCGACGACACCACAGTAAAAAATCTGTTCATTTTGTGTAGTGTAGTTCATGCTGTAGAATAAAATGTCACTCTGACTACTGCATACTACACATTAAACACTAGTTTTCAACTTTCTGAAGAAATGCGTCCAAACTTCACCCTAAATCGAATTAGATGATCTTAAAGAGGGCATGGAGGGCTGACTGACATCAGTTAGAGCGGGGGAATTATGCAGTGATTTTACAATGTTTCCAAGAGACACTATAAGTTAAAAATAGCTTTTGGTATCTAAGAAAACCACATATGGAAACCATTTCTGCACCCTCAAAGAACTAGAAAATGAATTTAATTGATTTTTTTAAAACATTAGACAAGATTAGATCTTATTATTGGATGTTAATGTCTAACGCATTGTTCTGACAGCAGGAAAATTACTTTCTGATTAATGTTGATTATAAAACCAATATTTCCTGGATCCTGTCCTGAATGCTGATTGGTCACTATATCATTCCATCTGTGCGTACATTGAGTAAAAGCTTGGGGTTGGGAAGATGTTTAATGTTTTTTGAAAGATGTCGCTTATGCTGACCATTAATATTAAAACTCAAACAGTAATATTATGGAATATTGTCTTTTGTAATATATTGTATTTTTAGCATCATTACTCCAGTCTTCAGTGTCACATGATCCTTCAGAAATCATTCTAATATGCTGATTTGTTGCTCAAGAAACACTTCTGATTATTCAATGTTGAAAACTGTTCCTATTTTTGAGGAAACCAGGATGCCATTTTTTTCAGGATTCTATGATAAATAGAAAGTTCAAAATAACAGAATTTTTTTTTAAATAGAAATCTTTTGAAACATTATAAATGTCTTTGCTGTCACTTCTGTTCTATTGCATCTTTGCTGCTGTAACGATCGTCAGCTGAAGTGCCCGCTACGGCCACCAGAGGGCACTCCACCCTGGACTGTTGCCTCACCATCAGAACTCTGTTTCCCACAATACATCACAAACTGTCACACTCACTCACACCCACGCACTACATTTCCCAGAAGCCCTGTACCTTGTCACTGATCACCACAGCCAGCTGAAGCTAATTATCCGGACTATTTATACACCACACTCACATTCATCCAATGCGAAGTCTTGATTTGCTAACAGTTGTCAATTCCGAGCGTCTATATCCCGTGTTTGTTTTCCTGTTCCTGATTCTGCCTGTTTTGCCCGTTCCCTGATTGTTCTCTGCCTGCCTTCTTGGATTTACCGCTTCGGATTATTGGACTGTTGTTTGCTGCTGCCTGCCTCGATCTACCCGCCTGTCTAACGATTACTTTTCCTCTGACATTCCTGTTTGTTGTTGTTTTGACCATTGCCCGTTAAGACCATTCTGCTTGATAATAAAGCTTACATTTGGATCCCATTCCGTTGACCCGCCAATCATTACAGCTGCATACAATTATTAATTAATAACTTTTGAGTGTACTCGATTTATCTTATGTGCAATCTTTTATCTTCTTAATGAATTTAGTAATGTTCAGATCATGTTTGTGATCTTAATATTCATTTTATGAGAGGTTGTGTGAATATGATATTTTTAAAGGGGTTGCAGGAACTTCTGCAATACTGCAGCCTGACCTCTTGTCTCTCATCGATTAATTATAATGGATGTGAGTTTAATTGGTCTCACCTCTCACTGTTCACGGCTTACAGGACTGTTTCACATAGTAAATGGGATTAAAAACACATGTAACGACAAAACAGCCTTTGGCAGCGGTAGGAAGAGATGAGACGTCTTGAAATCTGCGGTGTGATCACAGATGTTCTGACAGATGCTGCTCTTCTGATCACACATGCAGCAGAAGCAACATTTACAAGCACAAAGCCTTGAAGGAGGAGCAAACCGATCTGAGGTCCGAACCGCGGCCATAATGATTCCCCTCAGGTGGGTTTGAAGGCATATGGTTGAGGCACGAGGGTCAACCCAACATGTTTGATCGTCCACAGATGCTGGAGACTTGAATTGTCAAAGGCCAAAAATAGCATTTATCCTGTTTTTCCAAGCTCTAATTTGAGTTTTAGCTTAGTAAAAAATATTTAAAAATCATGAACTTTGTTCAGGGTTCAACTTCCATGACTTTTCCAGTTATTTTTAGAGGTTTTTTTTCCCGCCCCCGAGAACACATTTAGAGAAGAAGAAGAGTTGTTGTAGTAGAGTTATGTTGCCATGCTGTCATGGATTTGCACAAAAGATGAACATGACGACACATGCTAGTGATGAGTTGATCAACTCCACAGCAACTACATCAATTTATCCACTAACCGTTCAGAAACGTCTAAAAGTTGGAACTTCTTCCTGAGTCTCTCCATCAGTGTCGACTCCGGTTTGAACACTTTCCTCATTTTGGCTGCGTGAGATTCTCCAGCTTTGTTGTTGTTGAGCTGTTAAGCTCCACCCACTACTAGAAAGGGGGCGGGAGCAGCAGCTCATTTGCATTTAAAGGGACAAACACAAAAATTATTTTCTGCTCAAACCCAAATAGGGGCAAATTTAACAAGCTACAATAAATGATCTGTGGGGGATTTTGAGCTGAAACTTCAGACACATTCTGGAGACACCAGAGACTGATATTACATCTTGTGAAAATGAGAATTACAGGTTCCCATTAACATTTCCACTGACCGTGGGAATCTGCAGCACATTTCTATTAAAAGGAACATCTAACACCTTCCATAAACTACTAAACAAAACTTCTTTGTCTCGACTGAATCAATCAATAATGTTTCTCAACCATTAAACTAAAGAGGACGATGAAAACCATGTGTGCCCTTCATAATGGAAGATTTATTCATTAAGCAGATGTATTTATTCAAATCAGCTTACAAATGAGGAAAAATACAAACACATTAATCATTAGAAAAACTTCCAAAAGCAGCAAGAGAAATAATAAATGTATTCTGCACTCACAAATGGAAAACTTGGTTTTAATCCCTCTACTAGCAGACAATCAATCTTACAGTTGCCAACCAGACTCAAACATTAACTCACTGTCATTATTTACTCAAACTATAACTTTTAAAGACTTAGAAAATAGTCATATGGACTCCTGTTATGGTACTTTTTTGACCTTTTGTGGAGCTTTCAGTGTTCACACACCATTGAATTGTCATTTTTGGGTGAACTTCAGCCAGTATGTCACATCCCGCCTCTATATCAGAGAGATCCATCCCTCATTACATCTCATTAGATCATCATATGGCATCACCACCATGTGCTTGAGAAGACCTAGTTCCAGCACGACAAACATTCAGTCATGAAACTGGCTAAAAGAGAGGTTAAAAACGACAAAAAAAAAAAAACCCGACAATGTTTCTGTGGCCATTTTCTAATTTATTTTTCAATTATTCACACGAGCAGAAACCAAACAGAGCGAAAGATTACGAAGGAGGAAAAAAAGAGAAATAATTCTACCTTTCATGCTGTGGAAAGACGACTGCAGCAAAGCCACAAGCAGGAAAAACTAATCAAATCATCAGTCACTAGAGGAAAAAAACACAGCAGGGCGCTGTTGTTTCCCCTGGTCACTTAATGCTTTGTGTTCTCGCAAGATAGAAAACTAGAAAGGAACACGACAGGAGTGGGCAGAATAAAAACGACGACAGAGGTTTCTCTTTCAAGCATAGAGCTTAAAGCAACAGTTCGCCCTAATATGATGCTGTAATTTTTCTCACCCTCATGTAATTTAAACCTGAATCTTTCTCTTCATAGTCTTCAACCCTTCACTGCATCTGTCAAGCTTCAAAAATGACACCTTAAAACCTTTATAGAAGCAGTCCAAAGTGTGTTATATTCTAGTCTTCTCTAGTCGTCTTTGATTATGATTTCGCTTTTTTAACTTTAGTTAGTGTGTAATGTTGCTGTTTGAGCAGAAACAACATCTGCAAAATTACGACGCTCAAAGTTCAATGCAAAGTGAGATATTTTCTTTTACAGAAATCACTTTTTAAGGACTACAGCAAACGGCTGGTACTACAACGAGCTTCTTCCTGGGTTGGTGACATCACAAACCCTAAAATTTACATAAACTCCGCCCACGTACACGTAACAAATGAGGATCACAAACAAGGGACAATTCAATGCTGGATTTGCACAAAAGATGAACATGACGACACATGCTAGTGATGAGTTGATCAACTCCACAGCAATTACATCAATTTATCCACTAACCGTTCAGAAACGTCTAAAAGTTGGACCTTCTTCCTGAGTCTCTCCATCAGTGTCGACTCCGGTTTGAACACTTTCCTCTTTTTGGCTGCGTAAGATTCTCCAGCTTTGTTGTTGTTGAGCTGTTGAAGCTCTGCCTTCCTTTTCAGAGCCAAATAGGGGCAAATTTGACAAGCTATAATAAATGATCCGTGGGGGATTTTGAGCTGAAATATTCTGGGGACACCAGAGACTTATATTACATCTTGTGAAAGGGGCATTGTAGGTCTCCTTTAAATCATACAACATTATGTGATGAACAGACTGAAAATCAAATCTTTTGCCTGACTTCATGCCCAGAAAAAAAAAATAATAATAATAATACATATATATATATATATATATATATATCAGATACAGCATTTTTTTTTATATATAAAAATATTTAAATATCGGTAAATAAACTAAATTTAGCTTACTTCAAAAGGACAACTTTATTGGTGGAAGGGAAATTACTATGTAAAGATTCTTAAAGAAAAAAAAAATTCTGCAAAAAGGAAAACAGCATGAATGTCAGGTTGGAATAACATGAGGGTAAATTATGACAGAATCCGCTATTCCTTTAACACTGCACCCCTGGCAGCTTTAAATGGAGAGCAAACAAACTGGAGCACATCAGCCTAATTTTATTTACATGTGCATCCTGATTCCAGTGGTGAAGTAACAGAGAGAGACACATCCAGACTGGAAGCCGGCCACTCGTCGGAGAAAGAAAGAGAGACAAAAGAGGAACGGACAACAAGAGGGGTTCGGACGGGGACAGAGTAACAGCCCAAATTATTTTCCAGGCCTTGGCTGACTAAACGTGAATTCAGCTGCAGTGAACTCGTGCCCATCTTGTCAAGGACAAAAACGCAGTTTTCTCATGCTACTTGGGAGAAATCAGGTCACGGCTCGTTCCAGAGCGTCTCCTCTTGCACAGAAATGAGTTCTTCTTTATCATCTTACACATCTGGAGAGTGCTCTTATCTGATAATTGGAAGATGGATTAGTAATGCAGAGTCTCTATTAAATACCTCTATTTAGCATGCTAAATTAATAATACCTTAAATCATGCGGCTTGCTGGGAAGAGGTATGCTGGTACTTTTAAAAGCAATTAGATTTACAATTGTGTTAGGTATAAGATAAAAAAAAAGACCAGAATATCCCAAGAACTGTTGACTTGGGCCAATGTGAAAACACACATATGTCAGATTTCCATGTTTTATGAGGACTTTTCGTAGATATAATAATTTTTATGAGGTTTATATTTAATCCCTTAACCATAACCCTACCCATCACAGAAAACTTTCTACATTTTTAGATTTTCAAAAAAACACTTTGTATGATTTATAAGTTATTTTCCTCGTTGGGATAAAAAAAAAAAAGTCCTCACAAGAACAAGGACTTTGGATGTTGCCATCTTTGTGGGGACATTTTGTCCGCAAAACGACAAAAGCAAACAGAACCCATTATAATCTGTGATGATGTCTACAGTGGACGATGCAACACGACAAATCCCGACAATAAACTGATGCCCCGTTTGTAACGCTGGTGTATGCAGGAACAGGCAAGACGACGGAATACACTTTAACACAGTTTAATAATCCACAGTAAGGAGACAGGATACAGATTCACACCATACATGATACGTTTTAGAACTGACAAGGACTGGACAGACACGGAGGGAATATATACAGATGAACACAAGAGGATAATAAGCAGGGCACAGGTGACAGACACAACTGATAACGAGCTGATGAGGATGAACTAATAACGAGGCACATGGGCAACCAAAACAAAGATCACATGACAGGGACTGACGAAAGCAAAACAAAGGAACACATGACAGGTGACAGGACTAGAATACATGTTACACCGTTCTTATTCCGATGACACGAAGAACAAGCAGATTTGCAATGGTCACTTTGGCATCATTCAAAAAATATTTCATCCAGTTCCCTCTGCTTGAAGATCAGGTTCATCACAAAACTGGCCATAGGGGTCTGTGTAGAGGACTTGTCTGGTGAGGATCTGTGCCGATATCAACGAGGTCATCACAGAGGTCTGAACACGAATCAATTACCTCGACTTGCACAACGTAAAGCCCGCTGAGGTCATTTCATGCAAGAGTTAAGACACGTGTCGCACATCAAACATCTGCTCTGGGACTAATGTAAAACATCACATCCAGACGATCAAGAAGAGAGACCAATACTCATACCAAAACCTGAAATTTAACGGAAAACTGATTATTTAAGGTGAATGTGCTTCTCTCTGGACCCTGACAGGCGGCTATGTTGCCAATTACAACTCTATTTTAGGAATTTATAGGCGTTAAAGGAATGTTCTGGGTTCGATACAAGTACAGATTGATAGCATAACGTCGATCGCCACAGAAAATGGCACAAACTGAGGTTACAGGTTTGGAAAAACCAAAGCATACTTTTAGGAAGACATGCCATTTTTTGCTGCTTTCTAAATTATTAAGTATATTTTGTCATCAATAGAGTCGGTTCTCAAGTTCGGTTCCATAACAAAGTTTCAATCTAATTTCTAAGTGACTCAAAGGAATTAACCAAATAACACTTGTGTGATGGGAGAACTGTTGCACTAACCCATGGAAACATTCAGAGGTTGATGTAATGACATCCCATGGCAAGAGAGAGAATGCTGCCAGTTCGTAATCTTTAGCTAATGACGAACGTTACACCCTTGGACCGGACGAAGGACTGCTTGTCTCATCGCAGGGCTGAACTATTCCAACATGAGCCGGAATGAAGGCAGATGTAGTATACCGGGTCACGGAAAATACCTGCGGACCTGCTCAACTGTGAAGAAAACAAACCCACCTAAGAGGTGTCAAGAGGTCAGGGGTCAAGGTGTCACATGATTTATTTCAGTGGCAAAAGGTCACAATAAAAACCCAAAAGAGCATTAAAAATGGTGAAAAAACATTCCTGCACACTTCACTAGTGCTGGAAAAGCCTCTGAGAATTGAAGGACTATTTAGGAAGAATCACCTTCACAGTTCATAAAGAGGAAGTAAAAGAACTGGTCGAAACAAAACACACCGACTTGAATTAAAACAAGAATGATGTAGAAAATATATCAGGCTTACTATCTGTATATTCTCCTATCTCTATATTGTCTTATTGTTAGGGGAATTTGTGGGTTATATTACAGATGTCATATTAAAATGAATGTCTTTATCTGTGATTTATGAATGCATCATCGATAAACACATTTGAAACGTACCCATAGGAAATTAGACATTGCTTTTTACAGTTTTGGCGTCTGAATTTTGAGTCTCAACTCTGTAAAAACAAATAAAAAACGTAAAATGTGCTCATGTGGTAGCATCTGTTTTAAAGTCAATAGTTTTATGTTTGTTTAGTTGGACTAAATTAACACCCACAAAAAAAGTCATTTTAACGGTCAGATCAAGTAGATTTATCTCAAATCTACTCAAAAGAAATATAGATATAAAATATAGCTGCAGGAAACTGACACAAAGACAGTGCATGTCAATTTTGAAGTCAATCAGACCAACAGTACTGTAATTAGAACCACTTTCATGTTTTGTTCAATTATAGAGCCACTAAGTACCACTGTCCCGCTGCTTTTTTGTCCTCAGAATGACCCCATACATATCCTGTCAAATTTGTGAAAATATCTCATTTCATTTAGGAGTTATAGACATTTATATGTATGACTTTGATGGCATTTTTTTGCCACTTACTATCAAAATTTTGACATTTGGTTATTAGCATGTCATCAGCGACCTGTGTTTCTGATTTTCCTATGGTGGTTTCATCTCAATCGGACTAACAGATGTTTGTGAATGTTGTTTAAATGCTAAATCACAACAATGCACTAACCATAAGGCAAAACCTAGCATGCAAGGAGAATCCAAGGAGATGACTCCTGTGAAAATAAGTCAACCACATCCAAAGTTTCAGGGCTCCTTCAGGGCTTCATTCCAATGATCCATACGGAGTTTCGTAATGATACGTTCATGCGTTCTTAAATACGACATTTTACTACGACATTCAAAATGTCCCAAAATGGTCATTCGACTTGGCACGATGCCCCGAATCTAACAAGATCTTTTATGTTTTCTAGACAAACCGTTCAGATGTTATAAGCGAAAAGAGATGGTTTTGTGTCTCCAGACCAGTAGGTGGCGCTTTACCGAAACGCAGCATGTAACCAGGTCATGCTTGTGATGATATGGACAAAGTTTGGTCTGAGCAGATAGAGCCTCACGTCTATTTTCACAATTTGCATGTTTTTTGACAAACAGTTTGACAAATCAACTTGAATTCCACAACTTTTTGTCGGTATGGTCTGAAGGAGATCTGCTCCAAATTTCGTGACAATCGGAGCAACGGCCTAGAAGGAGGAACATTCAAAATGGCAGGAAAATTTTCATGACGGAAAATGACGGTCAATCGTTTTGAGTCAAGGAATCAGAGGAAAAAATAACTATGTTATTTTTCAAGTGGCGCTAGAAGCATTGATTTAGAGACTCCAAAATCGGTGTGGTTAATGTTGGGACTGACCTCTATCAGTGCACCAAATTTCATAACATTTCCGCAAGCGGTTCTATGGACTCCCATAGACTTCCAGAGCGGAAGAAGATGAAGAACGGCAACAAATACAATAGGTGCCTACGCACCCTTGGTGCTTGGTCTCTAATGATTACATTATTGATATACTGTCACGGAGACGAACTCCGCGATCCCCTCCTCTGGCCAGCAGAGGGCACCCTCACCAGAGTTCTAACTCTTACGCCACTCACTGACTTTACTACATTTCCCATAAGCCCCGTACCTTGGCGCTGATTGTGGCCCAGCTGCATGTCATCAATGGACTATATAAAGAGACTCTCTTCCCACTGCCATTTGCGAAGTCTTGTGTCCCCACGGTACATTACTGAGCGTTTATTCCTGTGTTTTGTTTTCCTGTGTGTTTCGTTTACGACCCTTGCTGCCTGCCCCTTGGACTGTTTGCCTGGATACCCCCGTACGAACCTTCTCTGCCTGCCTTGACCCATGCCTGTGTTGTCACCTCGTGTCTGTCTATCCTCTGATGTTACCATCTGCTGTCGATCGATCCTTGCCTGTTTGACCCTTCTGATTATTAATAAAAGCCTGCAAATGGATCCCAACTCGTGTGATGATTCGTTACATATACAGTTAGAGTAAAGAGCTAGAAAACCATTTTATACAAGCAAATCACAGACAATGTTGAGATGTGCAAGATTACTAGTCTTTTTCTCAGGAGAAACATCCGAGAGGTCCTCATTTGTTTTCCATTTAAACTGTCTAGGGGAAACAAAGAGACCTCATTTGTGATTTTGTGTTCCAATGCGTATGGTGACTTCAAATATGTTTATCAATGATGTCGTTGTACCGCCACACAGAACAAATAAAGTTCAGCATGAAAACAGCTCTTCATGAAACCCCAAACCCACACAAGAATAAGGAAGTACAAAACACAACCTCTCTTCTGAAGTGTATCCATTAATGCGGGATCACATCTGGCCACGTTAACACGTCTGTCATCGCGCACGCAAACATTACGAGTCTGGGCGTGCCATTTCCTTAGGTCACATTTCTTTTCATCTGTGATCCGGGTTGCCATCTTTGTCACACACAGTCTCTCTGAGACCAATGGAGAACTTTTTAGAAGTAGAAAATAAAAATAAAATCATAAATTGAGAGGTTATTGCGAGGTTAGCGTCTTTCCTTCATGACAAACATCTCTGGTGGATGACCTCATTGCTCTCTCTGAGTAACATATTAACATCAGTAACAAATCAAAGTTTCTCACAAGCTCATGCAAAAATATCTGGATAAATTCAGAGCTCCTGGATGGCATCCCACAGATGCTAACACTTACAACTCATTTTGCAGTGGATTTGCTCCTCTGACACTTGCGCAATGAACATCATCACATCATATTGAAATCAAAAAGCTTTTTTAT
>CM076068.1:27055000-27140000 GCA_038088235.1 Zacco platypus | reverse complement strand
CCCAAAATCAGATCACGTTTTACTATGAAGTATAAAGGGATTTTTTTAATGTAGTAATAAATATATTATTCGATTCGATTTGTGTCTTCCGATTGGTTCCTCTGTGGATTTAGAGGCTTTTACTGACAAAAAGATGCGGCAGTTAGCAGTTTTTGCCAACAAACCGGAACTTCTGAATGGCCTGACGCTGAGATTTGAAGCAAAGTATTGGATGAACGTATACGATGTTCGGAGAGCATTATCTAATTTTTGACGGAGATGGCGTAAACTCTTCATATAATTAGCGGTTCGGAGCAACAAAGTCATGTGATTTCAGTAAACGAGGCTTCGTTGCGTCATAAGGCTATGCAACCATGAACAGCTTTCTCAACGACTACACGGAACTTTCAATGGATTTCCATCGCCGAAAAGCCCTTGCAGAAACTCTAGTACAAGATTTATTTATGGAGAAGAAAAACTCCCGCAGTGCACCACGGAGAATTTCACAAACTCATCCAAGAGCTCCGTCTGGACAATGAGAGATTCAAAGTCTATTTCAGAGTTGACAAGGATCAGTTTGATTATCTTTTAAGAAAATTGGCACGAGCATCACCAAACAGAGCTTCTGCCGTGAAACCATCTCTCCTGCACAACGGCTCTGCGTTCGACTGAGGTGATTAGTCCGTTAGGGAAAGGGAAAGGGTTGATTGGACGGTTCTTGTCACATGACCTGCGGTGCGCTTGCGGCATTCTGAAAAGTTGAAATGTTCTCATCTCGCCGCGGAAATAATGAATATGCACGCGCAAAAGACGTGATATGTGAACGACTCCTAAGTGATTCGCAATTTCAATAGTTCACGTGACTTTGGCAGTTTGACACGCGATCCGAACCACTGAATCGACACAAAAGATTCGTAAAGCTTCATGAATCAGTGTTTTGAAATGTCCATCACTAGATATTGTTGAAAAGTCGTTATTTTGTTTTTTTGGTGCACAAAAAGTATTCTCGTCGCTTTATAGTATTAAGGTTGAACCACTGTAGTCACATGACCTGTTTTAAATATGTTTTAGTGTCTTTCTGGGCATCTGAAAGTGTGAATTATGTCAATAGAGACTCACTGAACCATCGGATTTCATCAAAAATATCTTCATTTGTGTTGTGAAGATGAACGAAGGTCTTACGGGTGCAGAACGACATGAGGGGGAGGAATTAATGACTGAATTAAAATTTTTGGGTGAACTAACTAAAATAAAGTGTAACCAAATTGAGAACCACTGGCCTAAATGAACGTAAAAATAAGAAAAAGATACTTTACAGAACTCCTTCACACACATTTGGGATTCATTTGCTTAGTCTATTGATTAAGTTGCGTTTGTGTGTGTGTGTGTGTGTGTGTGTGTGTGTGTGTGTGTGTGTGTGTGTGTGTGTTTATTTCCAACAGAGCTGAATCTCATCTTCCCGTCTAATGTTCCTATGGATCAGCCTCTGTGTTCCATCCGAAACACGTTCCATATTCATCATCTGTTCAGCTTTATCGCTTAATGATAATGTGAGAATGTGTTGTGCAGCCCTTGTTCTGCTGTCTGGCACACAGAGAGGTCGTGTCTCTGATAATAACATGTCTCCAGCGCTCATGAGATGCTTTTCACAGAGGTTGTCTCCTTTTCCACCCCTCTGTCTCTATCTCACACGCCCCCCGTGTTACCATGGGAACAATCCAAAAATCACTTCCACTCATCCTGAGAAGAGCAGGCTTTTGTTTTGCTTAAATATATTAAAGAATACATGTCTAATTAAGATCAAATACACATTATATACAAGCCAAACCACTAAAACACCAACACACACTAATGCGCTAAATTACATTAACATACCGATTACATCCTCGTGCAATAACCTAGGGCTGATACTGACGATTGCTTTTTCTAATTATTAGAATTATGAGTCAATTAATTTAACAGTCGGGATAAATCTATCAATTATTTTCTGATTAGTTGATTAACCTTTGGTTAACTTAATAACTTTACAAAAACAAATTCCCAACATAAAAAAGTAAGTGCCAAGTATTAAAAGTCCATAAATACCACATAAATTTAGCCCAACAATGGCTAGTGTCGATTATAATCAGAAATACATTTGTATTATTTATTTATTTAATATTTCAGGAACATTTCTTAAAGAAAAAAAAAACTAATGTGATAAACTAGGGAACCCTTAGTATGATATTAAAGATTAAAATGAACAACAGAGATCAAACTATTAAATCCAACTGCTATACTTGTAAAAAATCAACATATTATCAATCAATGTCATTGATTATTGTAAAAATATTTATAAAAAATAGTCGTTAGTTTACATTCGAAGGTGGAGAGAGTGCTGTTCATTCACAATCCCCACTTTCAATTCCTGCCGGCGTGGGAATCGAACCAGCAACCTTCAGGTTACAAGCCTGACTCCCTCACCATTAGGCCACGACTAATACATTACAACAGCATCAGACAACGTTTGGTGTATTAATGTGCATAATATCAGCCCTAATAACCAACATCATATTTCGTGCAACACCGTAACGCCATAAACACCCTACAGTACAACCTCAGAAACTACAGCAGTGACGCTGAGCACAAATTATACTTTTGCATTTGACTTGGCAGATGAATAATGTACTTTGTTCTGATCCAATTTTAACTTCATTTCCAGTTCAGGTTATTCACAGAAATTAAATTTACTGCTACAACTTAATTAGGGGCTTTGAATAAAATGAAGAAGAATAAATTGAACTCATGTTCTTATGTAGATGAACTAAAATTGAGGGGCGCGTTCAGACGTTTGTGACAACTTAATTCACCTTTACTTGTCGTCTGTCAATGCACTGACACATGCATTAGTATGACCTTTAAATATCATATCGTATCGAGTCTCTCTCTAACTCCACACTCACGTCGTGCCAGTGTTTCCTACAATGCAAAAGCAAAACACACATCGACCTGCTTCAGTGTTCGTCCACTGTCATATTGCCATCATGCGCTCGCAGACTAAAAGAAGATGCCGTTAGGAGCATAAAACGGTCATTGTATTCGCTTCACTGCTGCTTGTGAAAGAACTAAATGCTGTGACCCTGTGAATGAATGCGTTTGACCACCTCCCACAACTTCCTGTGCTGAAATCAGAGCACGAAAAACAAATACGAGCCCACAATTTTGATAATTTCATTTGACAAATGTTTTTTCTACTCCGCTTCGCTTCATCCAGTTTCAACAACTGGAATTCATCAGCTTCACTGGAGCAGGAGGCTCACACGAGATCTCTCGCTTTCTCTTCCTTATACAGTACTGCACACGCTGCTTTTCATTTCCACACAACACTGTCTGACCACTTCCAATCGCAGACAAAAGTCACAATAACACTGAAGTTTTGAGGAAAACAGGCTCTATGGTAATTCTGGTTTTCTAAAGACACATACACACACAAACATATACACACATGCACACATATACACATGTAACGGAGGTAGTTGTACATATAGTGTACGACTCCCATGCCGGCGGACGGGGGTTCGAGGCCCACTTAGGGCGGGCGGTTCGAACGGGAGGGGTTACACACACACACACACACACACACACACACACACACACACGTTGTGTTTATGTGTTTTGTGGGGACTTTCCATAGGTGTAATGGTTTTTATACAGTACAAACTGTACATTCTGTCCCCCCATGGGTTTTATCATCAAATCATCATTAAAATGGCAAGACTCACATTAGGTAGGTGGACAAGTTTCATTTTAGTGTACTGTCTGATAAGATCTGGGCCACATTTAGCAGCACAGTGAATGTAGTCTCTAAGAAGTCTATAATTTCAAGGTCAGTGACTGTATAATTCACCCCCTGCACATTTAAAATAAGGCGCAACCCCTTCTTTTTTTTCGTCTTCACGCTCTGGTTCGTATTCGCACACACTCCGTGTTACTAGAGACGGGTTCTCAATCACTCTCACCGTGAACATCAGTGTCAACCTGAATAAAATCAGAGGTCAGTTACATCTCACGCAGTGACCTCAGTTTACGTCACCGCCGCTCATCTACCCTTCAGAACCACACTCCCCCCGTCTGGCTTTCGGCGTGATATGCTGCACAACACGGGCGTCCACATTAGCGGTTCCCTCCGCGCTAGATTCAGTAATTAGACTCTGTTGTGGCGATTTGTCGCTCCCAGCATGAATCTGTCAGAGCGAATGTTCATTTGCATTCAAAAACAGAGTCGGCAAGGGTTCGTTTGACACAAGCTTCATTACTCTGACCTCACTGACCGTTCCATGCTGCTTTTTCACTTCTGAAACACAGACTTAGTGTATGTCAGCTCAACCTTTGAGGCAGACGGAGGAACACTTCAATGCCTTATGTAATACTTCACCAAAATATAGACCGGACTAATATCTTCACTAGTATTTTATACTATCGTTATTGTTCCATAAAATGTTTTTCACTGATGAATTCTGTTTGAAAGTGCTCCCGTATTAATTGTGTAGTGTTGTAACTATGAAAAATGCAAAAGAAAGTGGGTGTAGAAAAGAAATGTAGAAAGTGGGTGTAGAAAACAGCATTTCTTTAAGGTGTCTGGAAGGACACGGGGAGTCTTTAGAGGAAAACCGTGTAAAACATGTAAAATTGAATGATAGAGTAAAATAAAAAAAAGATTAAAATAAATAAATAATAAAAGTTTAAATAAATAAAATATTGCAATAAATAAATAAATACAACAGTACAGTACTATAAGGAGTAGGGAAAAAAACATTGTAATGTTGTAAAATATTTATGCTATTATTTTTTCCACAGTTTATATTGAGACAAATATATAGCTGCCTTTAAAATTATATGATGGGAGGTAGTTTTTAAATAAAATAAAAAAAAAATTTAAATTAAAAAAAAAAAATAAAAAATAAAAAAAAAATATATATATATATTTTTTTTTTATAAATTTTTATATTTTTTTAAAATATTTTTATTTATTTTATTTATATAAAAATGTATAAATGTATATATAGGGGTCCATGGCATCTAAAAGATTGAAAACCCCAAAGAGCCATGGATACCTTGCATTTGTAAAAGAGAGAGAATAATGAAGGACTTACTCATTTTTCTGTAAAGCAAGTAGCAGTTGCTCCCCGTCCACTTCAACCAGCACCTTCAGTGATCCAGGATGACCCTAAAGTCAGATGAAGACACAGAGAGAGAGCAGTCAGGGACAGAAGGCACACAAGAAATGCATTTTTTTTTGTAATCAGGCATGCCCACATTAATGGATGGTGGAAGAATAAAACTCAATGCAGCAAAGGGCAACAATGTGGCTCTGTATTAGCATGTTAAAGCCTGAAGGAAAGGGAGTTTAAACTTACTTTGAAATATATTTAGTACTGTCAAAACCCCAGGTGCATATTTTAAATTCAATTTTGTGTGTGTGTGTGTGTGTGAGAGGTCATGAAAGGTCACATCAAGCGCACTGCATTAAGGGATACAGTATTCAAGTGTGCATATGTAGTAGGACCACATTTTTTTCTTCCGTCTATCAGGAATATATTAAACCAGCACTTTTACACAAACTATAGTCATGCCACTGAATCCATAAACTCTCACATAACATTTCAAATTAATACCAGTAAATCAAAGCCAAGTAAATGTTAAAAAGCGAGCCGTCAGACTTGTTGACAGATTGAAGTGCGCTGAGACGGCATCACCATCAGAGCGGGGTGTTTACAGAAGTGCTACAGGTGCGTGTAATTATGTCATCAACCAATCAGTTGCCATCTTTTCAAGTGGCAATCAACCAATTGTCAACCAGCGTTATGTAGGTGGATGCAAATGAAATGCTAATGAAGCAACAGGTGTCTAATGAGATGGGTTTTTTTAATCCAAGGGGCCGTTTACACGACACCATTTTCACCTAAAAATGGGAAACTTTTTGTGTTTAGGCCGTTCATTTACACGACAACTGCATTTTATGGGCCTGAAAATGCAAACGTTGGTTTCAAACTGCAAGTGTTTGAAAATGATTTTGTTTCTACCTTCGTGTAAACTACAAAAACTCAAGTTTTGTTATGCGTATGCATATTCCGTCTAGTGTTTCTTTACAAAGTGACATCGCCAACTACTGGCCTGACATGCGTAATACAGCGTTTTTAGTCGGATCCGTGTGAACGGGTTCGTTTCGACAATGAGGTCGTCTGTATGCAAAAAACCTTTCCGTTTTTAGTGCATCCTGCTCGTTCGTTTAGTTTCTGTATTGAAATGATCCATGAAAAGTATCTGGCTATGTAACAAAATACTATTATTCTCATTAACGATTCAGAAACGCATCACATTATGAAAGTAAATTGGGTTGCAATAGCAGTTCCATGTTCTGTTTGCGGCTATATTGGTGTAAGATGAAGTTCCAACCGCTGCGTAATAGACAATGCAAGGCCTCAGACCAATAGAAAGTGAGAGAAAGCACATTTCCAGCTTTTTGAGTGCGCTTTTGTGCAGGATAAAATGAATCCGCCATTGTGTCGTAGGTCTATAGCTGTCAGGATTAGTTTTATGTTTCAATTCTCTCTGACATTAATTCTCTTCACGCTCAGTAAGTCTGAAAGTTCGGCAGATTTACTTCGAGGCTCTGAGGGAAATGGATTTAAACCAGCCAGGCGTTGACAAAATACAGCAGAAATGAGCATGAATCATCTGTCTAACATGAAGAGCTCCATGCGTCATTGCATATGTATGTTAACGCGCGGCTACAACCGTGACAAATTCACACGAGGTAAATCAGATCGTGAGAGAACGTTTGCTAAGTGTTTAGTATAAATCTGATCTAGAATCTGGGCTGACCTTCATCCAAGTGATGAAAAACCGAGGAAAATACGGGATTCCAAACTCTTTCCAATAGTAAAATCACTGTAACGTACATCATCCTGTGGCCTATTTCTTTATTGAACACATAGACGTTCACTATCCTGGTTGAAAAATGATTAAACCGCAAGGAATAAGTTGGGAGTTCATGTTCTTGCATGTATAAATCTCTGATGAGAAGACCTTTGGGGGTTGATGCTCTTGTGGATGTATCTCGGTTACAAATCCACCGCTAACAACTTTGACCTCCGTAAATCTGTAGTTAAGCAAACAAATGGAGCAAAATTTAACACCATTGGAAGGGTTCCTCAGAGAGGTTTCAAAGTTAAAGTCCAAAACCTCATTGCAAGATGAAAAAAGTCTTCAGATATGGCTGTGATTGGCTTATAGAAGTAGTCATTCTCCCCCTACTGGTGGCCTACGGAAAGAGTCCGTCCACAAGTGAAAATCTCCATCACTAATGAATAAATCTGCTCGAAAGGACCAAGAGAGACTTGCATTACTGAATAATCGCCGGTCTCCAACAATAACATTACCTCCCATCTCAATTTTATCGAAGACCACCTGGGGGATCTAAATGGCGATTGGAGGACTGGAGCAAAAAGAGACGAAACAAAAGTTTAAAGTGCCAGAATATATGAAAAATGTCCCACAAAAACAAAACACGGCATTCCAGATGAAGAGCCTCATCCTGGGCTTGACGTGTGGTGTTGGGAGTATTCAAGGATGTTCTTGTGCTGCTCCAGGAAACTTTACAGGAGAATGTCATTGTGTCAGTCAGTGAGCCGATGCCAACTGGGTCATGAAGAAGAACAATGATCTGAAAAACACATGTGAAGCCTTGGCGCAGCAGGTAGCGCATGTGTTTGATTGTGGTGATGAGGACAGTGTCCTGTCCCGATACAGCTCACCCTATGTTTTCCCGTAGTTACTGCCTCCCTTGACTTTCCTATATATTAAAGGCAAAATACCATAAATAAAATGAAAAATGCATGCAAATCTACAAGGGCTGTAAAAGAAGAACCGATGGATTTTGCAATGACCAAGTTAAATGGAATAATTACAGTACTGTCATTATTTATTCACACTCATGATGTTCCAAAACCTTTTGCTGTTATTTTTCCTGTGGAACATTTCAACCCTTCATATTTCAAGCCTATCATATTTGATACTTAATTTTGAAAAAGTACATGCAATAATAACTTTTATATTGTTAATTATTGGTAATATTTCAAGATAAATAATTACTGGACTGAATCAAATTAGATTTACTTGATTATCTATTTTAATATAGAAAAAATCATATTAAAATGTGAGTATGTGATGAATCAGGTTTTGAGGAACGTAATCATCTCGCAATCATCATCATTCCAGTTTATAGTAACAGTAACTGTCAAGCTCCAAAAAAATAAATAAAAATAAATTAATAATTAAAAATAAAAATAATAAAAGTGGTCCTCTGAACCAAATAAACCACACAAATATGAATATGCAAATTTGAGGATGGGATTTTGATGAAAATTACTGTCTATTCCTTAGCACTGGAGATAAACGTGGTTCTATGGTTATTTATGACACTTTTTTGACCTTGATAAGTGGCTGAACTGAACTGAAAAAATGTGTAGAAATATTTTTCTTTTGTGGAGAAAGAAACTCATATGGGTTTGTACAGGGCTGGGTAGGTTACTTTTAAAATGTATTTCACTACAGATTACAAAATACATGCTTTAAAAAGTAATTTGTAACGTATTTCGTTACATTACTCAAGTTTAGTAACTTAATCTAAATACTTTAGAATACTTTGGAATACTAATAAGTGTGGAACAAACAAAAAAGTTCATTGCAAGTTTTTATTTCACAATTCTGACTTTTTCCCTCAGAATTGCGTGATATAAAGTTGCAATTGTGAGTTATGAGAAAAGTCAAACTTATAATAAAATCGCAATATTGAGAAAAGTCAGAATTATGAGATATAAACTCACATACTAAATTCACAATTGCAAGAAAAAAAGTCAGTATTGCAAGTTTATATCTCCCAATTCTGACTTTATAACTTGCAATTGTGAGTTTAAATCTCGCAATTCTGAGAAAAAGAAGTCAGAATTGTGAAATGCAAACTCACAATTGTGAGGGAAAAACTAATTGTGAGAAAAAGTTGCAGTGACCTTTTTTACAATTATAAAATGACTCGCAAACAACTATCACAAAACATGAAAACAGTGGAAAACATGAAACTTAACTCCACTTTTTCAGACGGTCAGAGTCAGAGAATCACCAATTGCTGTTTAAATGACATTAAAATTCAAAGTAATCACTTTGGTAATCTAAATTACTTTTCAGATGTAACTGTAATCTGATTACCACCCATTTAAAATGTAACTGTAATGAAACACAGTTACTCAAATTTTGTATTTTAAATGCGTAACTAAGTTACTTGTATTTCGTTACTCCCCAACCCTGGGTTTGTAACAAAACAAGGGTGATAAAGTCATAACTGATCATGACGTATTTTTAGGAGAACCAATTCTTTAAATGGACTTAGTTATGTGAAACGTTGCATGGTCTGAAAAGAATGAATGAATCAGAGTGAAAACAGTAAAGCTGGAAGATGTGCAGAACGGATCAACAGCTCTGGTTGAAGAAATCAAAGCAATGATGCATCTTCCATTTTAGACAAGCTACAACAAACCGTCACTACTGTAGTTCAATGGCCTTTTTCCTAATGCTGAATCTCCATACACACACACACACACACACACACACACACACTGATCCCTGGGTGGTCCGGTTTACTTGTTTTATTACTGTTGTTTGTGGCAGTGCTCATGTAAAATGTGTCTGTAAAACCTTTTTACAAACTCCAATAAGAAAACAACACACTCCAAGTAAATAAATTAACAAACAAATGGGCTTCAAAACAGTCCCGCTCGTCTTAAATCCATAAATTGGCTGAGAAATGTTTTTCATTAAGGAAAAAAGCAACAATTCCCCTCCAGGAATCATGTTCCCTCACAGGCCAGGTCTGTTCGCTGCTTCCCAAAACAGATCAAACGGTTCAAACTCACTCCTCAAAAACAGAACAGGCGTGTAATCATAATCTGATCTTTAACGTCTAAAGCGGCGCGACGCGTCAAAAGAACCAGTTATAATCAGTGATATCACTGGATGTGGCGCAACGCGACAACTAATTCCCGACAATAAGCGGATTCCCCGTTCTATTTCTGACGTAGTCCAAGTGCGTTTTGTCGCGTTCAGTGTAGATGGCTTACGTCAACATATGTGATACGGCACCACCCCTTTAAAGAGGACCTATTGTGCCCTTTTACAAAGTCTTGATTTTATTTTGAGCCCAACTAGAGTAGTAGATGCTTGAATGTTAAAAAAAAAAACATTACGTTTCACATATTCTCCATAGTTGTAGCTCCGCTTTTCCCAGTCTGTCAGTAACACTCCTGTCTCAATGAAGCCCCGCCTTCTGAAAAGCACAATGCGCTCTGATTGGTCACTGATGTGTTGTGATTGTTCAAGCGCTTCCATTGTCCCGCCCCTTGTCAACACACTACTAGCTCAACCAGGCCCCGCCCCTTTATTCGGTGTATGCCTTGGGCGGGGATTATTTAAATGAGGAATATTATGACGTGTACAATGGAGGTGTTTCAGGGAGTTCAGAAACACTGTGATTTGTAACTTTGTAGACCTTTTTCACCCTAAAGCAAGACGACCATGGAAAAAAAAGGAAGGAAAGAAGGAAATTGGGGGCTTGATTTTACTAGTGGCTTACCAGTGACTCGATGAGACTAACCGGCCTCTGCTGTCCTCCAATGAGCAGGTGCGGTTCAATCACGTCATAACGCTCCAGCGTGTTTAGTGTGTCGTGTTGACTCGGATAGGCAGCTGAAAGAAGAAAAACAAAGTACATGACATCTCCACATAAAAATAAGACTTTTCATTGACCAACGACATCACTCATTCACAGACTAACCCTGCTGAGCATTACGATTTAACTTCAATCAAAGATTGTTTTTCTTCAGTCCATGCTTTATAAAAATCTCTTTGGCGTTTATATTTGCAGCCTGCCGCAGTGACGCCACGTTGTTAATCGATGTTCTCAAACATCAGGTTTGCCCTGACAACAATCTCCCTGGAAACTGCAACCATCTATTTCAAGCCTGAGTCGATTCAGATCAAACCTCTATAATGACCTAATGAAGCTTGTTCTCGTGGCCTCGTCCATACCTATGTACTACATAAAAGTGCATCACATTCACATCTGTACAGTGTGGCCACAGGAGACGGCAAGAAGGCAATTGAAATGTTATATTACAATAAAACTGTCAAATACCTACATGTAAACTGCATCATATTTCTCACTTAAATGAAAATGCACAGCTGATCTCTACTTTCTCTCACACAACAGAGGTCTGTGACGACTGATTTCATTTCACACATGGTCGCTTCTTGCAACAAATCGGTTCTTGGCTAGTCTTTCTTTTCCAGTTTTTGTAACAGCAATACTGAATTTTTTTTTTTTTTTTTTCCCCATTCGGCATAAATCAAATAAAAATAAATCATGTATATTCAATTCAATTCAATTCAAATTTATTTTCAAAGCAGCTTTACAGAGAACGGATGTCAACGTTACAATTTAAAGAATGCAGTTAGCAAATAACATCATTTAGTTAATTAATTTACAATCAGAGTTAGCAGTTTAACCGAAGTTGGAAGCAAAGAGCTCCCGGAAAATAAATTACATAAACAATTAGGATATATAATTGGGCAATGTGCATGGTGATCCAGATGATTGCGTCTTCTGAAGTTCCTCCAGGAACTTTTTTTTTTTTTGACAATTTCATACAGTATTCCATTTTGTAGGCTAGTTTTACTTTTCATTTTTGAGCCACAATATATTTCTTGTATATATAGACATATACATATAAACAAACTATATAATAATGAATATGTATATAAAATACACAGAGGAGCCCGTCACGTCACATTAAAGAGTGTCAAAACGGCATTTTCTGTTTGAATTTTGTGATTTCGTGGACAGAATTTGAACGATGACACTTTGAAAGATGCTTTTTGCGATTATTGGTGGTTAGGCAACAACACTGTATTCTTTTCCACCTGTCTTTGTCCGTTGTAGCAATTCACCAGAAAACCAAAGTGTTCCCAAACATGAGATGCATTCAGCATATATATATATATATATATATATAAATAGCATATATATGGGTCATTGACGAATAAGGTTTTTAAAAGTGTAAAAAAACAATGGAGATATCATTAATTTTGAAGCAATTCGTTTTAATTAAAATTTCGGTTTTACAGAATGACACTTTTGGTTATACCAAATGACAATATTTTCAAACAATGCTACCAGGCCGATATATAGCTACCCCCATCAAACATTTTAAACTTAGTTTTTAAAATATTACAACAGTTTCCATGTTTTATAGCGGTTGTACCGAATGACCTGATGTTTCGGGACATGCATGCAAGTGAAAACATGAATTTTTCAAAAAGTTAAGAGAGAGCTAGTTAAATTGTTTCATGACCATGTGGTCCTTTGTAGGTGTTTGAATGATGTCACATCCTGTCACATGATATTGACAACATGACTTGATCCAAAATGGTCCCTTTATATTGGTTACTCCAACTGACAATCAATGAAACTCGTTTTTTCTCATAACAAAGCACTATGTTGATATATGATGTTATAAAACCATGCCAGAATAAATACATTTATTACATCAATATTATACATAGATATTTTAATCACAAATGAACTGGCTGTATCGGACCTTGGACGGTTAAATTGAATGACCTTTTGACTCTTTAAAATGTTTAATATACCTTTATGTATATATAATTTTCATTGTTAGTTTTCTACGCCAGCACAGCAGCTCACTCCAGTACATTTGGAACAGATCCCGTGTCTTTCTGTACAAGCATAAACAAATTGTTTCCTCCCAGACAATACAGTTTACCACAGAGACATCAACAATATAAACACATTTACACTCACTGAACTCTCTGACAACAACAACACACATTCACATCAAACATTTATCAAGAATGACAGCGGCGACGCATTTCGTTAATCATGCACGAAAACACTTCATTACGCAGTGACAGCCGAGCCGTTAAGAGTTTACAACACAAACCCGCCGAACGAGCCTTAAACGTGCAGAACGCCGCGCTAGTCCAAACAAAAGAGTTCACTAGACATCGACGTGCTACCGCCTTACATTATTCAACTTCATTATATCTTTATAAACAACTGAAACATCCTCTTGTTAATACATACAGATCTTCTTGGTTTATAATGAATACAAGTAAGACATTAAAAGATTACAGTTGCAATCAACTATTGCAAACAAAGAACTTTGTTCATTTGCATTTTAAATAAGCATTGTAAGACATCTTAGGCACACATCCAAAAGTTAACCAGCAATTAAATGCTGGCAGACTTTTGAATGTATTTCACATTTTTACCCCATCTGACCCACAATCAGACCTCAAAGTCCCTCTGTTCTGTCTCTCTCGCACAACTGAAATCTGTGTTTGTGTGCGAGTTACAGCGAGCAGGTCTTCCTCTCAGACCGAGGCTGTAGATTAATCATCTCCGCTCTGCTTCATGTCAGATACTAGGGTTTCCCACTCGCCGAACACACTGTGAAAAGAAACAGACACTGCGGACTGATAACATTGTGAAATGTCTCGGTCAGCACATTTACAGACTCTCTGAAACACTCAAACGAAAAAAATACAGTAATATTGTGAAATAGTATTACAATTTAAAATAACTATTCTCGGTTTTAAAATGTAATTTATTCCTGAATTTTCAGCAGCATCGCTCCAGTGTCACATGATCCTTCAGAAATCATTCTAATATGCTGCTCAAGAAACATTTATGATAAATATTAATGTTGAAAAAATATTTTTGAGAAAATCCATGATGCATTTTTCAAACGAACAGCATTAAACATGTCTTTACTGCCACTTTTGATTAATTTAATGTGTCCTCACTCATTAATAAACACTTTTATTTGTTTAAAAATGTAGAAAATATGTTAAAATAATCGTATTAACACACATGACACACGTGATATGTAAATATAATCATGTAAAATAAATAGGAGAGTCGCTCTCCTCTCCCACGTTTGCATTCACATGAATTGAAGTCAATGGAACACGGCGTTTAGTGCGACAGCGGATTTAACCGCCACGCCAAACCACCCCAAATACACGGCTTAGGCTGTATTTATAATGGCTGATGTAGAATTAGCCATAATTTCCATGGCAATAAAACTGATCCTAAATAATCAAGCCCAGAGCTTGACAGATCTGAATCCAACACCAACTGCTTCTGAAAGCAAACCCTCTGAAGCCTACTTCTGCAGGTTTTGAGGTTAGTTTGGGTGACAGAGTCTACGCTGATGTCACTGTTTTATGAGCACGGCCGACACACACATGGAATCGTCATCACGTCTGTGGCCGTTTCATTTCGGCGGTCCTTTGAAGAAGCCGTACACCTCTACGAGCAACTGGCTTCTTTCGCGTTAGCGCAGTTGCGGGTGAATGGACGCTATTGTTGAGACACAGCAGGGCTTTTAATGTTCACTTGTAAACGGGGTAATGGATGGGAGAGCTCGAGCTCCACGTGAACCCAACAACAAGCGATATTTGTTCATTTTTGAAACTCCTGCTTGTGTGGTGGAGCCATTTAAGAGAGTCAGTAAATTATAAAGTTATAGAGATGTGGTGAGGGAACGTGGCTCCAGCGCTTATTTACATTCTCAATAAAGCAGAGCGAGAAACTTCAGCTATTACACTCTTCACCCAAGCTGTTATTTATATATCTTCGGTCGAGTCAATAAAGCGAGCGTGTGGTTGGGAGCGTATATGTTATATGTGTTTGTTCTTTATAGGCAGATCTTTTGTACTGGATTTATGAGAGCAAATGACTGAATAATAAAGGTATAAAGCCTTGAAGCAGTGGCTCAGAAATCGTATGTCGTATCCAGATGCAAATCGAATCAAATCCTTTTTTTCAATATTTGAAAGAAAAATGTTGTAAATGCACAGACTGGGTTTGTGTGAGTAAGTGACAGTTTTATGCTTTGATCTCCGAAACACCATCAGAAATAATGACATTTCTTTTTAAGACCATGTATGTGCTCCTAAAGTTCACAGTGACACAATTACCTGAAACTGACATTAGCCCTGAGGAAACTTCTGAGGAATAACAGATTGGTCTCTATATTCCTTGATGGGGGAAAAAAACAGCTTAAACCAGCCTAAGATGGTCTGAACTGGTCTCCCATTCTGGTCTGGCTGAAATATTGGTGGTTTTAGATGGATTTTGGAAATCCAAGGGTTTTTTTTGTATCACAGTGACACAATTACCTGAAACTGACATTAGCCCTGAGGAAACTTCTGAGGAAACTTCTGAGGAATAACATATTGGTCTCTATATTCCTTGATGGGGAAAAAAAAACAGTTTAAACCAGCCTAAGCTGGTCTGAACTGGTCTCCCATTCTGGTCTGGCTGAAATATTGGTGGTTTTAGATGGATTTTGGACACTTTTCAGACTTAAATAAAATAAAAAGCAACCATGAATCAAATATACAATATACATTAGTGTTTATATATCTCAATCATGACTAGCTTTAGCATGTTACAGAATATGACTGTTAATGTATTTGGTCTTGGCGGACTAGATATGAAAGCTCTAGCGCAAGTTCTGCCAGGAAGACTCAAATGTTACGTCACTATGAGTTTAGATCTAACCAATCATTATCCAACACTTGTAGTATATAAGATCGCTACTAACACATGTCTGAGTTCGCAGATGCTGACATCAACCTTTACCTCCATCCTCCCCACCACCACCAGGATGGTCCCGGTCCATACCTCCGGGGGGTCAACTACGCCCCTGCCTTCATCTTTAGGCAGGAAATGCAGAGTCCGCAACCCTCAGGATCTAAGCTACGGACGGGGCCTACGCCAAATAACTTTCTTACTATATTTGCTTGCTGATTGTTAATAAATATCATTGTTACGTTATCTTACCTCCCGAGTCTTTCTGGTCGAATGCTGCTGCAGAGAAAGCATGGACTTGTTACTGCTAATAGATACACAGACACACTGCTGTGAGCATGTAAGACACGCTGCTGCTGCTGCATAAATAGACATGCATAAATCCCGTAGCAGATCTAGGCAGGTGGAGCTGGGGGAGGTGGAGGGGTTTAGAGGAACTGAGATAGAGCGCTTACAGCAAACAATGAACCAGACTATTTTAATGTTGAGAAAGCAATCTCACTGGCTGTATGATCAACTGTGTGGTAATGTGGCGGTTGTATATATATGTGTGTGTGTGTGTGTGTGTGTGTGTGTGTGTGTGTCGTATAACATGCCATTCCACACCCATAAGACCTCCATTTTTGATGAAATCCAAGGTTTTTTTTTTATCCCCCATAGAAAGCAATGTAATTGCCATCATTCAAGGTCCAGAAAGATATTAAAGACATTGTTAAAATAGTTAACTTGGCCAGCTCCTGCGTCAGCATCACACGCATGTAACGTCGGCGTTCTGCCGTAGAACCTGGAAGCGCTGAAATGAAAATAGTGTTGGAGAATGACAGGGGAGAGATGAATTTGTCGAATTAGATCATCATTACATCATCGTCTTTTTTGCACACAAACAGTATTCTCATCACTTCATTATTTTAAGGTCGAACCACTGTAATCACGTTGACTATTTTAACGATGTCTTTACTACTTTTCTAGATGTTGAATGTGGTGATTTTGGTGCTTTCTATTGTGGATAAAAAAATATTAAATATCTTAATTTGTGTTCCGAAGATAAACGGAGGTCTTGTGGGTTTGACACGAGGGGTAGTCGTGGCCTAATGGTGAGGGAATCGGGCTTGTAACCTGAAGGTTGCTGGTTCGAGTCCCATGCCAGCAGGAATTGAAGGTGGGGATTGTGAATGAACAGCACTCTCTCTACCTTCGATACCACGATTAAAGTGCCCTTGAGCAAAGCACGAAATCCTTAATTGCTCCCCTTGTAAGTTGTTTTGGATCAAAGCGTCTGCCAAATGAATAAATGTAAGATTACGAGGGTGAGTAATTAACGACAGACATTTCAGTTTGGGGTGAACTAACCCTTTAAACTAGCTACGACCATCTACAACTAGATTTCCCAGACAGAACGCTTTGGTACTGTCAAGTCAGCATTCATCTGAAGTGGCATTTCAACCACAAGTTTGAGTAGATCTTGTAGGTCTGAGAACTTCACAATGCCAGTCTTTAATCTCCAGTGGGAGTCTGAAGTAAAGTTCACATACAGTATCTTTGTCTGACATCTGGACCTGAGGGGATGTGAGAGAAAACATCTCCAAAAATTAATCATGCATTTTTGGCTCACAACCACTTCAATATAGCAACCACAAACCCCTTCTAAAGCCTCGGCAATACAGCGAAAGCAAACGAGTCCTGCACTCCTTCTGAACACCCAGGGGGCTGTTTTCTGTCTTACACAAGCCCTCGATGTGACAGCCTGCACAATAAGAACCATTTCCTCACAGTCTTTTTTCTTCCATTGCAAATGGAGCACCAAATCTTTCATCTGCTGTTGTGAAAAGTCCTCTTTTACTCACAGCCTTTCCCTGGACTGAAGCACATGGATCTGACTTTAGTGTCTTCCTGCTAAAACAACAAGGATAGAATGTTGTGATTTGGATGATAGCATGCTAGTTTGACCTCACCACACTACCTGAACCATTAAACCAGCCAGAAAACCTTAGCATCTGTCAGAGCACGTCAGAAAATAGAAAAATTCCAAATAGAAAAAGAGAAAATAAATAATTAATATACTATTAAAAAGAAAAGGGTTTTAGTTTAGGGTCCAATTCTCACTATTAACTATGCTTGTCAGCATTCATATTTCTAGGATATTGGCTGTTTATTAGTACTTATAAAGCTCATATTAATGCCTTATTCGGCATGATCATATTCTATACCCAATACCTAAACTTAAAAACTACCATCCTAACTATTAATAAGCAGTAAATTATACAATATATCAATATCAATTATACATCAGTTTGATGTAAAATTCATATTTCATAGATAATAGTGAGAATTGGACCCTGATCTAAAGTGAAAAAATATTTCTGTAATAGTAACTATTATTAGTAACTATACCATATAGATAGGATATAAAGTTATATCCATTTACAAGAATTATCTCGCCAAACAGGCATTACCACATTATAAATGAGATCATATTACAAAGAAATAATAATAATAATAATTATTATTATTATTATTATTAAATAACATCAATAATAATAATTAATTATTATTAGTAGTAGTAGTATTATTAATAATTATATTATTAATTATTATTATTGTTGTCCTTATTTATTATTAATAATAATAATATCATTCTAAATAAATCAATAAAAAGTTAAAGTATCTTTCATTTGAAGTTACACCATTTAAAATGCATTTAATATTGGCATTGCCATATTTCTTTTTAATTTAGGCCTTACTATAGGCTTTTTTAATATGAAAGAGATATAAATATTAAGTACTTTTAATTTTTAAAGTGTTGAATTCACTCAATTATTCACTTAAATAGTGACTACCACATAAATACGTCAACTTTTTTTCCCCTAGACCCTCCATCAAGCATCACTACTGTTGCTGAGATATTAAGTTACTCATACCAAGGTAAAACATTTTGATTATACCATTCACACTCAGTGTCCGACCAATTCAACAAGCTGTTTTACAGCATGGAAAAACTGGCCCAGCGCTAAACTAACACTAACCAGCAGAGTCATCTTGATCTCAGCCTCACTGCAAGGAGGGCTCCGTCTCACGAAAACACTGCCGCACAACGTGAACTTAAGCGATGACGAGTATCGTCGGTAAATGATGGTCTTTTCAGGGAGTCAAGATCTCTGTTTCAGTTGATACTCAACCCACTTTGAAAACACCTGCAGCTCAGTGACAGCATCTCCCTGTGAAAAAGCCACTCAGCGTTTTCATATCCTGCTGCTGTACTGCATTTGATTATTTATGAAAAACACCGCCACGGGCGACATGCTGATGACTCTCCACACGAACAAAGAGAAAAATAGAAGAAAGCTCAAACAGACGCTGTGCAAAAACACTGGCCGCAGTCCAGAGAGAGAGAGAGAGAGAGAGATACACGCTTTCTGCCTCCAGCGGTTTTGGAGAAGTCGCTCGATGAGAGCGTGAAGATCCCATCGCTACAGCGACAAACTGTCCTGAGCGTCCTTACATTGGAAACAAATGTGCGACAGAAGAAAACACAGGTCTTGTGTGTACCTCGAGGAAAAAGAACTCAAGTTAATCTGAGGCAGATGATGAGGAACACCCCTTCTCCATCTTTACAGGGAGAAAACAGGAAATTGTCAGTCAGATCCATGAGTGCAGGCTTACGGTCAATAATGAAATAATCCACTGACACAGACGAATGTAGCCAGTGGTGCCGTCCACAATGATGGGATAAAGGAGGAAAATCTTCAGGGAAAACACACTGGGATTTATTAAAATACCCCCCGAGAGTCGTGTGTTTCTTTGAACGAGTTCATGTAAACTTGTGGCTACAGACGTTACAAGAAGAGACCTTGATCATGATAAACGTAATGAACATAGCAGGGTTTCAAAAATAATAATACAAAAAATATACAAATATATTATGTGTATATATTAATTCAATTAATTCAACCATTTTCAATAAAAAAAAGAAATGCATAATATATATTTTTACAATTTTCTCTCTCTCTCTCTGCTGATCGAGGTTCTGCAAAATTCAGAGCTGAAGAATCGACTCCCGTTCAAGTGTGAACTGATTCGACTCCACGGGAAGTTAAATTGAAACGACAGGAATTCAGGATTCTGATTCACAAACAAATGACTCTTATGAACCATTATTTTCTCTCATGACTCTCATGAATTGATTCTTTAAAAGATTATTTTAAAAATACTCAAATACTCAATCTTAACAGACTGAATCACTCTAATGAATCCTTCACATGAACCAAATCACCATCTATCTATCTATCTATCTATCTATCTATCTATCGCTCTATCGCGCTCTCTCTATCGTCTATCGCTCTCTCTCTCTCTCCATCTATCTATCTATCTATCTATCTATCTATCATTCATCCATCTGTCCTTCTATCGCTCTCTCACTCTCTCTATCAATCTCTATATCCATCTTGCCATCTATCTATGTATCTATCTATCTATCTATCTATCTATCTATCTATCTATCTATCTATCTATCTATCTCTCTATATATCTCTATAAAGGCCTGTAAACTTTCAAACTTCAAGAATTCTTAAACTTAAACGATGCTTTGTGAAGACAACATTCAGTTTGTCTTGATGAACTTGAACTTCCTCTCATTTGAATTCAAAATGAATCATATTTGCATCCTCAATTCAAATTCAGGAGTTTAAAAGGCGTTTTCAGATCAATTCAGAATGGCGCACAACCCTGTGAAGCAGCGGTAAGTCTCTTCAAGAATCAGCCTGATTTGAGGAATCGTTCCTGTCTGGAGCTCAAACAGTGTTGGGGATTGTTCTCATCTCAACCTTCTTCAGCATGAGAAACAGTAACGGAGATGCTGACTTTGCAGAAACATCATCTCTGAGCATCGTTCTCCAACTATTCGTATCTCATTAATGCTCCACTCCACATTGTGATCGTGGTGTGAGTGTTTATTTTGGCCGTCCTCCAGTCCAAACAGCTCCGCCTGCAACACGACACTAAACAAACACACCACGGGCCCTGCGGGTCTGCCGGGGACCTCAGGGTCCTGTACTGAAACACTCGGACCAGCATACAAGACCTGTGATTTCTGCAAACTGAGAGAGAATAAGTATAAGATTACCTCAGGTTCAGCTAAGAGCTGTTTTTGTGCGGTCAAAGGTTGCGATCACAGTCAACATGAAGTGATGCCGTTTTCTCTTTCAATACATGTTCTTGATCTTATTGTGTAAAAGTAGTGCAACACGTGTTTATCAAAAGAACTTGCTCCGTCTGACTCAATCCCCTTTTCACAACCCAACAATCCTGATGAATTTGTGCTTGTCGAATATCTAGTTTCGCTCAGAAATGCATCAGACTAAAGAAGTAAAAAGGGTTGCAAATGTTTCATGATGATCTTAAAATGCTCTTGATGTTACATTAGAGATCAGCACATTTGCTACCGGCATCATCTGTAAACACAAAAAAAGCTTTAAGGTCTTTGACGCGCCAAATATAGATGGTTTTCTAAAGAAAAAGGCTTCTCTTTTGGCACTGAGCAGTAAAAACACTTCCAGCTAGAGTTGAAACTTTAAAACTTGCACTTCAGAGCTTCTGTAAACGCTGCACCGTTCAAAATACAAAGTGCTTATAGGACGAACAGAGCGTGGAGAGCTGAAGTCTTTCCGTTTGCACGGGGCATGATGACATTCTCTGGCAGGACGAAGTGAAAGTGATGCCCCCTGCTGGGCGGTCAGTATGACCTCTGTGTCCACTGGTCTTCTTCATCTGCCTCTGCAGTCCCATGTAAGGTTCGCAGCTGTGTGCCAATGTCCCCATTTCACTGCCATGAAGGATCCGCATCTGTTTCCACGCTCGGATCCCAAATAGACTTCCTGGGCACTTAAAGTCAACATGAAACGACGTTCACATGCTGTCAAAATAACAGTTCCATGCATGTCAAAATAAAAGTCCCGCTTTTGATACGTCAATCAAACATAATTAAAGAAAATAGCCATATATGTGCTTTGGCGATCGACCACTAAACTTCATACCTTCTGAAATCTACTGACTACGAACCATATTTTTGCCTTTGAGAAGTATCTACACACAGAAGCTCTTCTCTGGTGGGTTTGCAGGACATCTGAGGCCCTTGGCACACTGATCCAGCAGCATATGTCCATCGAGAACAGCCAGGAACCACGCAGATAACCTCACGTGACATTTAGACAAAGCCAGGTCACATGGGCAGCTCAAATAGATCATGACATCATCTTTACAGGATCAACATTATTAAAAATGATGTCTGTTACTATTCTCTGCTGCTCAACAGTTACGCTGAGAAGCTTCGAGGCATTAAATTATACTATTATATTCTCACTCATTCTGTTTCTATACATCCCATGAAATGTCTTTGTTTTTCTCTCTCTCTCTTTATGTGTTTCCGGTTAAAATCAGAAGTTATGAATGATTTTCGTACGTTATGAATGTCGTATATATCAAAGGGCTTGCTGCTTTTTAGACCTTCTAAAATTACAATTTATGACATTTTCAATGTACAAAAGCAACTTTCAAAATGTCATACACACATTTACATCACATATAAACCATTATTTGCTACATGCTGTTACTAGGTAGACGCAGGTTGCGTTCATTATTGCAGCATTTTAGTGGACAAAATGCATAGAGAAAACGATGAGATCATTTTCCGGTAACTTCATCGGAAGACTGTAGAGCTGCGATATATTGAAATTGAGAAGAATTTAAGATGTAATTAGAAATATAATTTTATATAGTTGTACCATAAATATATATATATTTATATATATATATATATATATATATATATATATATATATTTATATATATATATATATATATATATATATATATATTTTATTATATTATTATTATATTATATATATTATATTATATTATTATTATATTTATATATATATATATATTTTTTTTTTCAATATATTTCTTCTTATTTTATTTAATATTATAATTAGAATAAAAACAATATAATTATAATTAATAAGTGTCAGCACCCACATTTTTTAATCTTTTCCCAAAATGTTCAGCCCTAATGAACAAAAAACGTTTTTTAAAATCATTTTTATGTTCTATGCAGATTCACTTCCCAAGAAATTTATCATGAATTATTAATTCTTTCCAAATATATCTTTATTTTTTCATATTGCAATTTATACTGCAGCAAATACTGCAATATCGTGCGCACATTTGTAGAAATGCACTAGCAAGTACTGCAGAAATCAGCTTCAAAGTTCAGCCACATGGAGTATAAACACAAAATGTGATTTCATGCGTTATATCTCCCCGCTGTGCAACTGCTCAACTAAAGATATTCAAGGCCACACATGACGGATCGGTCATGCTTTGAATAAAGCTCGCTCTCACAGCTTCATCCAGGTGATGGATCACCTCCTTTTTGCTCTGGGTCACACCTGTGTACGCCGCCAGCTCAATTCGTGCATGACGACCCCCTGAGACCACCTAAACCACGAGTTACGGCGCACGCAACAGGCCTCTGCATCAGAGGGCTCAATGATCCGTGATTCCCAGCGGCTCAGATTCACACATCCTCACGGACAGCTCGGGGAAACGAGGGGAAATTAGCCATGCCGAAGGCCGAAGGCTCAGCTTGGGTCTGTGATGTGGAGAAGGAGCCCGATACTCCTTCAAAATGCGGCAGACGTCCGTATGAGGGCGTTTAATCCCAGAGAGGATCCCTAATGATGGGTGAGCAGACACTGGATACATGATTAATCACATCACAGGCCTTGATTCCCCACATCAAGGGCACCACAGCTACATCTTGAAACATGTTGAGTTCAAACTAGAAGAAGCTGGAATGAAGTACGTTATTTCTGCCCAACATGATTGAGTTAAATGCAAATAAGTGTTTATCTACCAGAAACATTTGAGTTTAAATCGAAATGAAAGATATGATGGAGCCAAATGGACACTCAAATGGACACTTGCAGACCACTAAAGGTCAGTCTGAGTCTTCACACGTTTAAGGAAGTAATTGAGTGACGTGTTAACGGTGCTGTAAAACAGCGGGCCAGGGAATTCACGGAAAATTTCAGTGAAAAAAAAAGAAAGAAGTATTTAATTCTGCTTTTAAAGACTTGAAATCTACAATAATTTAATCAACAACAACGACAGTAATAAAAATAGTTGGTGCTGTTTTATTCTATAGTAGAACATACACACAAAATAAAAATAAAAAATTAATAAATTAAATAAATAAATAAAAATCCCCTGCCTCCAGACTTAAAATAAATTTATGGAATTTATTATAATTAATATTATTTTACTTTACAGGCAAATCAGAACAAAAGTCAAATATTATTTTATTTTCAGAATAATTCATGGTATATTTTTTTTGCATTAGGATAAAAAGAAACATGCATTACAAAAAACTAAGTGATGATTTCATGCTGACGCTCCACTTTCAAGTGGAAAAAATTGTTTTACTTCTCAGAAGTCTGAATTTATAATGCTTCTTTGAAACAAACCACCTCGAACATTTATAATTAAAACCAAGAGTCAGCTCAGAAACATTCAGCATAAGCTCATGAAGGATCCCACAGACACGCCAATGAAGCTCAAACTCACTATTTTAACGGTTCACGCACACCGGCAGGAAGAAAAAAAAGCCAAAAGTAAAAATCATTAATTTTCTCCACAACAAAAACCTTCATTATCAAATTCCTCAGCAGCAAATGCTCAGTCCTATAATCCACGGCAAATTACACAGCCACGATCAAGCTACAATCTTAAACTACTCATATATATACACAGGTGCTGGTCATATAATTAGAATATCATCAAAAAGTTGATTTACTTCACTAATTCCATTCAAAAACGGAAACTTGTATATGATATTCATTCATTACTCACAGATTGATACATTTCAAATGTTTACTTCTCTTCATTTTGATGATTATAACTGACAACTAAGGAAAATCCCAAATTCAGTATCTCAGAAAATTGGGATATATATACATATATTATAATATTTTGCTATTTTAATCTCATAAAGTCAATCTTGTTCTACACCTTTACATAATTTAATAGCGTTCCTTTAACTCAAGTAGATCATGGGTTTTATTCCCAAGAAATGCATGAACTGACCTTGAATGCAAAGAAAGTTGCTTTGGATAAAAGTGTCTGTCAAATGCATGAATTACATGAATAAAAGAAAGTAGCTCATTTCCCCCAAAATGACTGTTTTGTTGTCTTTTTTCACCATTTGTCCCCAAAATAAAGAATTTTAACCATTGCTTTTTCCCTTCAAATCAAAATATGCTCTTTTACATTCACATTTATTTATTTAGCAGATGAAATATTGTGATCTCAGAGCTGACGGTTAAAGTCTTTAAATTCCCTGTAGAGAAATGAGTGAGAGATACTTGAACGAAGGCGGTTGAAGAGGTGGGCGGTCAATGCTGAGCTTTATTGAGAACATAATCGGCCCTGACCTTCATATTGAGAGGGTGACATGCTCTGGAAGGGGTCAGTTGAGTTTAAGCGCTTGACCGCTCTCTCTCTCTCTCTCTTGCATGCAGACACCTTCTCTAGTGTTTAACCTACATGTGTGCAACTGTCTGTCACTGCAGAGGATCCGTCTCACTCTCCTCTTCTCCGTCTGTCTTTCATTAACCCCCACACCCTCAACGGTCTGTTTTTCCAGGGTGCCTCTTGCTTTCTCTCCCTCAACAGTCCAGCGGCGTATGAACAGCTGCCGGTTTGCCTAAAACTCTTTCTGGCCGTCATGCATTCACCACCAGATACTCAATCCCATTCAGCTGTTTTCAGCTCTGCCATGATCCATTTCTGGGTGTGTAGACGAGCACTTGCTCACTCTGACCGCTGACGTACTGTACGCCTGAAACTGTCATTTGAGAATAGGACATGGGAGGACTGGGTCGAAAACGAACAGACAGTATGAATGTTAAAGGGTACCTATAATGCTCCTTTCACAAGATTTAATATCAGTCTCTGGCGTCTCCAGAATGTGTCTGTGAAGTTTCAGCTCAAAATCTCCCACAGATCATTTATTATAGCTTGTCAAATTTGCCCCTATTTGGGTTTGAGCAAAAACACGCCGTTTTTGTGTGTGTCCCTTTAAATGCAAATGAGCTGCTGCTCCCCACCCCCTTTCCAGAACCGAGCTCGCACTTCGGTTGCTCAACAACAACAAAGCTGGAGAATCTCATGCAGCCAAAATAAGGAAAGTGTTCAAACCGGAGTCGACACTGATGGAGAGACTCAGGAAGAAGTTCCAACTTTTAGACGTTTCTGAACGGTTAGTGGATAAATTGATGTAGTTGCTGTGGAGTTGATCAACTCATCACTAGCATGTGTCGTCATGTTCATCTTTTTTCCTTGAATCGACCCTCGTTTGTGAAGCAGTCCGGCGTAAAATGACGGCATCAACAACACTCGACTACAACAACTCTTCCTCTTCTCTAAAGCAGACCAACATGGCCCCGCCCCTTTGTTGTGTGTTCTCGGGGGCGGGGTTTATGTAAATTAAGGTTTGTGATGTCACTAACCCAGGAAGAAGCTCGTTGTAGCCGTTTGTTGTAGTCCTTAAAAAGTGATTTCTGTAAAAGAAAATATCCCTCCCTGCATTGAACTTTGAGTGTCGTAACTTTGCAGATGTTGTTTATGCTCAAACAGCAACATTACACACTAACTAAAGTTTAAAAAAGTCATAATCCCCCCTTTAAAGTCAAACTCTACATGAAATGGCATTCAAAATGCAATTTGCACCGTACCATGACTGAAAAACACAACCAAACAGAAAGGAAAGGACAGTTCACCCAACAATGAAACTTCAAAGAAATGCTTCAAAGGTCCCAGATAGAGACAAAAAAGTATCTTAAGAATCTACAACATCACATCACAAACATTTTTTTTAAAAATCAACATAAATCAGCCTGAAGAACTGATTATGTTTTAAAACGTAATTTATTCCAGTGATCAAAGCTGAATTTTCAGCATCATTCCTCCAGTCTTCAGTGTCACATGATCCTTCAGAAATCATGTTGATATGCTGATTCGCTGCTCAAAGAAACATTTCTGATTATTATCAATGTTCAAAACGGTTGTGCTGCTTCATATTTTAGTGGAAACTGTGATTTTCCTCATCAGGACGTGTCTGATTAGACCCAGATCTGAGAGAAAGTTTGCTGAAACAATGTTTAAATAACTATTTCACTGTACAGTTTGTGAGCAAAAGCACCAAATCTTGTTAATATATGAGCATCAAATCAGTATAGCCACAGCATTTACATTGACTATTGAAAAAACATACAAACAACATATTGATTGACAACGAACAGTGTGCATTGATGAATCATATGCAACAAGACCATGTGCATTACAGAAGCAAATGGACTCAATTTTGATTTCCTGTTGACTTTAATAACACAGAATAACAGATGCTTCTGAATGGCATCACCACGACCCTTCTGCATTTAACAACTGATCATACCCATAAAACAAACAATCTCTGCAGACGCCAGCTCATAAAAGCCCGCCATTAAGGATTTCCAGTCATTTTCTGCCTCCAGCGGCCTTAATGCAGGACCACATGCTGGACTCTGAACACACAGCCCTCGTGAGACCGCGGGGAGGCACCTGTTCTGATTAATTCACTCATTAGCCTTTAAACACAGCGGCCAGGTAACCACTTCCTGTCACAGCCGTGGCGTGTTTCACACCAGGGGGGAATTGTGGGAAGATGAGCTGGTGTATTACTTTCCCAGAGGAAGCGAGTGCATGAAAATCTTAAAGGAACAATGCAGCCAAAATTGATTTGGTTTTCTTTCTCTGGCGAAACACGAACAGATGTTCGAGATTCTGTTTTACATTCAGTAAATGTGTATGCAACCCCTCTACCCGGGTCCTACTCGACCTGTTCTGAGCGGGCCTCGAACTCGAGTCTTCCAGCATGGGAGTCGGACACTCTAACAAGGAGGCTAAAGGCTGCAAGGAGTGAAGTTTACTCGCACAGCACGTACTAGCTGGCCTCCATTACACTCACCCCCCTAAACCTCACTCCTGTCCGGGTCACGGCACCAATGTAACCCCTCTACCCAGGTCCTACTCGACCCGCTCTGAGCGGGCCTCGAACCCAGGTCTTCTGGCATTGGAGTCGGACGCTCTAACAAGGAGGCTAAAGGTTTACTCACACAGCAATTACTAGCTGGCCTCCGTTACACTCACGCCCCTAGACCTCATTCCCGTCCGGGTCACGGCACCAATGTAACCCCTCTACCCAGGTCCTACTCGACCCGTTCTGAGTGGGCCTCAAACCCGCGTCTTCCAGCATGGGAATTGGACGCTCTAACAAAGAGGCTAAAAGCTGCAAGGAGTGAGGTTTACTCGCACAGCAAGTACTAGCCGGCCCTCGTTACACTCACCCCCCTAAACCTCACTCCCGTCCGGGTCACGGCACCAATGTAACCCCTCTACCCAGGTCCTACTCGACCCCGCTCTGAGTGGACCTCGAACCCAGGTCTTCTGGCATTGGAGTCGGATGCTTGCCAGATTATATGTACATCAAAAAAAGTAGCCCATACAACTTATACACAATGTTCCAAGACTTCTGAAGTCATACGCTATTAGTTTTCACTTGCCATGAGACAAACTGCGACACGATGCATTCAGAACCGATTTCAGAGAAGATTTTCAGTGAATAATGACTAATTGTGGTCTTTTCCTCTGATAAAGTTGACTTCAGTATGACTTTAGGCTCATCAAGGTTGTATTTATTTGATCAACGTTCATACAGTAAAACAGTAACATTGTGAAACATTATAACACTTTAAAATAACTGTTTTCTATTTTAATATACTGTAAAACGTCATTTATTATGCAGATTTTTCAGCATCATTACTCCAGTCTTCAGTGTCACATGATCCTTCAGAAATCATTCTGATTTGTTGCTCAAGAAACATTATTTACATTATAGTATTTAGTACATTTTTTTCGGGATTATTTGATGAATATAAAATTAAAAAGAACAGTAGTTATTTGAAATAGATTTTATTGTCACTTTTGATCAATTTAATGCATTCTTACTATATATATATATATATATATATATATATATATATATATATATATATGTTATAACATATATATGTATGGACATTTTGCAAAACTTATTTTGTGTTCCGCAGAAGACAGAAAATGATGCACATTTGTACTGACACGAGGGCGAGTAAATGATGACAGAGAGTTTTCATCTTTTGCTGAACTCTAACTTCAAACATGCCAACACACTCACAGAAGTGGGAATGAACTCTGGTTTTCCCACACGCTGCGTCTGGAGGGAAAGTGAGCGTTTGTAGAAGTCTCAGGGACAGTGTTCACACACAGTAGTCGACATCCTTTCTCAAACACATGTTGTAGCAGCGCCGCTTTGATCGCGTGTCTCTGTAACCTTGTTGTCACATCAACGGTTTCTGGTTTTACACCCCACTGTGACGGGCTCATCGCTCTTCCTCGTGTCTTTCTCTCTGTTCTTTCTCCTGACTTCCACCTCACATCTTTCCACACTCATCTTTTCCTTTTCGCCCATTAAAGGGTTAATTCACCCCAAAAAATGAAAATTCTGTCATTAATTCCTCACCCTCATGTCGTTTGACCATCGTTCATCTTCGGAACACAAATTCAGATATTTTTGATGAAATCCTAACGGAACTCATCCATAGACAGCGATCACTACCTTCAAGCTCCAGAAAGGTAGTAAAGACACGGTTAAAACAGTCAACGCGACTGCAGTGCTTCAACCTTAATGTTATGAAGCGACAAGAATACTTTTTGTTGGTTCTGGAAGCGCTGAACGTAAACAGCGCAGGAGAATGACTAAGACGAGAAGAGATTGTTGAATAAAGTCATTATTTTTGTTTTGCATTTTAAACTCAAGAATTATCAGTTTTGATTGAATGGAGCGGTACTCGAGAAATGGAAAACACTCTTTTTAAACATACTTGAATGTGAATAAATGTTAAGCAACCAAACATGGGAATTTGTTTAGTACCAACCAATTTCGCATTTGTTTAGTAAAAAAAAAATGTTAATTGACCCTTCACAAACAGTTTGATTGACAGGCGATCTGACCAATCATAACTCCGAATCCGCCATTTTGTCCGACAAAGCAGTCAGGGGAGTTAGTAGATTATAAATTGTGTGTCCTCACGTCTTTCCGCGCTTGAAACAACATTCCTTCTGATGTTCATTCATGTTTATTTGATGCTATAAATGAACTAGTATGTAGAGATGATCGGTTCACGAGGAGCTACAGCAATCTGTCACGACACTTTAAAGAGACACTAGATGCTTTTTAGCGTTTAAACTTCTTAAAATTATGATATTTTAAATATGAAACTGTTTCATACGTTGTCAGTGACTTTTCTCCGCGATGTATTTTTCACTTCGTGAGAACATGATGTGTGGCGTGAGAGCGCATGGGTGTCGGACATAGCAACAGTAACTAAAGGGGGCGGGGCTTTGCGAACGGTCAATTAGAATCACTGCACAATATCTGCTCTTGATGACAATGGTGGCTAATTTACCATATTTTTACACCAGTACCAGTCCTGTAAACTGTGTGACTATAAGATGCTCCACATCTCCCCCTCCCGCCACAACACCTGTTTTGTATAAGCGCTCTGATTTAATGAGGATATCTGTGGCTGATCAAGCACCGTGTCGCCATAAACGTCGTATCATTTATCAAATCTGCCACTGTTGCATGCATGCAGGGCGTTTGTTTCATTAGTGCGGCCCCTGCGTTCGCGTCATAATCACCGTGACTGCATCCACCAAACCCGCTCATTTCATATCAGTTACCATGTCTATGATGAATGAGCTTTTAACTATTAATGATTGTCTACGTGCAATTAACTCAGCAGAGCACACAATAACAATCATCACAGGCACACAAATGCATTTAGCATCAGGAGGTGAAGAGAGACGGATTGTTTTCTGTGTTAATTAAGAGCACTTTACCAATGATGGTGTGTTTAGAGAGAAAGAGAGAGAGAGAGAGTGTAAATGTAAAATGTTTAGTCTGAACAAATTTAGTCTCTATCCAAACTCCACATAGGTGAATCACACGAAAACAAGGCTATCTTATCCCAAAAAAAAGACAATTAAAGCATATTTACCCCCAAAATTCTCATTGCTGTAATACATTACATTTTTAGATTTTTCTGAAATGGCAATGATTATTCTCATTATATCCACACTTTGGATTTGATTTGAAAAATATTGTTTAGAACATGATTTAAAAAGCTAGTGCATCAAATACTACCATGATGTATGCATAATACATAACTTTTTTCTGCTTTACAGTAATAAAAATGAGATTTTTTTTTTGCATGCGAATTTAGGAAACGTGCTTAATTATAATAAAAAATAATGCTAAATAAATAAATAATCCTTAAATCCTATTGCACCTAACAACCTTCATTTTCTTGAGGAATCAAAATCAAAAAGTGTGTCATTCAGCTGTATATGCCACACAATCTTTATTAACAGTAATCATCTTCTCGAGCCAAATAGTGCATTGACAAACCACAAAGTTATCACAATAAAAACCAGCAGCAAAAACACAGAGATGTTCTGTTATTGCCTATGTTAACAAAGCACAAAAATCCCCTAAAGAAGCTGTTGTGGAGAAACAAAATGTGCAACAGTTCCTCAGTTGTGCTGTTTTGGGAACAAGAGACTTAATCTGCTCCCAAAACAAGCTGCTTGTATACAGCATGTGAAGTAACCTCTAAATTACCTGTCAAAAACATTTGCAGTTCACGGGTCAGATGAGGTAGAAACAGTGTCTTAAAGAAACAACTGTGCAGTTTCACTTCTGTGCGCCCATGATGCCCAAAACTGCTGTTTGACTAGGCAGGGTTTGAGTCGCAGCCACACAGTCATGTGAAAGTTGTAAGTGCATAAAGCAATTACACTAAAATGTGTCTTACCAGCTGTAAACAGCCTCCCCGCGCAGCAGACAGTCAGCACGGACACAACATGCGCGCAGACCGCGGGCAGGAGCGCACACTTCGGGCTGTACCGGGTGGACATGGTACCCGACGGAAATCCACGCGGATGTTCCACGAGGATCACGGCTGCACGACCATAATATAGAGCAGACAGACGGCAGCTGAGGACTTCCGACACTTCCTGAAATGTGAGAGACTCTCAGAGCGTCAGGAGCGTTCGGACGCGCGCGCCACACATCAGCTCTCCACGAGCGCACGAGCCATATGATCTCAGGCAATGTTCTGCGCGCGCGCGCATGTGTGTGTGTGTGTGTGTGTGTGTATGAGAGAGCGACGATGTCCTCTTCATTTGGGATAAGTGAGCGAAAATTAGAAACAGTTTATAATAACTAATGCATTAATATTCGCTGACAAACCATATAAAATGCTTAACAGACGGTCCTTGTCCTGGTTATAAGGGCTTTTTAAGCAGTCCACAGTTGTTGTCCACCCTAAAAAATAGATCATTGATCCTATAATAGTCACTACTCATATAAGTTGACATTTTCTGGGAACCTGCTGTTGATTGGAGACGAAAGGCTAATGCAAAATTAATACATTGACTTTTAAGCACTGTATAATGCTGTAGATGATATTAATGAAAGTTATTTAACACATGTCTGAGATTTATGACTGTGCTAAACCCTAAAATGTTCTTGGGAGTAGATGTTTGTGTTTAAAGTAAACAAACTCAGCATTGATCAGTTTAATCTAGTTTCAGTCATTTATGTTTTAAAAGGGATCTTTGATTAACTAAAAAAGGATAATGCAAAATAAATAACATAAAACAGATAACATCAGTGACATCACTAACCCCAACATTTACATAAACCCCGCCCCCGAGGACACACAACAAAGGGGGCGGGGCCATGTTGGGCTGCTTTAGAGAAGAGGAAGAGTTGTTGTAGTTGAGTGTTGTTGATGCCGTCATTTTACGCCGGACTGCTTCACAAACGAGGGTCGATTCAAGGAAAAAAGATGAACATGACGACACATGCTAGTGATGAGTTGATCAACTCCACAGCAACTACATCAATTTATCCACTAACCGTTCAGAAACGTCTAAAAGTTGGAACTTCTTCCTGAGTCTCTCCATCAGTGTCGACTCCGGTTTGAACACTTTCGTTATTTTGTCTGCGTGAGATTCTCCAGCTTTTTTGTTGTTGAGCTGTTAAAGCTCCGCCTACTTCTGGAAAGGGGACAGGGAGCAGCAGCTCATTTGCATTTAAAGGGACACACACAAAAACAGCGTGATTTTGCTCAAACCCAAATAGGGGCAAATTTGACAAGCTATAATAAATGATCTGTGGGAGATTTTGAGCTGAAACTTCAGACACATTCTGAGGACACCAGAGACTTACATCTTGTGAAAAGGGGCATAATTGGTGCCCTTTAATTAAAGGATAATAATTAATTGAAATGGTCATCATCCCATTTAAACCCATAATTAGTATAGCCCCAAGAATAGAATATTATAAAATATATCAAATGCTATCAAATGATTCAAATGACTGAACATGACAAGTAATTCAGAGCCACAGTATGTCATGTGAGTGACTCCTAATGATGGCATTAAATAAATAATTTAATAATGCAAATCATGGTAAACCCTGTTTATGCCACAGTTAGAGTTGATCTTCATGTGCACTTCATACTGTGTGTGAATCTGCCCTGATTTACTGCAGCGCAAACACGAAATAACCACATGCATGATGAACCTGTGCATTATTCAAAAGCTGCCTCACATAAAGAACATGCAAACCTCAGACTGCACACACAGGAACGATCTGAGCACAATAACAACATCAATAGGGTTTGGTGCGCAGCCACACGAGTGAGAATCTCATTTCGAAAGAGCAAAATACTGTGTGATTTCATCATTCTGTTCTTGCATTACCCCGGTTTCAAAAGACCAGACAGGAATGGATCCAAGAGACAGCAGAAATCCATTTGAAACACATCCTCATCTTAAAGACCGTCCCGTAGCTGGAAAAAAGAAAGACTTTAACATCGAACCCCCATTTAAACAGTGATTAGTTTTTCTCCAAGAATGATTTAATGAAATATTAAAGCATTAATGACTGTCAGAGTGAGAGAATATGTCTGAATAATATTACTTATGTCCACCAGCATTTTTTTTTTCTTGAGTTGTTCATGGGTCTTTCTGAAACAGACACATTTCCCATTTCAAAAATGTGATTTGTATGTGTTATCATAAAAATAATAATAATAAAAAATCTACCAGACAAATGATTTGTGTTATAAATATAGATTTGTGCAATAATAATACAACAATTATGTAATATCAAAATAATATGACAAAAATGACACTGTAAAATATTTTCATGATTTCTATTTTGATTAGAAGTAAAATAAATGGAAAGACGTGAGGACACACAATTTATCAAGTTCACCAACGTTAATCTACTAACTCCCCTGACTGCTTTAACGGACAAAATGGCCGATTCGGGGTTATGATTGGTCAGATCGCCTGTCAATCAAACTGTCGGCGGCGAGTCGATTCACCAGCATCATGTCGACAAAAGAGAGTAAAAATATACACTGTTAAAGCCGGTCTATATTTGAGGTTATAGAGTCATAGACTTCATAATTCTTCTGGATATGTGAGACTGTAATTTGAATTAATCCCTTTTTTTGCATCATAGACTGGCTCTTGGGAGCACACAAAAAACGTCACATCCTTTTGAGTCCATCACGTAAAAATCAGTCAACAGGTTTTCATAGACTATCTAGGAAGTCGGGGAAGTTGTCATTTTATAAAGTTTTGTTACTGTTATGTGTAGCTTTTGTTTTGTTCGTGTTTTCTTGTTTCTGTTGTCGTTGTCATGTGTCATGTTTGTTTTTCCATGTGCTCCAGCTGTCTTGTTATGTCATGTGATTTACCAGTTTGTCATGTGACCCTGCCATGTGCTCCTTGTCATGTGATTCCCCTGTTTGATGTCATGTTCTGATTGGTTTATTGGGTGTAATCATTGTTCAGGTGTTCATCGTTTATCATTAGTCTGTCTATTTAAACCCTCATGTTTCCATTGTTCCTTGTCGATGTTTGTGGATTATGTGGATATTATCCCTGTAACTCTGTTGTCAAGTCATTGGATTTATGTTTGTTTTGTGGATTTATAAATAAAGCTGCACTTGGGTTTTCACAACAACTCGCCTCCAGTGGATCAATTGTTACAGTTACAAGCTGTTTGCTTACTGGCAATAAAATAAGCAATAACACATGCAAATTTTTACATATAGCCCCTTTGACTTATGAGGTTACCAACAAACTTTTTGTTTTGTTTGGACTTTATTCTACAGTATGTGCACTTACATGTACTTACAGTGTACTTACCTAAGAAAGTACTGGATAACATAATGTAACTACATGTGTTAGGTTCAGTACCTGGTTATTACCCAGTTATTGCAATTACTATAATAAGTACATAGTATGTACATGGGGAACAGCACTGTAAAATAAAGTGCAACCTTTTTTCTTTTTTACAGTGTATGAAATAGTAGTATAGTATAGTATTGTAATGATAACAGGGTTAAAAAATAATTCTGACAACCCTACAAAAAAAAAATAAAAAAAAATAAGCATGAAACAAATAATAGAAATCAAAGAGTTTCTGGATTTTTGTGTGTGTTTAGGGAAATGCCTCTCACAGCCCAGAGTAAAAGCTCTTCATTGTTGAATCCATTACGTACTCATACATTAATGAGAAACACAAAAGGTTTGGTAGAATGGCCCTCATGGGACCCATGCTCTTTGTTGGAAGAAACAGACCTAATTCAGAGGCATGAGATGGTCCCGTCCCGTCGCGGGGTCAATGAACCAGCTGTCTTCAGGTGTGAAATAACCTTCAGACGAGCTCCTGTGGTAAAGCAGGGTCAGTGCATGTCCTATAAACTTCATCTGCATGCTCTCACCTGTGCCGTCCATTCACTGCTATGGGAAAAAAAACCCTGTGATGCCAAGAATGATGATGGAATACTTGTGGTGTCTCTATTTCACCTGAACCACTGAAGGGTCTGCTTCTCATATCTCCAGGTATGGGGCCATATTCAGCTCCTCAGCAGGGGTGATTGGGTCCAAACCAACTTTACCAGACTTTACAATCCCAGACAACAGGGTCTCTGGTTTCACGAACGCCTTTGAGATATCCTATTACTTATTCGGCATGTCATTTTGATCAGTTTGTAAAACGCTTTTGTATCTAAAGAACCACAATAACTCTCTGAGAAAAGGCGATTTATGGGTTTACGCGGCCCGCTGTGGTTCTAGGTCAGTGTTCCACTGCAGTAATCAACATCCCGCTATGATTCATCACGGCTCTTCATCCATGGCCAGAAGAAGTTTCTCAAGAGTAATATTCATCCATCCATCCAGCCGAAATGTATTCAATTTCCTGTTATTTAGGATTGTGCTTTTACGATCCTGTCAAATTTATTATCATCAAACTTAAAGCCCAGAATACTGAGAAAAGCCTCTTGCAAAAACACATCAATACTTCTCATGACGTTAAGATTCTAAATTTAGTTGGCCTAGATGGCAAAATCCGCTCTGAGATGTGTGCTAAAGGTTTACCGGGAAAATAAGAAGGTATAAATGTTATTTTGAAGCAGAAAGCTGGATTCTCAACACTGGAGACTCTTGGGCCGTTCGTGCAGAACGCTTGACTGCAGTTTTTTCATTCATCAGATGACTGTCTTCGGCCATTACGTCACTTCTTGAACCAAAGTTATTATAATTAACTAAAACTAAAACCATAAAAAAACTTTAATTGCTTGAAATAAAAGGAACTTTTAACTAAAATAAAATACAAAAAAATCTTTATTTAATTTCAACTAGTTGCACATTTCTCATTTTCAATTAGTTTCATTTGATGTTCTAAAATAACTGAAACTAAAACTGAAATAATAATAAACTATATGGACATATTAAAAAAAAAAAAAACGAATAAAAATGGGAAAAAAAATGGAAAACATAAAAATAAAAACCAACTCACAAGAAATAAATGAAATGAGGTTCATGAGGAAACTGCAGGAGGTTGGTGAGTTTATGAAAAGCTAATAATTTAATAAGGTTAAAATAAATCATTTTAAATAATTAACAAGTTTGATATTTCATACCAATTTCTGTCATGAAACTCTAGATGGCGCAGGCTGATAGGTCCTTGACTCGATTAGTAGTGATCACATCCTAATCTACATAGTGCAGCTGATTGGTTCCTGCAGCTTAACATTCAAAGACTGGTAGTGTTGCTTTTATTCGTCTGCAGGATGCTTTCAGAAACCCTCCTCCTTCCCCAGCTCCACCTGTATAGATCTGCTATATTTCGTTATATGTGCTGAATTGGCATCTATTCCACCAAGACCAAATACATTAACATTACCATAAAACATATTGCATTAGTTTTTCAATAATTTATCAATATATATATATATATATATATATATATATATATATATATATATATAAATGTTTAGGCCAAAGGTGTTCGGCTTGCAAAAAAAAAAAAAAGTTTGGGAATCTCAAGCATAAAACATGATTTTATAACCATTTTTAATTATTTTAAAATGTATTAACTAAGTACAGCTCTTTCTTTGAATAAAATCTCGCCTTGAGTAACCTGTGGATGCAATTATAACGTGAATGCACACTTTTGTATGGCACTTGCCTGAGCATTCACGCCTGCGTTTCTGTACTTGCTTAAAGTCTGTCTTAAAAAGCACCATCACATTCACTCCATCTTCTAGCCTGATGTTTTGATCTGAAAAAGCGAAGTAGTTCATTCACCAAACACAATAAAAAAGGCATAATAAGGTCAAGTTTTACTGCAAGGCTTCGATTTATAACTCGTAGACTATTGCACAGTCATGTCCCGTCTAAGCAGGCACGTGTGGGACAGTCTTGGCTCATTCCGGGTGAGGACAAAAGCCTCTTTCACTCCGCGCGAGCGAACTGCTCCATTAGAGATGCATTCCTATTCAGAAGGGGTCAAATTCCTTTTGCTCCCGGCTAATGGCTCAGAGAGACACGGACAGAGAAAGGCTACTGATGTCACAATGAGCCCGCAGAACGTACAACTGCGAGGCTGAGAGCATGAGCAGAGTCCTTCATGTTCTAAGAAAGCCTTCAAATGTTCCGTTCTTTGGATTTTAGGCTTTTAGCGAGCCGTAATGCGCTCTTTTATGTCCTGTCTCTTACATAATGTAATCTGAGAGAGGGCGAACAGACTGTATATGTGGCGACTGTAGCATCTCTGAGAAGCCAAAAGACTCTCCTGATGGCCAAAGATGTCATGTGATATTATTCGGAGACTCTTTCTCGAGCAGCAAATCATACATGATTTCTGAAAAATCATGTGACTCTGAAAATTCAGCTTTGATCACAGGAATAAATTGCTTTATTACAATAGAAAACGGTTGTATTAATACATTTCATAATATTACTGTTTTTATTGTATTTTTGATCAAATAAATACAGCCTTAGTGAGCAGAAGAGACTTCTTTCGAAAATATTTTAAAAACGTACTCCACACTTTTGACCAGAGTTGTATGTATGGAGAGAAGAGATGAAATCCAGAGTAATCCACTTTCAGTCAGAAAGGAACTATTCTATAACATTTATAACCGTTGTCGTGTCATATTTTTCAAGGGCCGGCATGAGAACCGCAGAGTGAGAAGAAACACGAGTCCAAGGCGCTGTCAGTGATTTCCTCCTCTCTGCAAAATCTGCTCCAGAAGTTTCTGTAAAAAAAAAAAAAAAAAAAAAAAAAAATGCATTTTGTCAGTTTTATTCCAAACATCCATAATTTGTGGTCAGCATGAGTTGGACACGGCGAATGTTTTTGTTGAAACACATCGGATGTCTGGGTGATAGGGTGTTTTAAAGAAATGCTGTTTTAAGGAAGAGATTAAAGGTCAGTTTAAACTTTTTTTCCCTCTTGTGAGTGTTGAAAGATTCAATTTGCAAAAAAAATTCTATGTGGGCTTGTTCTCCACGCACCAGGACTTTTCTCTTCTGTGAAACATTTACAAAATGTGTTAAAATCACTCATACTTTACACATTACAATATTTTACCTATACATGTTAAAGAAAACTGCACTTGTTTGTGATGGAAATGAGACGAGAATTAGTGGATGAATTTTTAATTTTTACATAATCTAATAAATGTTCATCTCAATCCAGACTTCTAGACAGAGAGGGAATATGGGAAAAGCATTTAGCCTCATGACAGACACACACAAACACACACACACATGGTTGGCAATGGTTTTATTGTCTATATTTGTGTGTGTGTGTTATCATGTGTATGTGCCGTGGTATCATTGGCAGTGACTGGGTGTTCGTTCCTGTGAACAGTAGCTCTATACACACACACACACACACACACACACACTCACACACACACACACACACAGCACAATGAAGCTCTTAGAGCACTGCCAGAGAGCATTCAAAACACACACACACACACACACTTTTACACACAGAATATGTATCTATTATTCGTCTCTCACACCCACACCTACATATGCACACCATCATCATAATCATCATCTTCATCATCATTAATAACTAAAGGTTATTTTCTTATTCCCTGATGCCAGAACATGAAATACAAAAAATAAGGTTGAGGATGAAACTTTGAGCATGTTTGGAACAGCATACCATCATAACTAATATCATGATAAAACTGCTGAAAGGCCATATGACATTTCTGTGTGTGTTAGTGACGGCTCAATTTCAGAAAGTCTGTGGTGGTTTTTGACTAACTTCACTGTTTCTCTGGCCTAGAGTGACATCTGGTGGACGAAAAGTATACAATTTACCCTGATTGAGGTCATTGTTGGATTGTATAGTATGACTTCATTACTTCATATGTATAGTAACATTACTATAGGTTGCATTTTATTTTACAGTACATGCAGTTATAGGTATATCGTTCTTACCTAAGAACGTACTGGGTGATATAAGACAATTTTATATACTATATAGTTTTTTTATATATATATATATATATGTGTGTGTGTGTGTGTGTGTGTGTGTGTGTGTGTGTGTTTGTGTGTTAAAATCATATATTTTTAACTTTACAAGTTATTATAAAAACAATATGCAATTTTCTTTAATATGTAATTATGGTACTGAATGATTACCATATATTTATACAGTATGGTACTTCAAGACACTTCAAAGAACATCATGGAATTACAGTTCCATTTCCAAAAACAATGATTTTTGTTTTTTATAAAGATCGACCAGAATCAAATATCCCTCAGAATCATCTATGAGCTATAATATAACACACACACACACACACACACACACACACACACACACACACACGTTGTGTTTTCATGTTTTATGGGGACATTCCATAGGCGTAATGGTTTTTATACTGTACAAACTGTATATTATGTCCCCCTACACTACCTCTACCCCTAAACCTACCCATCACAGAAAATGTTCTGCTATTTTAGATTTTCAAAAAAAATAATTCTGTATGATTTATAAGCTTGTTTCCTCATGGGGACCAAAAAAATGTCCCCACAAGAACATTTGGTCCCCGTAACGTAGGGAATACCCGCCCACACACACACACACACACACACACACACACACACACACACACACACACACACACACACACCTACACACACAGACACACACCAGACTATGTTTCATATCTGTTTCACCTTAATCTAAATGCTGAAGGTTTTAATGAACAGCTTCATGACTCGGTTCACCTCTCAGCATAATTACACACGTCAGACACAGGTCAGTCTCACGACACTGGATTCTGACCCTTCAGCTCTCTTGACCTCGGAAAACTGAGAGACTTTCAAAACTGTGAAACAGATTTACACAAAATGTCATGCTATTGTGTGCGGAGAATTAAGAGCACACAGCATTGACAGGGTTTCCCAAATTGTGAGTTGATGAACAGGCAATAATTAACGAAATAAAAATAAAATACAAAAAAAAATAAAAAATAAAAACAAACACTTATAATGTAAATATTTATTTATACGCATCATGCCACCATTATTGACCAATATCAGAGAACTGTGGACATGCATATCTGTTGCCGTATTATTGAAGTATCCAGCAAATTTCAGTAAAGTTTTACTGTAACTGCTACGAACAATATTATACATATATATATTTCCACTTAGCACAATATTTACCGGAAATAAATAAAAACTGGAACAGAAATACAACCAAATATGAAACAAAAATTATTTATCTACTTTTTTTCTTTATAAATATAATGAATATTTTTAATATGTAAAAAAAGAAAGACAAAACCACATAAAAATGAATGAATAAAAAAAAAATAATAATAATAATATGATATACATCATAATATGATGCTAATTTAAAATATAATAGTATATAATTAATACCAGAGCTGCAACAAAAGTTGCGACAATCCCACAACAACGTGTTATTCCTGCATTGAATCCCATTCATTTCATTGTTTCTCAAACAGATTGACAGTGCGGAGTTGTTTGAGACTACTGGGCGCTAAACGAACCTCTGATCAATACTGAAATCACACTGGCCAGACTAACATCTCACACCTCATAAATCTATTAAACACCAGATATATTCTGACTGACCGCGTGCACCTGGTTTTCACACATTATAGGAGTTTATTCAAATCAAACAGCAGAATGAACAGAAGCAACGGTGATGCTTCACTTAACAAACAGCGAAAATAATTGCATAAACAGCAACAGAATTTTGAGTTGACTGCTGTAGTCAGTGTGATGTGCAAATGTGAAGACGGGCCTAGAAATGTGTTGAGTACGGCTCTCTGTCAGGGACTAGTCTATATTTAGAGTATGAGTAAGAAGTTTTTAGGAGCAAAACACGTTGGCCAAAATCAATTCCGACTGCTTAAGGGGTGGAAGGGGTTTAGAGAAGTCGTCCTTCTCCGGTCCGATAGAATTAGGGAATTTTTTTAAGATAACCGAATACCTTGCGAAGGCGTATTGGAAAAGCTTCACATTGAGGATTAATGCTGAGAATTAATCTAATTTGTTGAACCAGTTAACGCCGACTCAAAAATTCAATCCCACACACAGAGAGTGAGCACACATGCCCGAGTGGTAATGATTACCGATGGACCTTGGAGCTGATTTGAGATCTGTCTTCTCTTCGAAACTGCTCTCAGATCAGTCCTGTATGTCTACGAACAGCAGCGTACCTTTTTAAAGAGCTCTGCCCGCAGCCTGTTGGTCCGAGATGCCAGTTTTCTTTTCTCCTCTTCGGTTTTTCTCTTTTCTTCCTCTCTCCTCTTCCTCACTTCTGGGATCTGGTTATAATTCCTGTCAATCAAAGCTCAGGGTTAGCATGCTTGACACTGATGCAGCACTGATGCACAGACAAAATACATAAGAAAAGACAGCGCTAAGAAAGAAGGATGCAATTGTGCATTCAAAAGTCACTGCAATGAAGTGTTGCTATGTGGTTATTCTGGGTGGTTGTAAGAATGTTGCTGGGGAATTCCGGGTGGTTGCTAGGATGTTTAGTGTGTATTCCAAGAATGTTGTTAGGGTGTTCTGGATGGTTTCTAGGGTGTTGCCAGGGTATGTTAGGTGGTTGCCAGAGTGTTTTGGTGTGTTCTTCGTGTTGTTAGGATACTTTGTGGCGTTGCCAGAATGTTGTTAGGGTGTTCTGGATGGTTTCTAGGGTGTTGCCAGGGTATGTTAGGTGGTTGCCAGAGTGTTTTGGTGTATTCTTCGTGTTGTTAGGATACTTTGTGGCGTTGCCAGAATGTTGTTAGGGTGTTCTGGATGGTTTCTAGGGTGTTGCCAGGGTATGTTAGGTGGTTGCCAGAGTGTTTTGGTGTATTCTTCGTGTTGTTAGGATATTTTGTGGCGTTGCCAGAATGTTGTTAGGGTGTTCTGGATGGTTTCTAGGGTGTTGCCAGGGTATGTTAGGTGGTTGCCAGAGTGTTTTGGTGTATTCTTCGCGTTGTTAGGATACTTTGTGGCGTTGCCAGAATGTTGTTAGGGTGTTCTGGATGGTTTCTAGGGTGTTGCCAGGGTATGTTAGGTGGTTGCCAGAGTGTTTTGGTGTGTTCTTCGTGTTGTTAGGATACTTTGTGGCATTGCCAGAATGTTGTTAGGGTGTTCTGGATGGTTTCTAGGGTGTTGCCAGGGTATGTTAGGTGGTTGCCAGAGTGTTTTGGTGTGTTCTTCGTGTTGTTAGGATACTTTGTGGCGTTGCCAGAATGTTGTTAAGGTGTTCTGGATGGTTTCTAGGGTGTTGCTAGGGTTTGTTAGGTGGTTGCCAGAGTGTTTTGGTGTATTCTTCGTGTTGTTAGGATACTTTGTGGCGTTGCCAGAATGTTGTTAAGGTGTTCTGGATGGTTTCTAGGGTGTTGCTAGGGTTTGTTAGGTGGTTGCCAGAGTGTTTTGGTGTGTTCTTCGTGTTGTTAGGATACTTTGTGGCGTTGCCAGAATGTTGTTAGGGTGTTCTGGATGGTTTCTAGGGTGTTGCTAGGGTTTGTTAGGTGGTTGCCAGAGTGTTTTGGTGTGTTCTTCGTGTTGTTAGGATACTTTGTGGCGTTGCCAGAATGTTGTTAGGGTGTTCTGGATGGTTTCTAGGGTGTTGCTAGGGTATGTTAGGTGGTTGCCAGAGTGTTTTGGTGAATTCTTCGTGTTGTTAGGATATTTTGTGGCGTTGCCAGAATGTTGTTAGGGTGTTCTGGATGGTTTCTAGGGTGTTGCTAGGGTTTGTTAGGTGGTTGCCAGAGTGTTTTGGTGTGTTCTTCGTGTTGTTAGGATACTTTGTGGCGTTGCCAGAATGTTGTTAGGGTGTTCTGGATGGTTTCTAGGGTGTTGCTAGGGTTTGTTAGGTGGTTGCCAGAGTGTTTTGGTGTATTCTTCGTGTTGTTAGGATACTTTGTGGCGTTGCCAGAATGTTGTTAGGGTGTTCTGAATGGTTCCTAGGGTGTTGTTAAGGTATGGTAGGTGGTTGCCAAGGTATTTTGGGGTATTCATTGTGTTTTTAGGGTATTTTGCGTAGTTTGGCTGTAATTTTGTTGTGGTGTTCTGGTGGTTGCTAGAGGATTGTTGGGGTGTTCTGGATGGCTGCTAGGATGTTGCTAGGGTAGTTTAGGTGGTTTCTATGGTGTTTAAGGGTATTATTCATGTTTTTAGGGTATTTTGTGGGAAAGTTGTTGGGGTGTTCTGGGAGGTTGCTATGGTATTTTGGAGCATTTGGGGTGATTGCTAGGATATTTTAGGTGGATGCCAGAATGGGTGATCTGGGTGGTTGCAAGGGTGTTTTATTTTGCAGTGTTGCCAGAATGTTGTTGGGATGTTCTGGGTGGCTGCTAGGGTGTTGCTGGGGTATTCTGGGTGCTTGCTACTGGCAAAATAAAATAAAAAATCCTTTAGATAGCCATCTTTTAGAGGATCCCAGTTATTTTCTTCAGGAATCAGGATTAAGAAATAAACAGTGAGTATTTAAAATGTTATCTGACATAACCGCCTGTGATATTCAGTCACACACCACATCCACAGCTTAAATCAAACTTCTGAACATGGCCACTCATTCGTGCAGAACACATCCAGCCGTGCATCAAGCAGGTTTAATTTGGAAGCACAGTGAGACCAGATCTAATCGGATGAGGGTTTTATTCAGCGGCAGCAAAATAAACAAGTTGTGAAAAGCACAATCAGGGCGGCAAAACCCTGCAGCCACACAGACACACAACACACACCTTCTATACAGATAGAACTGATACAGGTGTTTGTGTCTGTGTGAGAGAAATAAAGCAGGAAAGATGCTTTTCAAAACAAGAACTGGCATGTTCTTTTACCTCCTGGAGAGCAGCTGTAGACCCTTTCCCATGATGCTTCTGTCTTTGGATTCCAGAAGGCATTCTGCAGAACAAACACACATGCACAATAAATGAGGTTTCTGCAGGTAAACTCTAATTCATCAACAGAATTATACTGAAGAAACAACATGCTACAACATATTAACTGAAGTATTGACACTAACCCTGAACCTAACCCTAAACCTTAACTTAACCCATGTAGTTGTACCCATTAATAACCAAAGAAAGAAAGTAGAATCCATGATTAAATATCGCCATCAACTTCAGATTGTTATGGACCCCAGAAATCAGAAAATAAATTGGCACACCCTTGCATTATTAATCACCTCCCATTTTCAAAAAATAACATTATTATCACAAGAAGCAAATGTTCTGCTTTCAATATGTGCACTAAAGTGAAACACAAAAATAAGCAGGACCACATTCTGCACGCCGGACTCTGCAAAAAGTGCCACGGATCTCCAACAGCGGAATAGTTATAAAGGGATAGTTCACCCAAAAATGAAAATTACCCCTTGATTTCGTCAGCCTCAAGCCATCAAAGGTGTATGCGAATTTCTTCTTTTAGACGAATACAATTGGAGATATATTTAAAAATATCCTGGCCTGATTTTGAAGCCAAAAAAGTGCATCCATCCATGGTAAAAGTACTTATTCTGAAGCGATTGTTTTTTTTTAAAAAAGAAAAATATCCTTATTTAAGACTTTTAAGTCTAAGTCTAGCTTTCAGCAGACGATCATACACAAAAGCAACACGTGATGCGATGTGAGGTGGGATGTAAGAGTATCGTAAGCTTAGACGCTTCTCGCGGTTCAAACAAATAGAGCTGTGCAACAAACTCAAGCTCCGAAATCCTCCAACATTTCCCTTTAAAATTCCTTGTTTTAGACTTCTAATTCATGGCTGGTGTTTAGTTTTGCTCTCTCCACTGCGCTCCAGCATTCATAAATGCGTCATTAGTCGGGTCAGAGGTCCAAAATCAACGTGTGTGGCCGTCTACCGCAAGCTACTTATTATAGTTAATAAAGTTTTAAATATGGATATATATATATATTTTTAAAACCCATTGCTTTAAACCCAGGCTTTTATTAATTAACCCCCCGGTTCTTTCAACAAACATGAAGAGGCCATGTTTCACAGTGATTTTATGACAATTAAGGGTGTCATTTTTTTAAAAAAGGACATATAAAAGAAACCAATGTAGTTTGCTTTTCTTAGCTGGCCATTAGATTGGTCAAGTTTGATGGTTTTTAATAGTCACAGACAATTGAACACAGGCAGAGGAATAATAGTACTAGACAAACAGCTAAAACATCTAGGACTGGTGTTTTTTTATCCATTAGGGATACCCTCACACTCACACACACACACACACTGTATAATAAACAACTGTGATATTTCCAAGAGTATTGTAGTTTCAATGTCCATCCACATGGGGGCGATATTTCCTATCTTTTAACATTGGCCTTATAACAGCCACTGATATTGTTTCTCCAGTGTACTGAAAATTCCCTGCTCCCATTTCACAAGCCGATTTGATAAACAGAGTCTGTCTGAATATTGAGGACATGATAGTGTTGTTCATTTCGACTGGGTTTAAACATGTATGAATTCCATGATAGTTTTATGGCCACAGGCTTGCCGACAGCATGTGCTGCACACCTCGCTGCTGCTGGATGCCGGCGGGTTCAGGCCTCTGGGCTTTCAGCCTCTCCTGCGACCTCAACTCCAGGGCTCGAACTCTGGCCTGTGAGCGCTGGACGAAATCAGGCCTTCTGATCGCTAAAGCCTCCTGCACACACAGAGCGACCGCATTGCAGTTCAGGGATTTATGATTTGACTTGGAAATCAACTGTAAAATCACAAATTCGAGTGATCTTTTAACATCTCAACTGACCCTTCGCAAAGACCCGCCCCCTTTAGTTACTATGCCTGACAACCCATGCGCTCTCACGCCACACATCATGTTCTCACGAAGTGAAAAATACATCGCGGAGCAGAGAGGACACTGACAACGCATGGAACAGTTTCATATTTAATATATTGTATTTTTTTACAGAAGTTTAAACAATAAATAGCGTCTAGTGTGTCTTTAATGTGTGGTGACAGATCGCTGTAGCTCCTCGTGAACCGATCATCTCTTCATACTAGTTCATTTATAGCATCAAATAAACATGAATGAACATCAGAAGGAATGTTGTTTCAAGAGCGGAAAGACGTGAGGACACACAATTTTTCAAGTTCAAGTTCACCAACGTTAATCTACTAACTCCCCTGACTGCTTTGACGGACAAAATGACGGATTCAGGGTTATGATTGGTCAGATCGCCTGTCAATCAAACTGGCAGCGAAGGGTCAAACGTTTCTCCAAGACAACAATGAGCTCCATGGAGAGCAAATGGAGACTTTAATTATGATTTCACTTTTTTTTAACTTTGGTTAGTGTGTAATGTTGCTGTTCTGCAAAGTGTTAAAGCTGCGCTCTTTTCTAGAAAGGGGGCAGGGAGCAGCAGCTCATTTGCATTTAAAGGGACACACACAAAAACGGCGTGTTTTTGCTCAAACCCAAATAGAGGAAAATTTGACAAGCTATAATAAATGATCTGTGGGGGATTTTGAGCTGAAACTTCAGACACATTCTGGAGACACCAGAGACTGATATTACATCTTGTGAAAGTGGCATTGTAGGGGCATCCCTTTTAAGATGCCAGTTGTGTTTTGGAAGATGATCATTAGTTAACATGTCATTAGCTGGTTGACCAGTTAACATGCTCCAAATGCTATCTGGTTTCTTGCTGGTCCAACGAGGTCCATCAGCTATAGACCAGCTAATGACCTTTCTTAAGGTAATATAAAGTTTAGACAAGCTATGAACTATGTACCAAAACAGCTATCGTTTCAGATGCAAATGTTAACATTTAAAACACAGTATACAGTTGTGTTCAAAATTATTCAACCCCCACTGAAATTGATTGTTTTGGCCGGTTTGACATTGATTTTGATCATTCAGTCATCCTGCTTACCATTAAATCAAAGAGGCACGTGTAGGTCAGACAAATATAACATAAAATTTATAATGAAATAACCACAAATGTCTTTTCTCTGCTCACATCATTATCAGTTTTATTCAACCCCCAAGTGACATTCAATCTTAATACTTAGTACAACATCCTTTTACAGTTATAACAGCTTTTAAACGTGAAGCATAGCTTGACACAAGTGTCTTGCAGCGAGCTACGGGTATCTTCGCCCATTCATCATGGGCAAAAGCCTCCAGTTCAGTCACATTCTTAGGCTTGCGCACTGCAACTGCTTTCTTTAAGTCCCACCAGAGGTTCTCAATCGGATTTAAGTCTGGTGACTGCGATGGCCATTTCAAAATGTTCCAGCCTTTAATCTGCAACCATGCTCTAGTGGACTTGGAGGTATGCTTGGGATCATTGTCCTGTTGAAAGGTCCAACGTCTCCCAAGCCTCAGGTTTGTGACGGACTGCATCACATTGTCCTCCAATATCTCCTGGTACTGAAGAGAATTCATGGTACCTTGCACACGCTGAAGCTTCCCAGTACCTGCAGAAGCAAAACAGCCCCAAAGCATGATTGACCCCCCGCCATGCTTCACAGTAGGCAAGGTGTTCTTTTCTTCATAGGCCTTGTTCTTCCTCCTCCAAACATAGCGTTGATCCATGGGCCCAAACAGTTCTAATTTTGTTTCATCAGTCCACAGAACACTATCCCAAAACTTCTGTGGTTTGTCCACATGACTTTTGGCATACTGCAGTCGACTCTTCTTATTCTTTGGAGACAGCAAGGGGGTGCGCCGTATTGTCTGAGCAGAAACTTCAGTACCTACATCTGACAAATCTTTTCTCAGTTCCTCAGCAGTCACACGGGGACTTTTCTCCACTCTACGCTTCAGGTAGCGCACAGCAGTCGAAGTCAGCATCTTCTTTCTGCCACGACCAGGTAGCGTTTCAACAGTGCCCTTTGCCTTGAATTTGCGAATGATGCTTCCTATGGTGTCTCTTGGTATGTTTAACATCTTTGCAATCTTCTTATAGCCATTGCCCTTCCTGTGAAGAGTAATGACCTCTTCTCTTGTCTTCCTGGACCATTCTCTTGACTTCACCATGTTTGTAACCACACCAGTAAATGTCTAGAAGGAGCTGAGTATCACAGTCATTTTAAAGCTGCCTAATTGGTGCTTATTAGGCTTTATTGCTGCTCCCTGACATCCACAGGTGCTTTCAATACCTGATTGAAAACACTTCAATGGACCTCTGTTCTTCAGAGTGGTAGTCTTTAAGGGGTTGAATAATTGTGTCAATGAAGAATTCACAAAAGAAACATTTACTACTGTATTACAAAACCAATTGATGTCATTATAGTTGCATAAGCTTCTTTAAGAAGTCCTTGTAGGATTTCATTCTGAATTCAATTACAAATGTACTCTAAATTCTCTAAAACCATTTACAGCATTGGGGGGTTGAATAATTTTGAACACAACTGTATGTTTTTAGAGGGAAATTGTCCCAAAATGCCCTAAAAGTCCAAAATCCATCACATATACGTATATTATTATTCTAAAATTCAGAAATAGTATATATGAAGTTTTTTTTAATCTGAAGTAATTATAAATGGCTTCATTTTGAAACAATAGACATTTGTTGCACGTCTTCTTTTAGGTTATTTTAGGGCAGAAGTACCTTCTAACAGCAGAAGAGAAGGATAACTCACGCTAAGTGACAGTGCAGTTTCAGGAGGGACATTCTGGGACTCAAACGGAACAAACTCCACACACGGACCTGCGGGATTATTCTTCCCATCAGCCTCTTCTTTGAGCTCTCCATGTTCGTTATTCCCTCTATCCTCTGTTAAAGACACTGATTAAGAGGAACACATACAACATCATAACAGTCATGAAACCTCATACAGAAAGAGAGCAATCTGTAATACTCAACATAGGCAGAAATTCTTGCAACAGCTCACTGGAGGAATCCAGGAAAAACTCCAAGTGTGTGTTGAGTTGAGCAGCTGCACCGACACCAACATGTCCAGAATGTAAAGACATCAGTCTCTCTGTGTTGTCTATATAAAATCCCCTCATGTTGCTAAATGTCAGTGTGTTTCAAGTGAAGTTTGTGCTTGGGGAAGCCAAAGGTCAGGAGAGATCAGGCGTACCTGTTGTTGCTGTGTGGGATGTAGTTTGTCTCTGCTCGTCCTTCTGTCTCTGCTGGACCTGCAGCTTTATGTTGGCGATAACTGCAGCTGCGTTCAGGGCCAGGACGGCATCTGCGCTGAGATGAGGCGAGTTATCTGAGAACAAAGAGAGTGTGCATCATCCAGAGTCCAGTAGGCCTGAAACACATTGTACATGAGTACGGGAACGCAAACGCTTCTGGCTAAGCAAGCTGGATTTTGTTGATGCATTCAGAAATGTAAGTAAAGAGAGTGTGCTTCTTTCTATGACAGAATGCACTTCTGCTAGGCCAAAAATTACTGTCACACTTGCCATGTTAAACTAGAGACTGTGCATTTGTAATGCATTCATGTCTGCATCAGCATACTTGTATAGAATATGATCTTGGCCTATGGACACTGCAGTAAACAATAGAGCAGAACTTTTTAATGCTACTGACCCCTGCATATAACAAGCTTCTGGTGAGGATATATAAGTGTTAATATATATATGGGGTTAAAGTACACAAAAGTCACAGTTCGGTATGAACTTGGTACAATAGGAAAAATGGGCACTCTTGCATAAGTCATATTATATATATATATATATATATATATACATTCAAGTATATATTTAAGTTTAGTTTGACTGTATAATATAATATATATATATATATATATATATATTATATTATATATGTATATGTGTGTTATATATTATATTACATTATATTATATTATACAGTCAAACCAAACTTTATACAGACACCTTGAACATTTCATTCATCAATACAGTTTATTCACTATAGTTTAAAAAAATGATAATAAAATATGACAAGATCTCAGAGTGAAACTGTGTCAAAAAAACATTTTGAATAATTTTTGGTTACAAGTTTGTATCAATTTTACTGGTAGTCCACTATATGAAGAATTTTTGGGTATAATATGTCACAATTTACTTTATTTTGCTATCCTCACTTACATAAATTAACTATAGTGTCCTGGACCCACTATTAAAAATATATCAAAAATCTAGATAACAATCTGAAAAATCTAGAATTTTTAGATTTGTGATATATTTTTAATTTATAGTGTGCACGTGTCGACAAAGTATATATATATATATATATATATATACATTTATTTATTTATTTTTTTTAATTTATTTATATCAGACATTTTTTAGATTTTTGATATATTTTAATATATTTTTATTTTTTTTTTTTTTTTTTTGCCCAACCCTCCTACACTTCATTTTCCGTGTTCCGGAAAATTAGTATTCTCCTTTGTCGACACGTGCACACTATCTAGTGGACTCAAGTCATTCGCATATTTTTTTCCTGTTGTGGCAATTAGCAAACAGTGCTGTATTACCGTGTGCGCCCCCTTCTGGATTGGAGCGTGGATTGCCCGTGACTGACTGTGTTCTTCATCTAATTGGACCAAACCGTAACATCTGTACCATACTGTTCAGAACGAATACATGAACTGTTACACCCCTAAATATATTATACTTACATATAAAAAAAATTCTCTCTGAAATCCTACATTGTTTAGAGAAAAAATAATCCGCAAATGTCCTAAAAGGTAAAAATCTAAATCACATATAAAGTAGCTTTTTATTTGTAAAGAATCCTAAGCATTTTCTTTGAGACTTGGTTTGAACTAATCATAAATGACTTAATTTCAAACAATAGTCGTCTATTGCATGTCCTCAGATAGTTAAATGTGTGTGTACTGCGGCTCCTGTCAGATTTTCCTCCATGTGTGGAAGCTCTAAATTCCCACGGAAGCTCAGAAAACGGTATTGAAAGCAGGGTAGAAATAGATTATGCATGCAAAGGGATGCGTGGGAAAATGAAAAGATGAGAAAATGCATGACAGAAAAAGAGAGACAGGAGAGAAATCTCCTGTTTCAGGGCAGTCCGCCGCATAAATGTGTATCTGCTGTGAAAAGCTTCAATTAAAAACCCCTGCTCTCTCACACGATAATACTCATCCATTATACATCAAAGAAGCGCCGCGCGGCCTTAGCCTACAGTGTGTTCTCGTGCGTGTACTGCCGAATATCCGCAGAGGTTCTGCTAGTACCTGCCACTTTTAGCAGCGTGAGAGGTTTGATTTCTGAAATGGGTTCTTCATGCTCCTTGTGCGTTCGATCCCACTCAAATCCCTCCTTCCTCGAGCTCCCGTCTTCGCCGCTGGAGGTCGAGCGTCCTCTTGCTTCACTGCTGCTGGAACTAACAAGGTCAATATTTGTCTTCTGGGGAACAGGAGAGCTCTTGTTGTGAAACGCTGGATCTGTAACTGCATTTGCGCCAAGCTCCGTGTGGTTGAACAAGCTTGCGTCGCAGCTGAGAGGCCTTCGAAGCGGCTTGTGCATCCTGGTGTCGGTCTCCACTTCTGCGCTGCTGTCATTTGGGTTGTTGAGGTAAAGGGACAGGCTGGATCTGTGCTGAGACCTCCATTGGTTTCCGCCTGGCTCCAAAGATACAGTTAGTGCTCGGTTTAACGGCGAGGGATTGACTTCATTCGTTTTGAGTCCTTCAGTGTAGCTGTGCCTGTAATGTGCTGTATTGGGCTTTTCTCGATTGAAATACTCTCTCTGTTCGGTCATTTTCACAATAGTTGCCTTTCTTCTCAGTACCACACTGTGGTCAAACTCTTCATGACTACGGTCAGGGCTCAGAGCGACAGGTCCGCTTTTGGTCCGCTGTTCGGTGACTTTGACCACCAGGGCTTTTCTTCGCTCAACGGCGAGGTCATTAATCGCCATCGGGCTGAGATGCGCGGAATTCGGAAGACTGGAAGTGTGTGCGACCTTCCTGGAAGTGATAGTGATGGATGATATCGAGGAGCTGAATGACTCTGGGGCACTTCCACGTCTGCATGCGGGATATTTCAATGCCAGGTTGTCGGGATGAGGCTGGCTCGTTTCCACCTTGCTGTTCAAATTGGCTTTAGGATTCCAGGCCTGTAGTCCATTTCGCCCTCCCTCGGAGCTCACGGATCCTGAAGCCTGGAAACAAACAAACAAAAATCCATTGAATTGGGCATTGTGTGGATGAAAGAGGTTCTTTCTGCCTCCTGCATGCACAATAATGCTCACGGAATCCACATTATATCAACTCGCCTCATTCCGAACCTGTGCGTTCCAACGTTTCCGTAGCAACCGAATCCGTGTAGGAAAACTTTGGGGTAATTCGGTTAAGTTGGAATTGGAAGCACTTCTTTATTGTATCATGACAATCACAGGAGAGTTTTTGAACACAAACGTCTCAATTTCAAGCACGACTGAATAGGTAAAACCAAAATACGGACGCTTGTGCAGTTGAAAATACAAAAAAACTACCAGGACCACTATAACAGAGTTCTTAAGTACGGGAAGAAAGAGGCGGGAACCGGCCAACGTTAAACGTAACTTTAATCAAATAAACAAACAATAAAATGAAACTAAAACGGCGACTGCCGCCCACACAAACATAATAAAAACACAACATAAAATCCAGGCCTGGTCCTCTCTCGTCCTTCACTGTCGTCGCTCCTCTTTTATGCTTCCGGAGCTCCTCCGTGAGAGACACGAGACCGGTGTAGCGCGCAGCTGAAGCTCATTGTGACGGGCGAGAGCCATGAGGGAACGGCGCAAGGCCGGTGACGCGAGAGATAATGAGCGTCAGCTGTTTTTATTATGTTTGTGTGGGCGGCAGTCGCCGTGAGGAACTGCCGCCATTTTACTTTCGTTTTATTGTTTGTTTGTTTATTTGATTAAAGTTACGTTGAATGTTCGCCGGTTCCCGCTTCCTTCTTCCTGTACTTAAGAACTGTGTTACAAACACACACACACACACACACACACACACACACACACAGTAGAGTGAAGGGACTTCACTATATAGAGATAGATATACACTGCAGGATATGATTTATACTGATATAAATATATATATATATATACACCAGTAGCCTATAAATCCAAATAGAGGAAGCATTAGCATTTGTTTTGATACTGAAACAGGATCATCCCAATTATACTTTCTCTGGCCCCACAAAGTCTCACTGGCATAGAAAAAAAAATGTAAAACATTTAATCAAAAAGACAGATGCAGAATAGCCACCTGAAGCAAACGTCCCATAAACAGTGCAATAAACAGAAAGAGATTTATTCTGAGAAAACATTTATCCGATACAAACAGCTTAATTCAGTGCAACTGAATTTCGTCCCGTTGAGGTTGATTTGTGTGTAGGTCATCTGGAATTATGCATGAAACTGATTAGAAGATGCTTTTAAAGAGCGATTACCAGCGATTTCTAAATGAAAGACTGCTGGAACAGAAGCACAGCCCAGAAAAACTTGATCAAAGATTTGTAATATTTGTTTAGTGCTCCATGAACATCTACATTACCACTTCAGATCCACACAATTACACTCATGTAGAAGATGCTCTCATACAAAAACAACTTGGGTCCAGACCAAACCTTCCTTTTATGCTCTGAATTTATGGGGAAATTTGCAGCACTTTGTCAAATAAGGTTCTACGCTTTTATTGGTAGCAGAAAACAGTCTAAAATGTGCTAAAATATATGTAAAATAATTTAGCATATATATACAAGGCAGTAGCAATTTAGAGTCTAAAAGCCAGTAGATATCTGAGTAATGGAAGGCGGAATTAGTGAAAATAGCCTTTGCCAACAAGGTTGGTTATTTGCACTCAGTGTAAATAGACACTGGCGTTACTCAATTACTGCCATTACCATGTGCTCTTGAATCACAGGTCTCTATCAGCAGCAGCGAGGCTTTATGAACCGTATAATCATACAAATCTACATTAGCTGTGTCTTTTGGTTAAATGCTGTATTTATAATAAGTAGGACAACAGAGATCTCTGTTACTTTACTCTTCATGCTCTGTTTAGAGAACCGAAGGGCATTTTTGCAGCATGAAACATTGACGTATTAGGCTCATACTGCATGACATTTTCTTAAAGGGATCATGACATTTTTTTTTCTTTTAATTATTTTAATATGTTCCTTAAGGTTGTTAATAAAGTTTTATTGCACAAAAACAAATATATTTGCATAAAAATGACCCCTTTACTCTTCTAAAATCTGATTTTAAGCAATATCTCAAAATGTTTCAAACATTTTTTACCTTATTTCTGTTTGGCATCTCTACTTAAAGATCCGTGATAAGGTTAAAACTTAATATAATATAATAATATCTGCCTATTGGGTTTTGGTTAGGTTTTGGTTATTTCAGAGGAATTAAAAAGGATAATATCAGATCACAACAGAACATGAGCTGCCTTTTAAAATGTATTTCACTACAGATTACAAAATACATGCTTTAAAAAGTCATTTGTAACGTATTTCATTACATTACTCAAGTTTAGTAACTTAATCTAAATACTTTAGAATACTTTGGAACACTAATAAGTGTGGAACAAACACAAAAAAAGGTTTTTATCTCACAATTCTGACTTTTTTTCTCAGAATTCCGTGATATAAAGTTGCAATTGTGAGTTCTAAACTCTCAATTTTGAGACAAAATGTCAGAATTGAAAGCAAGACTTTTCTCAATTTGTGAGAGTCAGAAATGAGATATAAACTCGCAATTTTCCAGAAAAAAGTCAGAATTGTGAGAAAAATGCCAGGATTGTGAGATACGAACTCGCAATTTCAAGAAAAAAATCCGAATATCAAGTTATCATCATGCAATTCTGACTTTATAACTTGCAATTGCAGAGAAAAAAGTCAGTATTGTGAGATAAAAATTCACAACTATCTTTTCTTTTTTCTTTTTTACCTTTTTCACTGTATCGCAAAACACGAAAACAGCCGTGGATTATCTGATGACATGTCAGTTGAGATTCAAGGATATGCAAACTTTTGAATAGGACAATTTTTATAAATTCAGTCATCTGTTATGTGAAATAGCTTATTCAGGACAGTAATAAAAAAATATATAATTTTTATGATCCCTCTTATTTTGTTAAAATTATTAAAACGCTGCATATTCTGCAAGGCACATGAAACTTGTGAGCAGAAATGTTGCTTAGGATGATTTTTCAGACTGTCAGAGTCAGAGAATCACCAATTTCTGTTTACATTTCACAGTTTATATTCAAAGTAATCACTTTGGTAATCTAAAATACTTTTCAGACGTAACTGTAATCTGATTACCAAAATGTAACTGTAATGAAATACAGTTTTGTATTTTAAATATGTAACTAAGTTACTTGTATTCCGTTACTCTCCAACCCTGGCTGGATGTTAGTTCATGAATAAAGCAAACTAATGTTTATAAAGTGTTACTAACCTGTGGGAGGATGGATGATGTTTTTTCGGGAGTCCTCCAGTATCTGAAGCCTGCAGGTTCAGGTCTCGCAGGTTCCCTGTCTGAATAAAACAAGAAAAGTCCACTTTGGGGTGCTTTTTTGGTGTCTGTCATTGAGAAAAGAAACAAAATAAAAAAGAGATCAACAAAGAAAACTAGAGAGAGCTGCTCTCCGATGCTTTGTTCAATGTAAATACAACAGCGTTTCCTGCCACTCCTGTGTCATAATAAGGCCGATCTTCCTGCTGTGTGTGTTTACAATGTCAACAGAGGTCTGCTTAGACCGACATAACCTGCATCACTTACAGGTGTCAGCGAGACAGAGAGCGGGAAAAAGATTTTAATCTGACAGACGGCCGCTGTGCCACCCGGCCGTGATGGATTGTTCTCTGTCAGCGTTGCCATGGAGACACAGCCACGGCATTGTTTGACAGCTAAGGTGCCAAGCTAACTATTTCTTGCCGTCGTTTTTTTTTTTTGGGCAAGTAATCGCACTTCACACTGGCAGCTAAGACTTGACAGGTAGCTATTTTCCCAGCATGCTCCCGGTATGCAGTTCAGCGCGGCACACACTCTCGTCAGCTGCTCAGGTGTTTGTGTGTCAGGTTTCGAGTCATGACGGAGCGATTGTATTTAGATTCTTGCGTTGTAATTACCAGTGGGAAACTCTGGGAAGCTTTGGCTTTCAGAGTCCGAGGGCGTGTTAATTTAATAACTGTAGTGGAAACAGATTGGTATTGATCAAAATGAACGCTGAAGCGTTTAAGTGTTTCTGTGCAACTACAGCTTCACCGAATGCAACCGCAAAAATAATTACTGTTTTTAAATGGGTTCTTATTTGGGATTTCACTTATTTAACTTTAGTTTGTGTGTAATGTTGCTGTTTGAGCATCTGCAAAGTTACGACGCTCAAAGGTCAACGCAAAGGGAGATTTAAGGACTACAACAAACGGCTGGTAGGGACTACAACGAGCTTCTTCCCAGGTTGGTGACATCACAAACCATACATTTAAATAAACCGCACCCCTGGCAACAATGTAAGGCTGAATTCCGTTACTGACGATCCTCATTTTGGCTGCGTGAGATTCTCCAGCTTTGTTGTTGTTGAGCTGTTGAAGCTCTGTCCTTTTCTGGAAAGGGGGCGGGGAGCAGCAGCTCATTTGCATTTAAAGGGACACACACAAAAACGGCATGTTTTTGCTCAAACCCAAATAGGGGCAAATTTGACAAGCTATAATAAATGATCTGTGGGGGATTTTGAGCTGAAACTTCAGATAATTTCAATATTTTCAATAATATTTTTTAATTATTATTATAAATAACATTTTAAATCGTGATCACAATTTTTATCAGAAAAATATAAAAACTGAGCAATAGAAAATTACACACATAAGTACTAAAAAATATTCTTTTTCTAAGAATTTTTTATAAAAGGAAGCTGAAGTATAGAAGTGCCCAGCACATTTCTTTAATCATGTAATTTTCCTCCATCAGGAACGCAGAATCCCTGGCAATATTCAAGAGACAGCTAAAAACTCATCTCTTCCGTGAACACTTAATCCCTTCATAAAAAAAAAAAAATCTATCCTTTCCTTTTCCCTTCCTACTCTAGCTTATGTTACTGAGCAATGTCTGAAACTTGTATTGTGAGCACTTCCTGTGTTATTTGCCAATTCATGAAGAATCGCTTGTTTGTATTCCTCACTTGTAAGTCGCTTTGGATAAAAGCGTCTGCTAAATGACTAAATGTGAATGTAATTTTCTCCAGAATCAAGACAGAAATCATCACCTTTCCACCGATGTTTTGAGATACAGCCGGGAAGGGATCTGGCAACACACTGTGATCTAGACAGACAGGCAGCAAATGTCTGCCATTGACCCTTCGTCACTCATTCTGTGTTTACAACCGAAGAATGGCCTTCACACACACACACACACATATCAGCAGGGCGCTCATACCCTGTCAGAGTCACCCACCATCTGGAGCTGGTGAGAAAGAGAGAAATTCCCAAACATTTCCAATGTAAACACTCATGGAGGAGTAAGTGCTCCTCGTTCCTGCATCACTGCCTCCCTCCTCCTTCCCCTTGACTTGGTCCTGCTCTCACCACTGTAATTACACTGACGCTGTGGCAGCATCATTATACGCTCGTCACCTGCTGACAGAACCGAGAGAAAGATCCCGGCCGCAGCGGGAGCACTGGGAGGACGACGGCATTGAAGAGACCGAAAAGCTAATACTCCTCTGTCCCAGACTCCAACCAATCTGCTTCTGAACCCAAACAATCCGTTTCTGAGTTCAAACAATCATCCTCCGACTCCAAACAATTTCTGCCAGGCTCTAAACAATCTACGAAAAGCATTCCTCTGATCCCAAATCTGCTGCTTTGGCTCCAAAAACTCTGTATACTGTATATAAGGTAAAGAATGTATTTTAGTCAAACTACAAAGAGATGAGTACATGATGCACGTTTTGTGTTTTATACAGAAAGCCAATGAATAAATGAACTAAGAAACAGAAGATTGTCTCACTTTCTCTGTCTGTCTTCCTCTGCGTTCACGAAACATATGAATAACATTTTTCTTCTTATTTTCTAGCGCATGAATATTTTATATTCCTAAAAATGCTACTTAAAGCTCTTCTTACAACTGTTCATAAGACAAAACTTAAGAAGATTTAACATTCTTGAAAATAAGTTATGATTACTAATATAACACATTTTACTACAATATTTCACTTATAATTTAACAAGTAACATTTCAAGAACTTTAAATAAAAAAAAAATGATTGTGAAGAACTTGGTAATTAAAAAAGTACTGTATAATATTACGATTTACAAATATAAAGTTTTGATTTTGTTGTATTAGCCAATATAGCATAGTATAATACGTTCAATAACAACATCAAATTTTATTGTCGAGAAAAGATAAAAAGGTGTTCGAAGGAAAATAACTTGAATCTGAAATGAATCTGACCCCAGAACTGTGGGTGACATAAAATTGCATGTCACAGACTTCTTTTCTATACTTATGGACATCATCATACATCATCATACACTAATGAATGAGATAGCCCTGAAATTCCCCACCAAATTTAACCCGACTGCTCCACATGTATTATTTTGAATGTACTGCTCCACTGATTATTTTTTATACGCTCCTTTAACAATGACATTTTGATCACTTCTACCCAAAAAATCTTTTGTAGCTCAATTTTAAAACCATTAATTATATGCACAGCTTAGATTTCCGGCCTGAATTCAATGAAGATGGTATTTCATACCTCTATGTAAAGCTCGAACCTCCAAACATAAATCACTGCTGCCCCTCGCCAAGCAGCTAATTCAGAAATTTTATATGCCATCTTAGTCAATACGCACCATTTGGTCTCGGTCCGTTAAGTTTGGCAGGAGTGCGGAGCAACACTGGAGTGATGGGAGACTTCAGTTTCTGCTGAAAAAACACACAGACTTTAGTTGTATGATTCGCTCTTCAAAGCACTCGAAATGCCATATGCCAGTGACATCTGTTGGTTACAACATTGTAAATGCAGCAAAAACTCAGGCCAAATATGCACAAAAACAACGGTTACACTTTATTTTAAGGAGACGTAGTTACATTGTACTTACTCAAATAACTACTGTGCAACATTAATTAACTACATCTACTTACTGTAGATGTACACTTGTACACGAGTAACTATGCCACCTTAAAATAAAGTGTTACCAAAACACCTTTTGCAAACCAACTGCAAATGTTTACCTTTTAATATGTTTTTATAATATATGTTTGTGACGAGCAGGGCGGGCGAGAGCGGCGCGAGGCCGGTGACGCGAGTGATAATGAGCGCCAGCTGCGTGCTACACCGGTCTCGTATCTCTCACAGAGGAGCTCCGGAAGCATAAAAGAGGAACGACGACAGTGAAGGACGAGAGAGGACCAGAGCCGCCCACTCGTTCGCTCATTCACTAACCCCTATATAGTGCATGGCAGTTGAGCGCACTATATCAGCAAAGAGTGAACGAAAATGAGTGAGCGAATTCGGACGCTGACGTTAATAGCACACGCCAGACAGCGCAGACAATTTCGTCATTAACATTTCCTATGCCCATTTAAAATTAGCTGCCTAACATCCTCATCCGTCCCTAAAGCAAATAAAAATTCGTCAATACATCATATTCTAAGACGTAGGTTAAATACACTGTACAACGGTTCACTAACATATGAAAAAAATCGACCAAATTATCATATGATAATAAGTATATATTTATATTATGATATAAACCTGTATCATTTCGTTTCAAAATATCTTTACAAAGATGTTCTAATTAATAAAAAATGACACTTACATTTGTAGAAGTTGCCGCTTCCCGTATTGCCGTCCGCCATATTTATTTTTCTTTCGCGCTCGATCGTCTTATCGCGTTGGATTTTGGGTAACGGCGCTTTAACGAGTGTGCATCGAATGTACACTCAAAATCAGAGAGGATTGTGGGTAAAAGTAGTGAACGAATGTAGGGAATGCAGTCGTTCACTCAGAATTCGGACAGCACTACAAAATGGCCGACACCCGATATAGTGCACTATATAGTGGATAGGGAGCGGTTTCGGACACAGCTCAGGTCTGGACTTTATGTTGTGTTTTACTTTCGTTTAATGTTTGTTTATTTTATTATTAAAATCACATTGAATGTTTGCCGGTTCCCGCCTCCTTCCCGTTCTTACGAACCGTTACAATGTTATTTTATTAAATTGTAGGGATTGTTTTGCTATCAACTACAACTTCCTTTTTATTATACAAAAGTGTCATTAAAATGTCTACAAATGTATAAAATCGACCCAAGATCAGGTATAGACGCTGATTCATTGGTTCCCAGAGATCATCGCATCATTGAATCTAGAAGAGTTATGATGCAACAAAGCCTTGTTTACTGAAATCACATGACTTTGGAAGTTTGATACGCGCTCCGAATCATTGATTCAAGACAAATGATTCACAAAGGCATCTCCTCTGCTTGTACACCTGTGTGACTTTGACTGACTTGCACTAAAATCACCAATGTGATCAGGGTTGGGGAGTGACGAAATACAAGTGACTTAGTTACGTATTTAAAATACTAAATTTGAGTAACTGTATTTCATTACAGTTACATTTTAAATGGGTGGTAATCAGATTACAGTTACATCTGAAAAGTATTTTAGATTACCAAAGTGATTACTTTGAATTTTAATGTCATTTAAACAGCAATGTAAACATTACTGGATGATCCACGACTGTTTTCATGTTTTGTGACAGTTGTTTGAGTCCCTTGTAATTGTAAAAAAAAGGTAATTGCAACTTTTTATCTCACAATTCAACTTTTTACCTGGCAATTGCGAGTTTGAATCTCACAATTCTGATTTTTTTTTCCAAAAATCCAAGATTTAAACTCACAACTGCGTTTTATAAAATCAGAATTGAGAGATATAAATTCATAATCTCAAGTTATAAAATCAGAATTACATGATAAAAACTTATCAATACTGACTTTTTTTCTTGCAATTGCGAGTTTATATCTCAACTTCTTTGCTTGCAATTCTGACTTTTCTTATATATCTCATAATTCTGACTTTTCTCAATATTGCGAGTTTATATCTCATGATTTTGACTTTATAATTGTATAACAATTGCAACTTTATATCATGAAATTCTGAGGAAAAACTTACAATTACCTTATTTGTGTTACATAATTATTAGTATTCCAAAGTATTCTAAAGTATTTAGATTAAGTTACTAAACTTGAGTAATGTAACAAAATACGTTACAAATTACTTTTTGAAGCATGTATTTTGTAATCTGTCGTGAATTACATTTTTAAAGTAACCTACCCAGCCCTGAATGTGATGAAGACATTGATCAAAAGAGAAAACATCCTGCATTTGAGAAAACACACCATCTGGTTTGCTCAACGCAATGACATTCAGAAACTTTAAGCGCGACTCAGGTGTCCAAACACGACTGAAGTTTAAGCATTAAACGACTGAAGTGAAAAGATAGAAAGATGCTTGAGGATTCATTTCCATCCTGGGCCCTGCGGCACTGTTGTGATCCTGTTGTTGGCACTGACGTGGGTGAATCTATTCGTTCCTAAATCTGTTCCGAACGGATCTAAGCACCTGCTGACAGAGCGGTTTTATCTCGACTTCGTGCAGCACCCAGACAGCCACTGAAGTTCATGTACTTGACAGTCATCCAGATATTTTTCTCTCTTTCCCTCCTTTCAGTTTTCTATTTCTCTCTCTTTTTCTGGCATCAGTTGGCTCTAAGGTAAATCAGGTCTGAGAGCTCGGCTGTTCATTTCCGGGATTTGTTCCCAGTAGAGGTGAGTGTGATTGTTGTGCAGTTTACAGTGGTGGCAGAAAGTCTGCAGGGCTCTGAAGGCTTTTATCTCCAGTGCGGATGACTCAATCGCTCTGAACTTTTGGGCAAAAAAAGTTTTATACTGTACAGAACCGTAGTGAGGCACTAGGCAATATAGAGCTAATGCAAATCCCACATATCAGCTTTTATTACATCTTTAATCTCATTTTCATATAAAAACAGCAACATTCTAAAATGTTAAAAGGCTGAACCTCAGTGATTTAGTGAATATGAGCTCTTTAATTTAATTTTCCTCTTCAAAGAGCAGATAAGCCATTATCAGGGGACACTTTAAAACCATTCTGAAAGTTCCAATATGTGTCAAATATTAGCAGACTGCATACTGCATACTTCACAGTATATACTAGGCTTTTTAAGTATGGGAAACACAATGCAATATGTAGCTGTTACATTTTCAGCCATCATGGTGATGTGGGTGGTTGCTGACTGGTTTTTCACGTATTAATTGCAGTACAGTTGCTATAGAACTCAAATATTGTGAATTAGATTGGTTAGAAAAGAAACACCACATCTTTTACCAAAAAAAAAAAACATGATTTGAGGAATCATTCAACTCACTAATGCTAAACATGAGTATATATATAGAGGGTTGGGGAGTAACGCAATACAAGTAACTTAGTAACGCATTTAAAATACAAAATTTTAGTAACTGTATTTCATTACAGTTACATTTTAAATGGGTGGTAATCAGATTACAGTTACATCTGAAAAGTGTTTTAGATTACCAAAGTGATTACTTTGAATTTTAATGTCATTTAAACAGCAATTGGTGATTCTCTGACTCTGACCGTCTGAAAAAGAGGAGTTCAGTTTCATGTTTTCCACTGTTTTCATGTTTTGTGAGGCATTTTATAATTGTAAAAAAGGTCACTGCAACTTTTTCTCACAATTTGTTTTTTCCCTCACAATTGTGAGTTTGTGTTTCACAATTCTGACTTCTTCTTCTCAGAATTGCGAGATTTAAACTCACAATTGCAAGTTATAAAGTCAGAATTGGGAGATATAAACTTGCAATACTGACTTTTTTCTTGCAATTGTGAATTTAGTATGTGAGTTTATATCTCATAATTCTGACTTTTCTCAATAATGTGAGTTTATATCTCATAATTCTGACTTTTCTCAATATTGTGAGTTTATATCTCATAATTCTGACTTTATAACTCGCAATTGCAACTTTATATCACACAATTCTGAGGGAAAAAGTCAGAATTGTGAGATAAAAACTTGCAATGACCTTTTTTGTGTTTGTTCCACACTTATTAGTATTCCAAAGTATTCTAAAGTATTTAGATTAAGTTACTAAACTTGAGTAATGTAACGAAATACGTTACAAATTACTTTTTAAAGCATGTATTTTGTAATCTGTAGTGAAATACATTTTAAAAGTAACCTACCCAGCCCTGTGTATATATATATATATATTATATATATATTAGAGATAATTGAAAAAAATTACTTTTTCAAATGACTTAGAAAACAACTCTTATAGTATAAATAAATACAGTAAATGATTGTCAGTCATAATCACAAAATGTTGCAATCACAAAACTGCACAGAATACATACTGCAAAAATAGTACGTATAGCACGCTATTCTGAACTTCCCCGCCCGCTGTGACATCACTTCCCTTTCACATTTTTCTTTCTTACCTGGCACCTGCTGTCGTCATGGCGGTTGTTACATATGTCCGTCAGTATCACATGTCTTTGTATTGGCAGCCAGCCGAAGCGAACCGGAGCGAGAGCGCAGAACTGAGCGCTTTCTGCACTGCAAACAGGTTTAATGCGAACCGTCTTGCTCCTCGCGTGAGACTCCAGGCTCTCACAAACACTGGGACAGACGCTAGGGGTTTGATCCCTCCTGCAGAGAGAGGAAAAATCAGGACAGAGTGGACTACTTCCAGCCATCTCATTTGGGAGAACCGGCGTTGATACCGTCCTGTCCGCAAACTGAGGTATTTGCTTCTGAAGCGGACGTGATTGGAGTCTCTCCAGCGTCTGAAGCCATTTGTCCATCCTGCCACCTTCTATGCAGCTCCGTGGACGAGCTCTGCGAGGGGGCTCATTCACCTGCGCCGCAGGGCCCTCATAATGACCTCGCTCTCCAGGCCTCCTCCACGATGAGGTCCTGCGAAGGACACTTGTGCTGTTTTTGCTGGGCTGAAGGAGCTGCCGCCAGCCTTCAGGCTTCACGTCCTCCATTAAAAAAAACTGTTAGAAAGACAAAGAAAATCACAAACTTCTCTGACATCCTAATTGAGCTTCACGATGTTCAGAACACTGTCTTCTCATAAACAAGCATGTTTACTGCACTCTTGTTTTCCAGTAAAAAAAAATACATTCTGAAATATATGATAATCAAGCAGATTCAAAGCAATTCAAGCAGAATAGAAATAGTTTTCTAATGCCTTCGGCAAATGGTTTTTCCTAGTTTTTTATAGATTATAGACGTCCTAATTGAGCTCAGACTGCCGTGTCCTCTCAAAAAGTCAATAGAATCCCACACACGAACGCATTAGAGCATGCATGGTTAACAGAACTGTTTACCTGCGTCACACGGCTCTGACGAGGACGACACAGTCTGACTTCACAACAGCAATGAAACAATCTCAGCTTTCCTCTCGCGGTGTGAAGAGAGGCCACTGGTGCCGTCTCCTCTCAGCCATGACTATAAATGTGTGTGCTAGTCTGAACGAACAAAAGACTTACAGAACAACTTCTATTTTTCACTGGGAGAGAGATGTGTGTGTCAGTGTGTGTGTGTGTGTTTGCTCGCAGCCAGCAAATACCCCCTTTTTCAACCTAGACATGTTGCCTTGGAGTTTTGTTTACTCTCAGAGATGCTTTTAACGTTCATCTTGTAGAGAACGCTGCGCTAAGGAATCTGCAGTTTAACACAGATAACCCAAAGTGAAAAAGCAACATCCATATAAACTCTATAAATTGCATTACTTGCATTTTCTTCTCTTTCAGTTTGGTAAAGGAAAGAAAAATAAAAGTGGTGCTTTTTGCCTGGGCAAAACTTTGTGCTGAAACGCTGGGGTATAGTGGGAGGTTTTAACGAGCTGACGAGTGGGTGAATGCTAGGTAGTTGCTTACTTAGTGAAGTAAAAAGATCCCACGTTCAAGTCTTTCTGGTATAAAATATTGTGGTCTCTAGATATGGCTTGGTTCCCCTCCTTCATTATAAAATCACTGGATATCTTTATACGCGAGGCAAAAACCAGCAAAACTTTGTTTAACAAGCTTCACAACTTCCAGGCCTTTAAGTCTTTAGCACAAACTGAGTGGAAGCTGTTTATTTATACGTAAAGATTGTTCAAATCATCAACCCTACGTATTTGTTAACATTCATGTATTAACTAACATGAACTAACAATGAGCCATACATTTGTTACAATTAGTTCATGTTAGTTCATAGTGCTTTAACTAATGTTAACAAATATTAACTTTGATTCTATTTATGTATTACACACGCAAAAAAAAATTAAATAAATAAAAATTGCTGGATTATAAACAACCCAAGTTGGGTTGAAAATGGACAAGCCCAGCAATTGGGTTGTTTTAACCCAGTAAATGGGTTGTTTTAACCCAGTAAATGGGTTGCTTTAACCCAGCGATTGGGTTGATTTAACCCAGCGATTGGGTTGATTTAACCAAGAGATTGGGTTGTTTTAAAACAGAAAATGGGTTGTTTTATAACAGTGATTGGGTTGTTTTAACCCAGCAAATGGGTTGTTTTAACCCAGAGATTGGGTTGCTTTAACCCAGCGAATGGGTTGTTTTAACCCAGTGAATGGGTTGTTTTAAAACAGCGATTGGGTTGTTTTAACCCAGAGATTGGGTTGCTTTAACCCAATAAATATGTTGTTTTAACCCAGAGATTGGGTTGTTTTAACCCAGTAAATATGTTGTTTTAACCCAGAGATTGGGTTGTTTTAACCCAGTAAATATGTTGTTTTAACCCAGAGATTGGGTTGCTTTAACCCAGTAAATATGTTGTTTTAACCCAGAGATTGGGTTGTTTTAACCCAGTAAATATGTTGTTTTAACCCAGAGATTGGGTTGCTTTAACCCAGTAAATATGTTGTTTTAACCCAGAGATTGGGTTGTTTTAACCCAGCAAATGGGTTGTTTTAAAACAGCGATTAGGTTGTTTTAACCCAGCGATTGGGTTGTTTTAACACAGAGATTGGTTTTTTTTAACCCAGCGATTGGGTTGATTTAACCTGGAGATTGGGTTGTTTTAAAACAGCAAATGGGTTGTTTTTTTTACTCCACTAATGATAAAAAAAAACACTAGCTTTCACCATGTTTACTACAAAAAACAATTTCAATAATTGTACTATAAAAGTACCATGGTGCAGTTGATGATGACGTATTTACACAGCACAACACTAGCATGGTAACAGTTCATCTGAACACCATAACCACATAGCAACATCATGGCAACCACCCACATTGCTCGAGCATCACGTCAGAGAGTTTTGCCCAGGAAAACACGAGTCAGAAAGTCTAAAAAAAAGTTTTTGAAGCCAGAAAAAAAGTCAGAAAGTTTTGGGCCTGTGTTTTAAGACTCATATCTGGGTTAGAACCGTAACATCTAACACACAGAGCTGCTGTGTCCCGTGGTTTGGAGCAGGGCATGTGATCGCCGGGGCTGCTGGGTAATTAGCGCTTCAGGGAGTTGAATCAGATGATGAGGTTGTTAATGTTTGTGTCGGGCCACCCACATGATCTCTCAAGACCACGAAGATGATGAAAGTACACACATCTTCAGGGTGAATACGCTCCGTCCCGGTGTTTCTGTAAACATCACGTCTGCTCTGCTGCTTCAGAATCGTCTGCATATTTGGACCTGTTAGAAAGAGAAATCACAAGTGAGATCTCTTCAATACCTCAGGTGTTTCTCCTACACATCAACAATGCATTAAATGGGTTTTATTTGGTCTCCTGGTGTTTCTTCAGAGAAAAAGACCCAGGAAAACTCTAGTTTAAGAGTTATAGTATGGAATTTCTCAAACTGTGCTCAGATTTGTCTGTAATCAAATTTTAATCTCATCAAATTCCCCCAAAACCAAACTGATCTGAGTTGCTATTCTATAATTTTATACACAAATTCTGATCAGTGACTGTGGCCAAACCTTTACATTAATATATTCAGCTCAGCTACACTTCATCATTTAACATAATGTTTATATTCATCTAAAAATCCTATGTAGAGCTGAGAATTCATCTCTGCTGTGTGAAATGGGACAAGCTGCCGCATTAAGCTTTCTTAAAAAGCATGCCATTTTCTACTCAATCTGAATACAGATTTGTCATCTCATGTGAGACACAGAAATGTGTCTTTTCCCAAAGGTTACTGTGTCTAACCTACATCATTACTGTAATTATACCGGCGGCTCTTGTGTTTCCTGTCGGCCCCTATGGACTCGGAAAGAAAATTATGTTCGTAATAGTATACTACCACACTGCAGTATGCATACGGTGTCATTTTTAAAAAAATAAAATAAAATGTCTCTTGCTTCTGATCACATGGCACCTTTGAAATAAAAATATTTAGTTAGTATTTTTAGTAAAAAAAAATAAAATAAAAATATTGCATGCAAAAAGAAGATATGAGTACACTTTATACTGTATGCATACTATGTTCAGAATGGTATACTACCATACTGCTTACTTTCTCTTCTATGGAAGCCCGTTCCCGCCACTGTTGAGAAAAAAAAAACTTTCTCATAATAATGACTTAGTATCTCATAATAATGAGAAACTTTCTCATAATAATGACTTAGTATCTCATAATAATGAGAAACTTTTTCATAATAATGACTTAGTATCTCATAATAATGACTTAGTATCTCATAATAATGAGAAACTTTCTCATAATAATGACTTAGTATCTCATAATAATGAGAAACTTTTTCATAATAATGACTTAGTATCTCATAATAATGACTTAGTATCTCATAATAATGAGAAACTTTCTCATAATAATGACTTAGTATCTCATAATAATGAGAAACTTTCTCATAATAATGACTTAGTATCTCATAATAATGACTTAGTATCTCATAATAATGAGAAACTTTCTCATAATAATGACTTAGTATCTCATAGTAATGAGAAACTCTCATAATAATGACTTAGTATCTCATAATAATGACTTAACATCTCATAATAATGACTTAGTATCTCATAATAATGACTTACCATCTCATAATAATGACTTAGCATCTCATAATAATGACTTAGTATCTCATAATAATGACTTAACATCTCATAATAATGACTTAGTATCTTTAACTTAATAAAAAACCTTTTTTTATTTTTTTATTAAGTTAAAGATGCTAAGTCATTGTTATGAGATACTAAATCATTATTATGAGATGTTAAGTCATCATTATGAGATATTAAGTCATTATTATGAGAAAATTTCTAAACAAATCAAAAAAAAATTTTGATTAAGTTAAAGATGCTAAGTCATTATTATGAGAAAGTTTCTCATTATTTTGACTTACGGAATATTTTTTTTCTCTCAACAGTGGCGGAAACGGGCTTCCATAGTATACGTATGTGTTGCATAGTAAATAGTGTGGTAGACTGTTCTGAATTGAGTGAGCAGAACTACTGGCGCCCCCTGCAGGAGGATGCTGTCAGTCAAGGCCTGCAGCAGTTCAGGGCAGGGAGAGGACGGCTCATCTGAGGGAACTACGTGTACTCGTTAAGGGGAAGACTGATATGAAGCAAGTATAAATAAACATGTAAAAGCAGATTGGTGTGTGTTGAGTCCGGTCCTCTGATGTTGGGACAGGTCAACATTCTTCTGCTGATAATAATGAATCTCTTCATCATTAGAGGAGAGAGAAAAGAAAGAGATATGAAAGAGGCTTGTGTGACTCACACAATCAAAGCGGCTCTATCCTGCTCTGTACGTCTGTTTCATGTTTAGTCCTGGCCATTATTTTCCTGTGATCAGTTTGGTTTCTAATTTTAAGTTGGTAATTTGCTGTTTTGTTCTCCGTGCATTAGCCTCAGCATTGCTTACTCTCTGTATTTACGGAGGGATTTGCTAATTAAAGCTGTCAAATGTCTCCAAGGCTTAGAGCAAACAAAATAAGAAAGGCACTGGAGAACAATTAATAGAATAATTCACCCTGAAACTAAACTTCTGTCAGAATTGACTCACCCTTGTGTCGTTCCAAACCAATTTGATGATTTCTTCTGTCTATAATGAGTTTATAAAGTTTTTATTTGAGAAGGGAAACAAAGAAAAAGAAATAATAATAATAATAATTATATATATATATATATATATATATATATATATAGTATGAAATATTGAAATAGCAAAATAGTGTAAAAAAATAAAAAAATAAAAAATAAATATATATATATATATATATGCATTTGAGCAAAAGTTGATATAAATTATTTTCATACACTATAATGAAATTTTGAACTTCACTTCTGTAGCCTATCATAATTTTAAACATATAATAATTAATATTTTTCTGATTTTCATAGTTTAAGATTGGAAGGCTGCTTGTGGGACAACGTAAATAATATTAAAAAAATCGGTAACACTTTACAATAAGATTCACAAACTAGTTAACTAATAATGAACTGCACTTACACAGCATTTATTAATCTTTATTAATGTTAATTACAACATTTATTAACACATTATTAAAATCTTGTTAACATTAGTTAATGCACTGTGAACATTTCTATTTATTTTCATTAACGAACGTTAACGAAGATTAGTAAATACAGTAACAAATGTATTGCTCACGTTAGTTAATACATTAACTAATGCTTAACTAATGAACATTATTGTAAAGTGTCACCAAAAAATCTATACATAAAGACATTTGAAAAGTGGCAAAAAATAAATAAAACTAAATTATTTTTAATGTGACCTTCGTATAACAAAAATATATCTGCAGTAGTCGTGCAATGATGGTGCTTAGTTTAGCAAACAGCAATAAAAAAAGCAGAAAAAAAGCTCTTTCTGGCTGGTTGTTTGACTGAGTAATGATGATGAATTGTTTGAGCTCTGTTCTTCAGACAGAGAGAGAGAGAGAGAGAGAGAGAGAGAGAGAGAGAGAGAGAGAGAGACAGAGAGAGAGACAGAGAGAGAGACAGAGACAGAGAGAGAGAGAGAGACAGAGACAGAGACAGAGAGAGAGAGACAGAGAGAGACAGAGAGAGAGAGACTGAGAGAGAGAGAGAGAGACAGAGAGAGAGAGACAGAGAGAGAGACTGAGAGAGAGAGAGAGAGAGAGAGAGAGAGAGACAGAGAGAGAGAGAGAGAGAGAGAGAGAGAGAGAGAGAGAGAGAGAGAGAGAGAGGAGTGTTTAATGTGACGGGTCCGCACTAAACCAACAGTAGTCTGATATATACACTGATTAATGATAAACAGCCTCTTCACCTCACTGCAGGGCCACTGCACAGAGAGAGAATAAATCATTCATTCCTCATAAAGGGATGTGTCTGTGGGATAACAATGAAAGCACATTTCTGTAACATTTATACCAACGAGAAGCAAGCTTCAGATGAATACAATGTTGTTTTAGTTAAATTCTTGTATTTTATAGCCTGCGGCCGGTGTTTGAACAACAATTGAACACAGAAAGTGGAAGCGCGCATTCACAGACGTCACCTAAAAGGTTCGTTCGCGAAATGTATTGCACAGTGTAATGAATCAAAAGACATTTTTTTCCCCACAGAGCAGCTTTAATTACAAGCATCTGGGGAAGGTTTGTGTGCAAAGCAACATACTTTCACAGAAACAACAATTAACCTCAAACCGAGTGATAATTTCTCTGGAAAAGCAGGAATTAAGTGAAGTCAGTCGCTACGAGGCGGTATCCCAGAGCAATCTTTTCTAATTGGTCCCCATAATCAAATTTTCAGCAGTCGCCACAGTCTGCAGCTATTTATGACAGAGAAAATTGTCTCGTTATGAGTATTAGAGAATTCATAATGTTTTATGCAGTGCTGTTAATTATGTTTTCCATATTTTGATTAAAAAATCTTTCTTTTTTTTACTCAAAAATAGGACAGAAGCAATGGAAAACAGATTAGTCTGTTTGTTTAGTTCAAATAAACATTTCAGAAACTGACCATATGAAAATGACATTACAAAGAGTTTCAAACAAATCTGGACTCAAACCATCACTGACTGGCTTTATGGTTTCAGCGTTGCTTTTATGTGTATGCATATACAGTACACACAATGTGTCATGGTTCCGAAAAATATGAAGCAGCACAACTGATTTCATTGATAATAATCATAAATGTTTCTTAAGCAGCAAATCAGCATGATTTCTGAAGGATCATGTGACTCTGACGAAAATTCAGCTTTGATAACAGGAATAAATTACATTTTTACAATTATTTTTAAACTGTAAAATATTTCACAATATTACTGTTTTTACTGTGTCAAGCCTTTTAACAGCAGTGGAGGCCTATATGTGTGTGTGTTTCAATGTTTCTTTAACTACGGGAAGCAGTAATATCAGACTTTTTTAATGTGTACAACAATGGTACTGTACATAAAGGGATTTGACAATAAAACTGAAACAATGGCCAATATAGTGTTGGAGGTTTCACACCTATATACACTCACCTAAAGGATTATTAGGAACACCTGTTCAATTTCTCATTAATGCAATTATCTAATCAACCAATCACATGGCAGTTGCTTCAATGCATTTAGGGGTGTGGTCCTGGTCAAGACAATCTCCTGAACTCCAAACTGAATGTCAGAATGGGAAAGAAAGGTGATTTCAGCGATTTTGAGCGCGGCATAGTTGTTGGTGCCAGACGGGCCGGTCTGAGTATTTCACAATCTGCCCAGTTACTGGGATTTTCACGCACAACCATTTCTAAGGTTTACAAAGAATGGTGTGAAAAGGGAAAAACATCCAGTATGCGGCAGTCCTGTGGGCGAAAATGCCTTGTTGATGCTAGAGGTCAGAGGAGAATGGGCCGACTGATTCAAGCTGATAGAAGAGCAACTTTGACTGAAATAACCACTCGTTACAACTGAGGTCTGCAGCAAAGCATTTGTGAAGACACAACAAGCACAACCTTGAGGTGGATGGGCTACAACAGCAGAAGACCCCACCGGCTACCACTCATCTCCACTACAAATAGGAAAAAGAGGCTACAATTTGCACGGGCTCACCAAAATTGGACAGTTGAAGACTGGAAAAATGTTGCCTGGTCTGATGAGTCTCGATTTCTTTTGAGACATTCAGATGGTAGAGTCAGAATTTGGCGTAAACAGAATGAGATCCATCATGCCTTGTTACCACTGTGCAGGCTGGTGGTGGTGGTGTAATGGTGTGGGGGTGTTTTCTTGGCACACTTTAGGCCCCTTAGTGCCAATTGGGCATCGTTTAAATGCTACAGCCTACCTGAGCATTGTTTCTGACCATGTCCATCCCTTCATGACCACCATGTACCCATCCTCTGATGGCTACTTCCAGCAGGATAATGCACCATGTCACAAAGCTCGAATCATTTCAAATTGGTTTCTTGAACATGACAATGAGTTCACTGTACTAAAATGGCCCCACAGTCACCAGATCTCAACCCAATAGAGCATCTTTGGGATGTGGTGGAACGGGAGCTTCGTGCCCTGGATGTGCATCCCACAAATCTCCATCAACTGCAAGATGCTATCCTATCAATATGGGCCACCATTTCTAAAGAATGCTTTCAGCACCTTGTTGAATCAATGCCACGTAGAATTAAGGCAGTTCTGAAGGCGAAAGGGGGTCAAACACAGTATTAGTGTGGTGTTCCTAATAATCCTTTAGGTGAGTGTATGTGCGGTCTGGTGGCCAATCTTCAGATTTTCCTTCAGTAGGAGCAGAGTGTGAAGGTTGAATTAGCAGTACATAAAATATTGCAATCCACACAACATAATGGGAGACATAGAGTTCAAAAGAGGACAAATCTGGCTGGCTCATCTGTGATCAGGACCCCAAGCGTTTGTGTACGGTTTCCAGCGTAATGTCGGATGAATATGTGGATGCAAGGGATGCCCAGGTACTAACCCGAATCATATCCAAAAAAAAATAGTGTGCACCTCGACACTCCTGTTTTTACCAAAACTGTTCATCAGGAGCTCAATATCCATGGTCCAAATGCCATTTCATTGGTGCCAATATTTGGCTCTGGACCAGATTAAACATGAGTTGTTCACCTACACTGTCTTTCCCACATCTGTGGGAGTTACGTTTCTTTTGGTGCAGAACCCCCAAAGAGGCTTAACACCCAGACCGTTGCTGCCACAGTGAAGCACCGCTGGATCAGTGATGGATTGAGCTGCAATATCATGGCATTTTCTTTACTGTGCTGTCGAGGACTACTGACTCATTCTGGAGGACCATGTGCACCTTTAAACATTGGAATGGGGTGCGGTGCATGATAATACACCAATACACTCAGCAGCACGTGTGAACGGTTTGATGAACATGAAAGTGAAATTGAACATCTCACATGGCCTGAACAGTCTGGAGGAGCAAGTCGGAAAACGTTTTCCATCACATAGTGACACTGTTCTAGAAGAGGAATGGCTCAAAATCCCTCTGGCAGCTGAGAAGAACTTGCATCTGTCATTCCCAAGACGAATTGATGCTATGTTGGCCACAAACGGAGGCTCTACACCATACTAATAAATGATTGTGGTCTAAAATCAGGTGTTATATTGTCCAGCCCCTGTACATTACAGGATTATGAAAAGAACATTTCCACTACATCTCAAACGAGCTATTGTAGCTATTAAAACAACGTTTTGAGGTGGAAAAATATGATATTTATGGAATAAAATATACGATTACTTTGTGCTGTGTGTATTTTAGGATGCATTTTATGTACACTAAATAGGCCAGACACAGGTAAATAATAGTTTTTACGTTTTTTGACAATGCTAGGGATTGAGTAGAAATAATGCACAAAAACATTCCTTTAGCAAGTCATATTTACCTCACTTATTAGTGAGTGACATCACTAAACAGCCGTGTTTTGAGTATAGATTTATTTAATTTTCATACCGAACATATACTGAAATGATTTAATTCACATATATTAAACTTTCATATTAAAAAAAGAGTATAATTATGATGGATTTAAATGAAACAAACATTTGTGAGTGTGTGTGTGTGTGTGTGTGTGTGTGTGTTTATATATTATATTGTTATATATTGTAATATTGTTATATTGCAGCCATTTGCTAAAATCATTTAAGTTCATTTTTTTCCTCATTAATGTACACACAGCATCTCATATTGACATAAAAACACAGAATTCTTGATTCTTTTTAAAAAAAAAAATATTTATTCATTTTTGCATATTGATATGCATCTAAAAAGTAGCAAAAATAAATCATAAAAAATAAAATAATAATAAATCATATAAATATAATAATAATAATAATAATAAATTTTACATATATATATATATATATATATAACTTATTATTATATATATATATATATAATATGCATATATATTATATATATATATATATATATATATATATATATATATATATATATATATATGCATCCAAAAAGTAGCAAAAATAAATCATAAATCTGTGCATTTTAATAAAAAAAATCTTGTAACATAAATTTATAACCTGTATACCAAGCCACAAAAGTCTTATTGTTACTTTTACTTTACTCTGGTATTTTGGCCGAATTTATGTCTACCATGGTGATTGTTTTGTGAGGGACAGTCCGGTGACGCTGGTGTCCCACATGACAGAAAGTTTCTCATATCTCCCCCTCGCGGTTCATGAGTTCAGTGATGGTGGAAAATGGCGGCTAGATGAGTATTTCCACTCCTACAGAGAAAAGAAAAAGTGTGTGGAAAAACTCTGGATATATATTTGGAATAGCGACAACAACACTCACGGGCGTCTCACAACACCTTCATCAGTGAGGATGTCGCGCTGGGTTCCCACGAAGAAAGAGAAGTATGGAGTAGGTGAGTAAAGAAGGGAACTTGCATGAACTTCTTTTAGTCCTGTTACAAAAGTTTTGGGAGAAATGGCGAGTTTCTCTATTTCCAGGCCAGTTTAGAGTATTTGCGGATGCTTCGAGCTGAAGTGTTTGTATGATTGTGGGTCAGTGTAATCCCTGCGCTATTATATATTTGATGTGTGTGTGTGTGTGTGAGAGGGAGAGATTGACGCGCCTAGTTCCAGTGTTTCCTGCGCGGCGGCCTGAGTGGAGCTCATGGATACATTGTTGCTCATTATTACTCGCGCGCGGATACTTTGTAACAAGTTCTCGCGCTGATATGATTTTAGAACTTTTCACTCTTGTTGTATTTTCCCGCGGAAGATTCTCAGCACGCTGCTGCTTTCATTCGCCCTATTGTTTTGGTCATGGATATGTAAGAACTGTGATTTCCAGTCACAAAAGTTCTGTAGTCCTTATACATGGCCTGGAATATTTTATTAGATACTCACTGATATTGAGTATGTATGCGTATCTCTGTAAAAGTACTTTTTAAAAATCCATATCCAGTATCGTAATTACTGGAAAAGTCATGGAAAGTCGAAACGCGTGGGAAGCCTGATGTAAACAAGCTCAAATACGTTGTACTTTGAGGGCTACGTTTATTTATTTATTTATAATCTGGGTGCTTTTTAAAGAATGAATTTTGTGAATTTCAATATTTTTAGAGAGGAATTTTCTGCACATATCACATTTAACTCTCTAGAATACTTCATTCTAATTAGTATACTTGTCATCAGGGCTGGGTAGGTTACTTTTAAAATGTATTTCACTACAGATTACAAAATACATCCTTTAAAAAGTCATTTGTAACGTATTTCGTTGCACTACTCAAGTGTAGTAACTTAATCTAAATACTTTAGAATACTTTGGAATACTAATAAGTGTGGAACAAACACAAAAAAGGTTTTTATCTCACAATTCTGACTTTTTCCCTCAGAATTGTGTGATATAAAGTTGCAATTGCGAGTTATAAAGTCAGAATTATGAGATATAAACTCGCAATATTGAGAAAAGTCTGAATTATGAGCTATAAACTCACATACTAAATTCACAATAGCAAGAAAAAAAGTCAGTATTGCAAGTTTATATCTCCCAATTCTGACTTTATAACTTGCAATTGTGAGTTTAAATCTCGTAATTCTGAGAAAAAGAAGTCAGAATTGTGAAATGCAAACTCACAATTGTGAAGGAAAAAAACTAATTGTGAGAAAAAGTTGCAGTGACCTTTTTAACAATTATAAAATGACTCACAAACAACTATCACAAAACATGAAAACAGTGGAAAACATGAAACTTAACTCCACTTTTTCAGACTGTCAGAGTCAGAGAATCACCAATCGCTGTTTAAATGACATTAAAATTCAAAGTAATCACTTTGGTAATCTAAAACACTTTTCAGATGTAACTGTAATCTGATTACCACCCATTTAAAATGTAACTGTAATGAAATACAGTTACTCAAATGTTGCATTTTAAACACGTAACTAAGTTACTTGTATTTCGTTACTCCCCAACCCTGCTTGTCATGACTTCTCTTGTCTCAGGCGACCGATTACCAACATATCTGTGGTATTTTCATGTCTTTCTTCATTCCTGAGCTTCCTCATGACATGCTGTACATTTTATTCAGGAAAACTACCACTTCCCTGCTCCTCATGAGTCCAAATATGTTTAGAACTAGATGTTAACCGAACACGCATCAATCAGCAGCAAGGGAAAGTTGAACGGCATTTTCCAGGCGTTTCTTCCTTCTCGTATGTAATGATAGACTGGATTGTTGACATGCTATTCATTCCTCCAGATGTGATTGAAAGCTCTGCGTCGACATGTCATTATTAGTCGTGACATTTTGCACTGGATGATACTGTTGGTGTTTTTCCTTGAACAGCCATAATAGTAGTTTATATACCAAAAGTTCACTTTGAAGGATGATTTAAAAGTATAATAGAATCTTCTACTGGAGTAGAACTTTACGGGTTGAATTAGTAGGATCTTTTATTGGCAGCAAACTCCGTCTAGCCCATAATTCTGGCTTTATCTGCTCTCCTTGATGGAGACTCGAAATATCTCCAGCGTTCAAACTTCAGTTCTGCTTTCAGTCAGAGAGGAGTTATCCGGCTCTTTTGAAATATTGTGGTCTTTACCTGTTTGTGTTGCTCAGTGCTTTCATAGTGACTTCCACTCGGAGCTGAAAGGAGCGTGAGGCGGTGTGTAGAGATGTCTAGTCTTTGGTGTGTGTGTGTGTGTATTTTTACCCTGGGGGTGGTTGGATTTCACTCTGTAATGTTTAAATAGTTTTGCCTCTATTGGTGTAATTTAAATTCTCAAGTGCACTAGACTGAGGTGAAGCTTTTTCTCACTACGGCTGGTGAAAGAGGAACATGTTGAAGCAGATTTGTGTGTGCTGCTTCCTTGATGGACTGAAACTGTTGAAAGTGCCACCATTTCTGACCGCTTCCAGGTTTTATAGACACAAATGATTGATTTATGCGTTTATTTACTGACTCGTTTTTGGACTTGTTTAGGGATGCACCAACATGCAAATTTTGGCCGATGTTTCTTTATATTTGAAAGCCGATAACCGATATATTGTCCGATAAATCTAAATCGGTTGATTATCCTGATATGGGATGCACGGTCTATCGCCCACCATACTGGTATCAGGCGATACATGTTCATTTTTAATGTTATCTTTATCTTAAAGCTGATAAATATCGGATTACTTCCTTCAGCTGAGACGCTTCAGATGCGCAAATATGAAATATGATTGAAATCACTTTAAGAAGCAACGTGCAACACAAGTTTGTCCTATAGGGTACATAAAATGATATTGAGAACATTATAATTGTGGCTTTTAATGGTGAAACTTCTTGTAATCAGCCTCTCAAAAATGATAAAAAAATCTGGAGCCAATATATCGGTTATCGGCTTTCAATTATAAAGAATATCAGCAAAAATGTTCATATCGGTGCATCCCTAACTTAAAATATTTTCCATTGTTCCTTGATATACACCATGATGTAGGGTTGTGCGATATATATATCGTGTGTGATAATACCTTAATTGATGTTTTAACCATATGCCAAATCATATTATCGAGTATTTCACTCATTTTTAGACACCAATCAAAACGCTGCACGAAGTATTCACCGCGTGATTTAGCGAAGTATATACTAAATATACTAAAGACTACTACTGTCGTCTTCTGCTGCAGGGCGTATTTGGAGTTTCTGCGCAAGAGCGCCCTCTGGTGTTCAGATGGAGAAGCGTTTGCTACTGATCACAGCGCCGTACAGCTCTGACAAGCTGCGCATTAAATAATCGCAGTCTTTGCCAAGTCGTGTGCGATTTAAACGCGATAAATCGCGCAGATTATGAAAAGCTTCGGGAGTCAGCTGAACACGGCGCGTCTGCAGCAGACTGAGCAAAGTCAAAAACACACACGCAACAAACATGGCCGAATCATTTAGCAAGAAAGTTCCTTATGGCAGAAAAAGCGACAGATGGAAAGATATAACAAACGCTGTCACCAAATAAAACATTTTTGAATGATGCAAAATATCGTCTGATTATCGTTATCGGAAAAATCGATATCATTTTTTATCAATACCTCTAACATGATATGTAAGTGGAATTCAAATGTACAGATTGCTGTGTGTTTTCCCTTTTTTCCCTGTAATCCAGTAGGATTACAAGAATTTTTGTCTTTATTTTATATCTGAATAATTCATTTATTGAAGCAAATCTTATCCCGAGTGCTTAGAGGAGACACATTTATGTTAATAATACCATGTGTAAATGGTGTCGTGTTGATGGTAATTTATAGTATTTTACAGTAATTATGTCATGATGTGAACGCACCCTTTAATACAGGTGCAAACAGGGTCTGAGAGTCATGTGACAAAGGGGCTTTGAGTCATGTGATTAAAAGTTTGGGTGTGTCCTGATTTTAGAGGTCTGCATTTCAAAACTTGAGTGTCTGGATCAAAGATTCCCTCAGGAAGATCCCTAAAATCAGTCATATTTCATTCTCTTTGATCTGCTGTGTGGTATTCAAAGTCATTTCATTGATGTTGAATCAAATAACTTAAGCTGAGATGGAGATGATTAAACCGAGCGTTGGGTTTGTTGTGCAAACTGAACCGTCTACATCAAAATGCCTTGTCTAAAGTTAATTTTCATTGATATCTAAGATTAAGACCGAGTCCTTTTTCAGTAGAGCATGTTTAAACGCAATCCTCATGAATCGCAGGGTTGTTCAGATCTGTCGGTAATGGGTTAATTTCACATCCTCCTTTTTTTGGATTCTCTGCGCACCTCTGTCTCTGCATGAGTAAGTGCTGTGGTATTTGAGGAAGTGATCTCTGAGAGAGGTGCGCTGCTTACTCGCTGCCGTCCCAAAAGAGTTTCCAAAACGGCTTTAATAGGCTTTGTGTGTGTAGTTTGTTCCATTCATTCAGGCCTTGAGAAGAATAGAAGTGAAGTTTGTTTTGAGAGCTCTGCAGAAATATGGCTGGCTGAGAGAGATGGAGAAATTGTTGATGCGTGAACAATAAAATGTGTTGTCCGTTTAAAATTTGTCCTTGTGCGCTGGCATACTTATCAGATATTAATGTACAGTATATGAACTTAATAACAGTCTCCCCAGAAAAACGCGATTATGTGATCGCTTGATTTCATGCATAATCAGCCAAAGTCTGAGTATTTATACACTTTCATCGCATAAATTGCAGATTTCAGCAAGCAAAATATGCGGGGCTAGCGTGATTTCATAATCCCTGTATTTTCGTTGCACAAAAGTCACATATATCTTAGCGGAAAGTTGAAAATGTTGCGTTTGCTTCACACAAGTAAAGCGCCATTATTTCCCCCTGTTGCCATGGGAAACTCATGAAGTGACGTAATGACGTGAACATCATCTGCGAACCCCGCGGTGAAACCGTGATGACGCACGCAAATCATTCTCATTAGCCAACAAAAATAAGCGCAAAAGAGCGTGCAAAGCAGTTTCCCGCTGTGTTACAACTGCGTGTTGGACCACAGACGGAAGTCGACGCTGTATATTAGTAGTGTGTAAAATAATTTACGTTGCAGTAAGAGATTGGAAGCACTTAATTTAACAGAAGATGTCTGTTTTGTACAGCTACCTCTGTAAAACAGGAAGCACACATTTTATTTTTTTATATTTTATTTATTCATTTTTACAGAAGTTGTTGAATATTCCTTTTGTAAAGCGACAGAACTTGTTTGACTCGATGTTTTGTAAGTTTGATTCATGTGTTGATGAAGGTCTGAAATACAACAGAATGAGAACTGAAATATTCAGTGATTTAGTATCTTGAAGTGATCAGAAATGACTCTTGACATGAAAGTAGAGTCTAGAGAGAACAGGGTGTTGGGGGAATCACCTTTTTTTCCTCTTTTGCATCAAACCGCAGTTTTTCCAAGTTCCCGCAATTTCATCGCATAAAATTGCAAAAAAAATTGCATAAGTCATGCATTTTATACTGGATATAAAATTGCAAAAATTGCAAAAATATCCAGTATATTCCATCGCATTTTTTAAGAAAACGTGCCGCACAATCAAGGATTTTTGCCCGCAACAATCACAAAAAAAATGGGACTATTAATAAACGTAGATGAATGTTTAGCGTTCGATGTAGAGTTGTCAAAGACTTCGGTATCAAGTCGGTACTGAAATTTTAAAAATGTGATGCTTTTGAGTGGATTCATCATAGCCAATCAGACATATCTGATGCTCAACAGCGCTCATTTAGAACCAAAGTTGGTACTTTTGACGACTCTAGTTCAATGCCTTTTTTTTCTAATCAGAGGAACCACCGTTTCAACCAAACATCCATTGTAGCCACATACATCCAAAATGTGTTTTACTAAAATATTGTAAAATCTAGCTGCAAATAATCAAAGCATGCGTTTCACTAAATAAGCTCAATGGAGAATCATGTTCTTTAAATGTATCAGAATAACAATACATACTTGTCTACTGCAATATTTAGGCTACATACATTTAATTTTTATTAATATTGCTATTTAATGTTTGAGAAATAATTTAAGTAATTCACGGAAAAGAATTAAATTTTAATATTTAATATTTTAATATTAAATTTTAGTAGTGAGACTATGAGAACATAATAATGGTTTAAGGCTTGAAATGCAATATGCGATTTTAATAAAGAACTTTAATGGTCAATTAAAAATCACATTAAATCATTGTGATAATAATAATTTGTAAAATCATTTTTAAGTCTATCTTGAAAATTAGATCCAGATAGATTTGTCTACTTAACTGATATTCCATGTTTTCCATGTGCTTGAATCATCCTGTTTCCTCGTCTGATTTGGTTAGTCGTGTCAGTAACCCGATGCATGTGATGGTAATTTACAAGCTCTTCCACTGTAGTTTGTTTCCTCAGGTTTGAGTTGGCATCTTTTGCATATCTGCAGCATTTCTTTATGATGTGCTTGCCAATGAATTAATCCTTGCGTTAATTTGGATGATTACATGCCTTTCTGATTGAAGGCGGGAAGTAAACATTGGTTGAGAGATTTAACGAGAACCAGCCATTTGGAATCGCAGCCAGTTCTTCATCTTGGAAAAGGTGCCAGCTCTGCACTTCCATAAGAAGTCTGGCACATGCTGAAATTCAGTTTTTCCAGTGATTTTGTCTTTTGAAAGGTCGTCTCTGAACTGGAGAGGCTCAGCTGAACTTCCTGCATCCTGTGAATATTCTGGCATTCCACAGACGTGCTTGGAATATTTGCATGACACTAAAAAATGAGGCGTCGCAGTCGCCCACAGGCCATCTCAACAACCACAGTTACTTAAAGGAACGGTTAAACAACTGGAGATTACATGCTATGTTTGCGTTCATTTTTTTTTTTTTGAATAAAGTTACTTTTTTTTTCCTTTTTAAATATTCTTAATAATAGTTTGTTTCTTTCAGACCAGAATATATATACTTGGACTAGTAAACAAGCACCCAGAACACCCTAGCAACCAGAAATCAACATGCAAATGCATTTAGAACACCTTAGCAACTGCATGAGATTTACATTTATTTATATATATATTTTTTATATATATATATATATATATATATATATATATATATATATATATATTTATATATATTTATATATATATTTTTTTTAAATTTATTTATATATATATTTTTTATATATATTTTTTTTAATTTATATATGTATATATATATATATATATATAATTTTTTTTTATATATATATATATAAAAAATATATATTGTTGTAATTTTTTTAGATCTGTTAAATGAATGATTCAGTGACTTACTCATAAAGATTTCACAGCTGCATCTCAAGTCTCTCATTTATTAACAGATCTTGTTTATATTTGAGTAAGTTGAAACCCAATACTTGCGTTTAAAAGTGTAATTTTTCAATTTCCCTCAAATCCTGTTGTCACTGGCGCACAATGAATTCTGGGGTAGCAAGACCGCAAAGCATCCATCTGTTGTATCCTTCATTTCATGGGAATGAATGATTCAATGAAAAATAGTTGAAGTCATTTGTCGCCACCTACTGGTGTAACGACGGAACTGATACAATCTTTATTTGAAGCGTCAAGTTAATTTCTTCTATTTTGATCACTACCGTAGACGTCAGTGTTTATATCCGAACTATAAACTTTTATCCCAGCACTTCTGTGGTAATTTGAATTCTGGTGAGACAGAAATAATGATACTGTGTGGTTGAAAAGAGTATTTTTCATAACTATTCATGACAACTGCTGTCTCTGGCTAAGCGGCAGCACAAGCGCAGACTTGAATGTTCTGGTCTGATTTCGTCAAAGGTTTAATAGACGACTAAATCCTAGTCATTTAGGAAATGGGAATAAGATCGCAAGGGTTTTTTAATCGCGTTCGCAGTCTTTTAAAGATCATGCAGCTCTAGCATAGCAACAGCATTGTGTCTTTTCCAAAATACAAAAAAATAAATGAGTTATTTTTGTGCGATTCACCCTTAAGCTTTTCTTTCTTGTATTCATAGATTTGTTCTTTTTCCTTCTTTCTGTCATGACTTCAGATCTGTCATCCGGCACAATAACACATTGTTTGATTGGTGATGACATCCTCACATTTGTAGATTTATTCTGTATGCCACTCATCTTCACATAACAATCTTGAAGACAGAAGCATGCAAATGTCATATCAGTTACCCCATATTTGCAGTCACAATCTAACGAGTGTTTGGAGTCTGACTGTGCTCATTTTGTGCATATGAAATGTGCCGAACCGGAGGGAGCTGTTCTCCGGTCCTTCACTTCTGTCACGTTTCCATCATTCTAACCCCTTCTGATTGAAGTTGAAGTGTTGTGTTGTAAACACGGCACCATTAATGTGCCGTAACACGTGGATGAGAGCAGTGTTTTTGGGGTTTGGAAAGGAGGTTGAAAGACTTCTTTTCCCCCTCTTACTGTTTGTTGATCCTTTGAGACTTTAGCTAAATAACAGCTGAAAGATTTTTCTTGCTGCATGAATGATTTATATCAGTGTGGCGCTGTAGAGCCAGCATGTGCTTTTTTGATATTGACAAGGCTAAATCAATCCAGCTCAGAGAAACAACAGATTAGCCAAAGAAGTAGATTTTTTATTTTTTGAATGTGCAGATCTTTAATAGGGTGGTTACTATGCAGTCATTAATGTGTTCCAAAGGTTTTCGGCATGTTTTGTGGTCAAGCCAGCGTTGGTTGCTGCGAATTGAGCTGCTAAGGGTGTGTTCACTCTTGTCATGTTTGGTTCGATTAAAACGAACCCTGGTGCGATTGCTCAGTTAGTGCAGTTCGTTTGAACATATGTGAACGCTGCCATCCGAACCCTGGTGTGGACCGAGACCGCTAAAAAGACGGGTCTCGGTCCACTTCCAAACGAACTCTGGTGCGGTTCGATTGATATATGAACGCGACACAGACCAAAGACATGGAAACGAACCAAAAACAGGACATGATGTCACAAGATGCGACGCTACAAGTCAGCTGATTTGACGACGCGGAAAGATCGGTGTATCCAAAATGAGTCGAGGACAAACGTGGAGCAACGAGGAGGTGAAGTTTCTGTTTCTGTGTACAACGGAGGAAATCCTGGTGCCGTTTTGAGTGTTTTGAACATTTTATGAGCTCTTTGTGAGTTCTCAGCTGGTAAAAATAAAGCACATGTACACGCATAAAATGATGGCGTTTAATCCAGAACACAGCGTTGTTTTGAATGTTCGGTAAGCGAGCTCCGGCGCGAAAAATACGTCATAAAAGCCGACCAATCAGGTTGTGACCGTGTCCCAATACCTTTGGTTCGGTAACTTAAGGTTTGCTGTTAAAAATGCCAGTGTGAACGCTAA
>CM076068.1:27027500-27052500 GCA_038088235.1 Zacco platypus | reverse complement strand
TTTGGATAGATTAAGCTACATTTTGAAAGCTATTGTGTTGGGCAGGAAATATCCTGTCGTGTCACGCATCCTTGAAGAAAATTTCCACAAATGCTACTCAAAATGCGCACGCACTCATTCACACGAAGATGAGCTCCTCAAACGCTTTCTATATTAAGATATACACGGCATTTGTGATGTTAAGATCAAGTGAAAAGTGTCTGGTTTAATAACTTCAACTACATTTATTTGTGTATAAGTGCAGTAAAATATTGAGCGAAACATGTTTTGTATTTGTACATGTATTTTGTATAAAGGTCTAAACTTGTTCATTCACTTGCAAATCAGAAGTCTCTAAGCATATCTGCCAACAGCTTGCAGATTTCAAACCAAACCTGTGTGAATGTCTTCAATCCAGGTCTCGGGTATATTGAGGATGTGTGTTATCATATATAAACAGGCCTTTCTGGACGGTGTGTGTAATGTAATCGCTCTTTAGGGTTGTATTTCTCAGTTTGCAGCGAGGAGCTGTAGATTAGTCTCCCTTAGAGACGTTTGAGTAATTCTTTAATAGATTTTCAACATGAATTTTGAATAATCTGGGGATTAGGGAGTCGAGTTATGTGATATTATGAGCTTTGGTCTGAGAAGATGTGATAACTGGATTTCTCAGAGGGACACACTCAGGGTTTAAGGGTGAAGGAATAGTACTCTAATATAAAATCCTTCCCATTAAGTCTTTTTAATACATTTATGGTGATCTAATAAAATTGTGTAATGCAACCCTGTTCTTTGTTTCTCAGTCACATGGGATCAAATTATAGTGGCCTTGGGTGGCACAAGCACAGTTAACCAACAAAAACACGAAAACATAATGAAAATTCAGTTATTTCTGCTGTTTTGTGGCTTAATTTGGTTTTTGTAGACTTTTGCATGGAGTTTTAGCTTAATTCCGTTGTACAATGCTGCTTTCTCACTTTTTAATTTATATAAACTTGGTATTTTTTATATTTTTTATAGTGTACATTTGTGAAGTTACTATGTTAATTCAGTCCTTTATTGTTTCAACATTTTTAGCACGTGACTAACGTTACTTATACAGTATTTGCAGTATTTAACTGTTAATGTTTAATACTGTAATAAAGTGTGTATATATATAATTTATATATTTTATAAAATATTATAAAATATATAAATAAATTATATATATATCCACATTATTTATATATTATTATTATTATATATATTATATTATTATTATTATTATTTATACATTTTATAAAATATTCTAAAATATATAAATAAATTATATTTTTATATATATATATATATATATGCATGTATATATAAAAAATGTTAAATATTTTTTTATGTATGTCGGCAAACATTAATTGAGTGGTTAAGTTTTCTTTATATAACACACACGTTGAAACAAATTATATATTGGTTTGTTACTGCATATCATTTGCAATAACAGCTGACAGTTACACAGCTGTAATGTGACTTCATGATGGCGTTCATAAACTCTCATTAACCTGTGACATTAATGTTGGGTCTTCATGCTCAGCTTGTTGTGTGCGCTTGTGTGTATTGATTGTGTTTTTTTGAAGGCCTCAGTTGTCCTGCTGGTGTCTGATCTTAGTCTCTCCTGTGGACAGATGGTTGATGCTGTGCTATTGACTGTGAAATAAAGGGTTATTACCGCGCAGGACACACACACACACACACACACACACACACACACACATTGTCCAGTTAAGAAGGCTGGGCTTACCCCATTCATACAGCCCAGCATTGTGACAGATGGGCAGATATGGACATCATCTCTGGCATATTTAACACATACTATCCCATAAAGCTGGGATGACTCTGTGGTCTTCGTTTGGATCCAGTCCAGCCTCTTTGTAGACTAAACTGAGCAGAGTTAAAGAGAAAATAATATCAGACCATTAGATCAAACACAAGTGCTAATGTCCCGGAGACTTTCAGCAGTTAGTCGGAGTTCGGTTCTTTTAAAGTGTGAAACAATCTCTGAATCCATAAACCGGCATATTGAGAACAGATGCCTTTGGGTTGAATAGATTTGTTTTGTGCCGTTGAATTGAACTGAGTGTTTTTAAAATCATTTAGGAGAAAATGAGCTGCTTTTTTTTTTTTTATTGCTCTTTCGCAGACAGTCTTGTTTTTAATGTTTTTGAAATGAGTTTCTTCTGCTCACCAAGGCTGCATTTATTTGATCAAAATACAGTACAAACGGTAATATTGTGAAATATTATTACAATATAAAATAACTTTTCTATTTGGATGTATTTTAAAATGCTATTTGTTCCATTACTCCAGTCTTCAGTCACATGATCCTTCAGAAACTATTCTGAAATGATTTGCTGTTCAAGAAACATTTATGATTATTATCAATGCTAAATGGTTGTGCTGCTTCATATTTTTCGGAAATCTTTTTCTAACATTATAAATGTCTTTTACTGTCACTTTTGATCAATTTATAGTGTCCTTTCCTCTTATTTTTTTTTTCTTTTCTTTTCTTTTCGGTAATGAGCTAAATTCTTGAAGTCAGTGAAAAAAGTCATGAGACACGCAAGAACCAATGATTGTTGTTCAACCTGGCATGATGTGTCTTGACATGCTATAATGAAAAGTACATGAGCATGATTTAAATTTGAGATTACCATTGTGGTGCATTTTTTTTGTCATTTTTGTTGCTCCGCAGCTACAGCTGCATGATTCTGGATAAATTGAGAATCACTATTTTGTTTTAAAATGGACATCACAATTCTGCCAACTTTGTAATTCACAAAATATATATATTTTTTAAATCAGATTTAATGAATAATTCAATGACTCCCTCATGAAGCCTTCACTTGCTTCATTACTTTATGAATCAGTGTTGAACGAATCTCTGGAATGAATGATTCAGTGACATGCATTTTTAACCGTCACTTGTTGCCATCTACTGGTGTAACAATACAATTAACCCTTTGCTGGAAGTTTGATTGACAGGCGATCTGGCCAATCATAACCCTGAATCGGCCATTTTGTCCGACGAAGCAGTCAGTGGAGTTAGTAGATTAACGTTAGTGAACTTGAATAATTGTGTGTCCTCACGTCTTTCTGCGCTTGAAACAACATTCCTTCATTCATGTTTATTTGATGCTATAAATGAACTAGTATGAAGAGATGATCGGTTCACGAGGAGCTACAGCGATCTGTCACCACACATTAAACACACACTAGACGCTATTTATAGTTTAAACTTCTTTAAAAAATTACAGTATTTTAAATATGAAACTGTTTCATACGTTGTCAGTGTCTTCTTTGCTCCGCAATGTATTTTTCACTGCATGAGAACATGATGTGTGGCGTGAGAGCGCATGGTTTGTCGGACATAGCAACAGTAACTAAAGGCTTTACGAACTGTACACATATCTGAACTGTAAACTTTTATCCCAGTTCTTCTGTGATTAATATAAATGATTGTAACAGAAATAACGATACGGTTGAAAAGACTCTTTGTGAAGCCGCTTTATACATGATAACTGCTCTCTCTGGGTCAGCGGCAGCTCCAACACAGATTCGAATGTTTGCTGAATCATTGTCATTTAGGAACGATTAATCTTGGAGCCCTAGCTATAAATGAGTTGAGCCATTTTGAAATGTAAAATAGCCTCTTTTGTTATTTTGAAGTAATGTTGCTCTCGCAAAACATCGAGCCTGCGTCTGTGCCCCCGGGGGACCCTTGATGGCGTCCTCTATCAAACACCCTCCAGCTTTGGGCCTGTCAGAGAGCGACATGCTAGTAAATGTCAATGATGACATGGCTTTAAAAATCCAGTGTGCTCACGTCTTGACGACTGACAGAGATTAATGTCTCTTCTGTTGGCTTCAGAACCGCCCCGTCCTCCTGCTTACAGCACAGATGTACCTGTGAGAGACAAAGCAAACGGGGGTGTGCTGTCTTATTGAGATGTGTTGAGAGAGTGTGTGTTTGTGTGGTTGGTTTTAGACTCGTCATGTCAGTGCTTTCACATGAATCGGTCTATTGTGGTGTAGATGCAGCAGACCTACATGACGTCTCTCACTAGCTGCCCAACAGAACTATTGTTCTTCCCCAAACGTCATCCTGATCGACATTTAATACTGCCACACTAGTTTTATTATGAGGAGGTTCAAATATTACAATTGAGCTATTAATTTATTCATTCATTTACATATTATTTTATGTTAATTTGTATTTACATTTTATTTTAATGTTTATATATATATATATTAATTATATATTACATTAATTGATTGATTCATTGGTTAATCAATAAATATATTACATTAATCTTAAATAAGGTTAAATAAGGACAGATGCTGTCAAACTACAAAAAATGACTGAATGCTTCTTTAAGGGTGCGTTCACACTTGTCGTGTTTGATTTGATTAAAACGAACCCTGGTGCGATTGCTCAGTTAGTGCGGTTCGTTTGAACATATGTGAACGCTGCCATCCGAACCCTGGTGTGGACCGAGACCGCTAAAAAGATGGGTATCGGTCCGCTTCCAAACGAACTCTGGTGCGGTTCGATTGATATATGAACGCAACACGGACCAAAGACATGTAAACAAACCAAACAGGCCAAGTGTGAATGCACCCTTAGTCGCATCTTGTGACATCACGTCCTGTTTTTGGTTCGTTTACATGTCTTTGGTCCGTGTTGCGATCATATATCAATCGAACCGAACCACACTGGAGCGCACCAAACCAACGAACCGAGACCTCTAAAAAGATGGGTCTGTGTCCGCTTCCAAACGAACTCTGGTGCGGTTCGAATGATATATGAACGCGACACAGACTAAAAACAAGGAAAACAGGAAGGTGAGATCCTAAAAAGGACAGAATGCTCACGCATATTGTTTTTTTTTCTCGTCGTAGTGGTGACGTTGCCCATCACAGTTCGGTACAGGCGTCAGAACCGCGTCTCCAGATCATTTGTGTTTGTGATGCTGTTATTACACAAGCTCTTCACGAATTCTCAGCTGGTTTAAAATGCTTAAAAACGCTTAAACTAAAACTGTTCATCATATGAAGCGATCGAGTCTCTTCAGAAAATTTGTACTGTATTTCACATTCGTTTTTTATGAAGTGGTTTTTGGATTAGTTTTACGATCTCTTTATGAACTTTAAGCGATGGTTGCGTAGGCTGTCAATTGGGGGTACAGAAATTTTTGTTCCCAAGACGAATGAAAGTATTACAGAATTTATTTTTGGGTGAACTATCCCTTTAAACTGGGATTTTCTTTCAGCGAATACCAACTTAAGTTTGTTTTGTGCGCTATATTGCATTTTATTAGGTTTTCTAAAGTCTTATGAACAACTTCGTAATGCTTTTATGCTGGTTTTTGCCAGTTGTGGTGACTGCTGGTTTGGAATGGGTTGGATGAGTATGCTTTTTAAAACGACTAGATGGATCTATTCGGAGATTGATTCGGTTATTGTTTTACTGTGTGCCGGCCTGAACTGTCCCAACTTTGACTAAACACATTGTGCACCGAACAACAATAGCTGATGACTCAGGGCTTTGAGCGCATCATCAAAGTGTTTTACCTCATCGTGTGCACAATCAAACAACTGAACAGAGCTGCGGCTCTGAGGAATGTGCTGTTTGTGAAACTGCTGTTTACACCAGCGTTAATAGCTGATGTTCATCAACTTTTAAAAGAGGAGGAATGCTCTACCTTCATTTTTATGGTGAACCAGCTCATGTATATGAAATATTGATCAGGGATTCTGTTCACAAGTGTTTCGGGCTTTTGGCTTTTTAAAAGGCACTTGAAATGTCTGAGGGCTTTTAAAAAGTATTTTGCTGCAAGAGCTGTTGTCCTGTTGTTTGGGTTAATGTGTGCGCTCTGTGAGCTTTTTCTGAAAGTTTTAGGTTAAAAAAAAATCTCTCAGCCTTAACTTCTGGATTCTTTGTTGAAGTTTAAAAGAATCACATTTATTTGAAATAAAAACCTAACATAAATGTCTTTTTTTTTTATTTTTGCAGTATCGTTCTGTTATTACATGCTGAAGTTTTGGTCCAATAATTAGAATCTGTTTTTTCTGAATTTAGTAGTTAGAATTACTAGTCATCCTTTTTTTATTATTATTTATATTTTTTTATATCAGCTAAGAATTCCATTAATTTTGTGAATTGGTAAGATTTGTCAGGGTATGAAGAAATATAGAGCTGAGTATCAACAGCGTAACTAGTTAATAGAGAAAACTAATGCCATGCTTCCTAATATATCCCACGGATAGCATGTACAGAGTGAAAAGCAACGGTCCCAGTACCGAGCCTTGCGGTACTCCACACTAAACTTGTGATCGGTATGGAATCTCTTCGTTTACAAACTGATAATGGTCAGATAAATATGATTTGAACCACACCAATGCAGTTCAACTAATGCCAACATAATTTTTGAGCATGTTCAAGAGAGTGTTGTGGTCGATAGTGTCAAATGCAGCACTAAGATCCAGTAACGCCACTTTCAGAGTCCACAGTCATGATCTGATGATATGAGCAAATCATTTGTAACTCTAATGAGAGCAGTCTCAGTACCATGGTGCATTTTTACTAAAAAATGAACACCGTTGTGAGGATAATAGTATGTTTGACAGAGGATAGATTTGAGATCAGCCTTTAATTGACTGATTCTCAAGGATCAAGTTGTGGTTTTGTAATTAGAGGTTTAATAATAGCCAGCTTAAACGTTTTCGGTATCCTGTTGACTAAGATGAATTAATAGTGATATTAAGAAGAGGATCTATGACCTCAGAAAGAATCACTTTCAGTAGATTAGTCAGTATACGGTCTAATGTACGTGTTGATTTAGATGATTTAACGAGTTTAGACAATCGTTCATCTCCTTTAGCAACGAATGAATGGGATTTTGTATTTCAGACTTAAATAAGACAAAATTTAAGTGAGGGGTTGAAAAAGTAAGAGAGATTGGTGGCATTTTATTATGCAATAATCAAAAATAAATGTAAGAAAAGATACACCATTTGAGCTACAAGGAAGTGTAAACCCTTCGTATTAGCAATAACACTTTAACAAACACCGCTAATTAAGCGACTCATTTTGAACTCATGCATTAATGAAACCAACAATTTTGCTCCACAACTACTGAGCTAACAGGAACCGATGTTATGGCTCTGCCGGTGTTAATAGCGTGGGCGTTTGCTGCTGTCTCTCCCCTCTGCATTATACCCACAATCCTCTCTGCCTCAATAATGGTGACCCTCTCGCTCCGGGAGATTCATGCCGTTTCTCACCTCCGCTGACCTTCTCCTCACTCATCTCATTATCCTTGGCCCACACCGAAACCTGCGGACTATGACACAATCTATAGCCACACCGTCTGATTCGTGTAACTGCAGTATAAATATGTGGCTAATTGTGTGTCTGCTTTAGAAGGAATCGTTCAGAAGGGTGTTTTGAGATAATGGATGTTTTCTGCTTGAGTGTGATTTGAGACCGTTTTCACACTTTTCGATTGCACAGATTTAGCTGTTTTCGATAGAAATTCAGCCCAGAAAGGCACAACCAGGTGTCAGCTCTGTCCAGTCCATTTCCTACACGTGTTCTTGACTCAATTATGGTAATTCTTAAAACAGTCTGGTACAATTAATTCCCCATTATTAAATTTAAGACCTGCACAAGTGCAAGTGTAGTCGGCCAATTAAAATGAATTAGACAGCAGAACTCTCGGCGTGATCGCATCATGAGCACTGACCCGCTGGTTCTGCGGCCGTGTGTGTGTGTGTGTGTGTGTGTGTGTGTGTGTGTGTGTGTGGTGTTGATGAACGGAGTGGATCCGACCTGGTTCAGTTTGGACATGACAGAAACAGGCTCCGGGTCAGATTCTCGGGCAGGGTTTAGGCATTGCCTCTTGCTGAAAACAAGATAATTAGTGGAAGTTTGCCTCCCTTCACAATTGTCCTCTCGTCAGAACAATGTGGAGAGTCGATGAATATCTTCAGATCCGCCGATGGACTTTGTGGAAATGTGTCTGGTTTATAATTAGTGTGATATGAAGCGAGTGTCATGTTGAGCAGTCTTGGACGGGCAGCAGAAAAAAAACATAATGCGTTATATTTACTCTCTTGGTTATGAAAACAGGAAGTTCACAAATAGTTGAAGTTGGTTTGTTGATGAGTGTTAATGCTGTTCTGTTGCATAAAAAGCAGACGGGTTTATTTTGGTTCTGATGATTGAAAATGTTTGCCGGGTTTTGAGAGCTTCTTGAAGTGAACTTTTCAAACTCTCTATAATAGAACAAATGGAAACAATTGCAAATATCAAATATATTGGCTTACAAAACTCGTAGGCCAACTCAATGAAGAGCAGTAACAGTGCCTGAAATGCATGTCTTAAACTATGCATGTATGTAATAGCAATAGTATTTGTTTTTTAATCAAAATGCACAGGACATGCAAACACTGAACTTGATGGTAATGTATGAGGTTTTTTTTTCTAGTCATTTTCTCGTACACTAATATTTTTTTCAAACTGAGCTTATTGTTATTTGAAGCCATACGTGTATTTTTAAGATGAATGTGAGTGTGTGAGTTGATTTGACCAGCTGTAAAGGATCTTTTTTTAGATTGATTTCCAGAATATTTTTTATTTTGTTGTGTTTTGACCGTCCTTATCAGATGTTCTCACCTGTATGCTATAGCTAATTATTATGTGGGAATTTTCAACATAATGAATGTGGAACTTGCTAGAATCATTAAAATTGTGCCCATTAGCCACAATCCTGCTCTGAATTTCAGGCCGTATTGTTCTATTGCACCAATGTTTTGTTTAATTTTGTCTGTTTAAAGCTTCAGCTTCACATTGCAGGCTTGTTTCTACCTGTTGGTTGAATGTATAAACTGTCTCAACGTGATGATATCTCGTCTCTTCATCAGCCTCTCTTCTGCGTTCTCTCTTTCTGCAGCATCTCTCTCTTTCTCTCTCGTTCTCATCTCTTGCTGTGTGTTTTGCATTCATGGCATATTACCATACTACTCACGCTAGTTCAGCATTAATTTTCTGTATGTATGGAATAACCAGTTTAAGGACAGGTTCACTTTTTAAATGAAAATTACCTGAAGATTTACTCACCCTCAAGCCATCTTAGGTGTATATGACTTTCTTCTTTATGATGAACACAATCAGAGTTATATTTATACATATCCTGAGGTGTCATAGCTTTAAGCGGGACCAACGAGTTTATAGCTCAAGAAAGTGCATCCATCAGTATATTTTGTTGAATAAGTTGAATTGTGTTGATAAGAATGAAGAAAGTCATATCCACCTTGGATGGCTTGAGGGTGAGTAAATAGTAATTTTGATTTTAAAGTGAACGAATCCTTTAACCTACTACTTTTGCCAAGATGTGAAGTATATAACCGGAGCACCCTGTATGAAACACAATATATCCCACAATGCAGTGTCTGTCTGTACCCACCCTTCAAAAAATATACAGAAATATTTAACCTACATGTTAAATTTGAGGTTATTTGTAGCTGGCCCAGCCTCGGCTCCAGCGTGGGTAAACGTGAGCATCTGTAATTTGTTATTTCTGGCTCTCTGTTAAATTGGGAGACTTTTGTTTCTGCTGACTCTAAATGGGTGTGAACGCTTTCTCTGTACAAGCGCCAATTAAGCCTCGATACAGGAAAAGAAGCTCATGGTGTTTTTCCTCATTCCATTCGATGCAGGACAGGACTTGTAAGCGCATGTTAGTGTGTGAATGTGTAGATGTTTATTTTTTGAGTAGCATTTTTTTGGCTCCTGACGGTACGGTCTTATATAGTTTACTGTGGTCGTGGTCGCAGTGACAGCGTTGTTAATGTGTCTTACATGTAATTGCGTATGTGAGAACAACAACTTTGACCATTTTTTGTGAGGATTATTGCATTAAATCTTTGAAAATTAAGCAGGATTATGCTTGTTAATTAATTGGTGTTACTAGACCTGCCCGATTAATCCTTAAAACATTGCAATCTCGATTGAAACGCCCGTCTTACTCCCAAATGACAACGATTCACCTATTCACCATTTGACAAAATCACACCAGAACATTGAATTCTGGGTTTGTGCTGACCCAGAGATCGCAGTTTCATTACTTCTGTGTTACAAATATTCATATTATCACAGAAGTACAGGGATGAATGTTTGGATATAAACACTGATATCAACGGTAGCGATCCAAATAAAGTAAATCACCTTTTCAAAGTAACTTTCCGCGCCACCAGGTGGCGATAAAATGTGTCATTAGCTATGTTTCCATCACCATGTTTTGGGTGACGCTCACACTTGTTTGGTGGTTTTTGACAAGTTAATGCGAATAATGGGAGATGGCCACACATTTGCTGAACAAATTCTGACGTAGCAAACATTAAACCCACGTAACTATCGTCTGTTTCTGCTGATGGGGTTTTCTGCTGTTGGTTACAAGCTTGCGAATATTTATTTTTTTCATCCCTAACCCCCCCCCCCCCCCTTTGAAAAGATTCACTTCACGTCTGGATGGAAACCCAGCAATTGAATAATTCGTTTGAGAGATTTGTTCAAAAACACTTCCATCCAGTAATGAAACAAGTATTTAGAGTCATTGAATCATTCACTCAACCCGATTTTTAAAATAATTCATTCGGATTAATTAAATATTTTAAATAAGCAATTTTTTTTAACATTTTGTCAGAACCTCTAGTAAAAAATGTTTGTGACTGCAGTGTTGTGTCTTGATCCTCCTCCAGTTGGGATTCAATCAGGTGAAAACTGCAAGTTCAATTGTTTCGAAAAGTAATAGCACATGGTATCGTTCGTGTCTGTAGCACAAACGCCTCGGGGCGAGTTACCCAATGACGTTTGATGCTTGGATTTCAAGGTTTGCGCAAACACTGCTAATAAACTGCAAGATGGACCAGACTTTATAGCGACACTGAAACGTCTGGCTAAGTGAGACAATAAAATCCTTTATTACAGTTCTAGGCCTCAAAGAGAAGCTGTCGACCTCAAAGTTCTGTTATAAAACCCTTTCCTGCCTCACTGTGCTGCTCTCAGTACAAGAAACTGATCGTTGTGTCCTCCGTTCTGTTAGAAATTCCTTTCTGATGTTCAGCTTCTGCCTCATTCTCTCAGTCTTTTGATTCCACGTGTCTTTTTTTCTCCTCCACTGAAGTATTCCTGCTCTCTATGCAATGGGCGGCTCACGCAACCTGGCTGTAATGGCCAGTTATTTTCCGACCGGAGTTATTCCTCGTCACCTGCGGCCAGATATCTGAGATTATTTCATGAATCCTTTTGTGCGCTTTTGACTCTGTCAGTCAGTGACTTCAATGGGGCCGCGCTCATCTCATTCCCTGTCGTTATGAAGCACTTTACAGATAACGGCATGCGAAAATGCCCCCGCTTTAGCCCTCAGGACAGTTTTCAGAGGTGTTTCTGCAGGACTGTGGTTTAGATACTCATTTGGAGGGCAGGCGAATGACTTCCTCTCTCTCGCTGATGCAGCTGGTGTCGGCGTACGGCTCAATGGGCTTTATTCACTCAGAGCCAGAGTGGAAGAGAGGCGACTGAGGCGTCTGCCTTCTCTCTTGGGGCATGGACGCCTCTAGGGACCTGAACTTCCTGTCAGAGTCTCTCACACTCGGGTCATCTCATGCTGCACTGATCCTCTTTGTGTCTCTCCCTTCCTCTCTCGTGCTCTCTGTTTACTCGTTCAGCTCGGATCCAAAATCTAGGGAGCTGCACAACTAAGCAATGTTTTTATGTATGATATGCACATAAACGCTGTTCCAAACAGTTGGCAGTGAAATAATTCTGCCTTGTACTTGTTTGGGTTGCATGTCATCTAGGGCTGCACGACATATCTTTTAGCATTGATACTGCAAGTCATCTGGTGAATTTTTTTTAATATTGCTTATATATATATATATATATATATATATATATATATATATATATATATATATATATATATATATATATATATATATATATATATAAAAAAGACAATATCGCAATGTCAGCACTTTTCCAATATCTAGCAGCCCAAATAACATTTTAAAATAATTAATTTTTTTTTCTTTTTCTTTATGCACTTATCTTAACTTTCTTTCATTTTGCTGACTTGCTTTTCTCAGTAGTGTGAGAATGCTTTTTATTGCTGAGGATGCTATTTTAACAATTTTTTTTTTTTTTTTTTACATATTTACTCTCTTATCTTGGTAGCATTTTTCATTTTATTTGTTCATTTGGTTATCCTGGAAGATTTATTTTATTTTATTTTTTATTTATTTATTTTTTTATTTTTTTATTTGATCACTTGGTTATCCTGGAAGATTTATTTTTATTTTTATATATTTTTTTTTTATTTTTTATTTTTTTATTTGATCACTTGGTTATCCTGGAAGATTTTTTTTATTTTTTTTATTTAATTTAATTTAATTTAATTTAATTTAATTTTTTATTTTATTTAATTTATTTTTTATTTTTTTTATTTTATTTTTTTTATTTGATCACTTGACTTTAATAATTGGATTGAATGCATATAATTGCAGATACATGTTGAGTGTTTCTCTGACTTGCCATTCAAAAGGACATGCATTGAAATATTTTAGTCATGTTGGGCTGCAGAGGTGTTTAATTCAGATTCATGTAAAAAAAACAATGGAGGTGTGTGTGTGTGTGCTTTGAAAAGGCCCATGGTGAGAATATTCTGTAATTACTCTCTCTCTGCTGTGCCTGAACTGGCAGAGAGGACAGAGAAACCGCATGTGTGAGAATGAAGGTGAGAGTCTTGACAGAGAAATGGAGTCCGTCTGTGTGTAATTAACCCTCGCAGGTCTCGCTCTCTGTCTGTCATTCTCTTCTCGTCCTCTACGCTCTCTGTCACTGGGGTCGTGTGGCCGTTCAGGGTCGCTGAGAAACACCGCGTGAACGTCAGCGCTGCTCCTCCTGCCCGACAGCTGAACACGGCAGTAACGCTTGACTCTAGTAAACACATGACCGCAACTCTCTCTGTCAGAGACTTCCTGAGGAAATGTGTTTGCAGGACAGCAAAGACTTTTTAATTTAATAATTTTATATTAAAGCCCCAAAATGCCAAACAAGCACCATTTAAAGTATCATCCATACAAAATTAAAGCTGTTATTCACTGAAAGTCTTCATATAAAAACATTCAAAAACGTGACGTGATTCATGTCGAACCTTATTCATGTTTTTAGGTGCTAATATGTGTCAAATCTGAGCCGGTGCTTGTTGTTGAGCTGCTGCTGCTGTTTTTTGTGTGGTTAGTTATTGCATTATGGCATCATCTGTAACCCTCAGCTTCACACACACAGCAGAAATTGATGCCATGTGTCTCAGTACAGTGTTTTATGTTCTTTGTCCCCAGCCATCTATAACTATGATGCTCGCAGTGATGAAGAGCTTTCCTTACAGATCGGAGACACTGTACACATTCTGGAGACTTATGAAGGTGAGACGCGCACACACACACACACACACACACACACACACACACACACACACACACACACCTTATGTTGTAACAAGATTTGACGCCGTAAAGCAAGAAGAGTAGCTAATTATTTTTAAATATTATGCTGACTGCATTCATCAAGCTTTACCATTCAGCACTTTACCAAAATCAAAAATGATTCAAATTATGGTATTTATTATTTATTATTGAAGGAATTTATCATTAACCACCAAACCAAAATGTGGTCCTAGACAAGCCGCTACTGAATTAATTTAGGCAGTTTAGGTTAACTTGAGAAATCTGATGCCCAGCCACCCCTTTTTTATTTTAATTTTAATTTTTTTTATTATTTTTTTTAATTTTATATAATATAATATAATATAATATAATAAAATATAATACAATATTATATAATATAATAAAATATTATATAATATAATAACATATAAAATATAATAAAATATTATATAAAATAATAAAATAAAATAAAATATAATATATTAATAATATAATATAATATATATTATTTCAATTGTCATTATTTTTTTATTTTGATAGTGACTTTGTTTTTTTGATGTTTACATACTTATTTGTAGAAAATTACAAAAACACAATCATGGTTTTAAATTGTATTTCTGTTTCAAAGTTGCAAAATGAATAGAACAAATCAATATTTAATTTGCCCTTGACATTTTCTGAACTCATTTACCTCAGTGATCATTTGCTGAAGAAGAAAAAAACCTCTACTCCTACTATTTATTTTATTTTGATGAGATTCACTCACTATTTTTTACCCCTATGTAAAGTGCGTCCATCCATTTCAGTCACCTTTCACCACTTTAGGACCTTTATGCACTGTCCTGATCAGATCTTTCCTCTTCCCTCCAGAACAAGCTCTCTTCAATGTCAGTAACACACACTTTAGTCTTGAATGATTTGTTCATAGCTCGCAGATATGCCCGCCGCTTCACTTCATATCTCCAGGAGATTTATGAAACATGTCTTTTATAATCTCAGAATATTGTTTTCTGGAGAGACACAGTGGCGTCTCGCCGTAATCTGATTGTTGGCATTTTCATCTGACTGCTGTGATATTTCTTGCTCTTCTCAGGATGGTATCGAGGGTATCGGCTGAGGAGAAAATCGAAGAAGGTGAGTGACTGTATGAAAAGGTTCCAATCAGCATCCATGGTTAATAAAACCCTTCAGCAGACCTCAACTTGAATTTGTCCTTCGTTTTGCTCATTTCTAATGTGTTCTTCTGTGTACAGGGTGTGTTTCCGGCCTGTTACATACACCTGAAGGAAGCCACGGTTGAAGGCAGTGGGTCAGTATGTTCATTTAGATTTCCTGACTGTTGATTTTCTCATGATTTGTTTTTTAATGGGAGAAATGTTGACTATAAATGTTGACGTTTTCAACTAAAACCTTTTGATGTGTTTTGGCTGTTCATTTATATGATAATGCCATTTTGAATACTGAAAATGCAAACTTTCTGGCAGCAGAATATAGCGTTTTTAGTCGGTTTGTCATCTGTACGCAGAAAACGTAAAAGGAAAACGCCTCCCAGTACATCGTTTTCGTGTAAACATACCCTAAATCTGCTTGTTTCATTCACTTTTCAATAGTATCTCAACTTAAATTATTATCAAAAATTAAAAATGTATTATTTACCCATAAGTTTGAGTGTGGAATGCATATTTACAGTATTGTTCAATTAACCCTTGTGCATTGTTCAAATTCACTACCCTTTCGTTATATTCGTGGCTGTTTTAACTGCTTTAAAAATGTATCAGATAAATATTTTTTTCATTTTTTTTTGCTTAAATCTATTAATCAACCTCAGTCCTGATCAAAACTACTAAATTTAAAAAAAAAAAAAAATTCAGGATTTTAACTCTTTAAAACGTTAAAATCTGATGCTGCACAAAAACTAACAACGCATCAAAGCCAATGTTGTTTCTAATCTTTGACACGTTTTTTCCCAAATCAGTGACATCATTTATGAATTTGGCAATTAAAGAGTTAAAATCCTGATTTTTTTTTTTTTTTTTTTGTAAATTTAGTAGTTTTGATCAGGACTGAGGTTGATTAATAGATTTAAGCAAAAAATTTGAAAAAAATATTTATCTGATACGTTTTTAAAGCAGTTAAAATCGTGGCTGATAACGAAAGGGTAGTGAATTTGCCCACAGAGTACTGTTGAGTTTTTGAAAAATTTCAAAGCATTTTCCCAAAATATGTGTCAAAATAAGATTTGTCACCAAAAATCATTCCATTTGCTGAAACACGGAGAAAGTTATGGCCAAATTAAGACTCAAAAATTCCCCATAGTGGATGAAAACATCCCGAACAGCACAGAAGGGTTAACTTATTACCTTTTATTAAAACTTTTTCTCGTTTGTGCTTCTTGTGAAGTACAGCTTTCTGCTCACTTGTGGTAAATTTCATTTTAATTATATTATTGAGTTTTAAGTTTATTTTCTTTCTTTTTGATGTTTATTTTAATGTTGATTGCTAAAAAAAAAAGCAAGTCATGGTTTTGAAAATTATTCCATGCAAGAAATGGCAAACCTCATTTAAAATGAATAGAAAATAAATCAACTCCTCTAATATTGAATTTGTCCTTTCCATTTTCGGAGTCAAGTACAACCTCTCAATTGCCGAATAATAAAAAAGCTACTTCGACTATATAATAAATTATTTTTAAGAGTGTGACTATTTTGTACCCTATTCATGCAAAGTGCCATAAAATCCTTGTCTCACCACCCACCATTTTAAGACCTTTACACACACACACACACACACACACACACACACACACACACACACACACACACACACACACACACACACACACAGTTCTATATTAGATCTTGTGAGTCTCCATGATGCTGTCTTTGAAGGTTCTCTATGTAGGCAGTTTACTGCGTTTTGGAACATATTGAACTTTACACTCCTTTTCTGCATCTGAAGATCGTGTTACTTCTGTTATTGGTCTGATTATATCATCGTTGGTCCTGAGTCCAGCCTCAGCGCAGTTAACAACGTCCTTCCCATAGACATCTTACTAAAACAAGTTAGTGCTCCAACAGCCCAGTGCCAGCCTAATAGGATATTTTAGAGCCCAAAATGGATTTTCTAGTGTGTTTCAGGAATATAATACGCATGAGTGAGTGTGTGCGCGTGTGTGTGTGTGTGTGAGAGAGAGAGAGAGTGTGAGAGAGAGTAATTGGAATTGAGAGCAGAGCCCGGCTCAGATTTCATAACAGCTGTTTTGATGACTGATGCTGGTAATTAGTTTTCATTGGTATGAAGGGATCTGAATGACTCAGGGACCTCAGAAGCCTATATTAAGCTGGAATTACTGATGTGAATAGAGTGAGATGCAGTTAAACAGCCTATTGTTTCCCACACAAGTGATGTTCTTTGAGAAACTCCTTCTCTTTATTGTGCTGCCTATGTTTATGCTATTTTTTTTTTTCCTCTGTTTTGCACTTTCTCTTTCTGTCGGACTTTAGACAAAAGGAGACGGTCATTCCTACCGAGCTTCCGCTGGTTCATGAGGTCACGACTACGCTTCGAGAATGGGCGACGATATGGAGGGACCTATATGTGGTAACCTTGAATTTTGGCATATATCTCAAGATGTGGTAGTATATCCCAAAACTCTACACACATTTTTCCATCACACAAAGCGTGCATAGTTTTGAATCATGGTGTTCGTAGACTTAATTGGGACATCATGATGACATCGTGAACTTCATAGTCAGCACTTGACATCTGAAATCTGTCAGAGTAGGCTCTGTTTAACAAATAACTTAAAGTATATTTACCCTACAATTAATGTTGAAAAATTAAAAGGTTTTCTGCCCTGTTTTTAACTTAGCCTTGGATGCTTGTATGGTGTTTTAAAGTATGTATAAATACAATCTAGCTATGATGGCATTGTCATGTGATCTGCGATGTCAGTTGCATCACTTCCCTGCTAATTACAAATCTTCCGTGACCTCATCGGATGCATACTTCAAAATCTTGGCAACTTTTTATGAATACTGTTTGGCGTCCTACTCATTTACCATACTGCTTTTGCATACTATAGTGCAGTAATTCTCAAAGTGTGGTCCGCCATCACCCCCTAGTGGTTCGCGAAAAGATGACCTAAACACATCATTAATATTCACGTTAAGTTTTAGATGGAAATCTCAAAATATAAAATCCTAGTTTTTCTTTTATGTGTAAAATCCCAGTCATTTCAGTGATATTGGACATTAAGGGGAACATTTTTTCAGCATTTTATTGTTACCATAGTACCACAACCATAGACTTCCTATACCCACCACCTCAGTTTTAAACTAATGTCTCTTTGGAATAACATTAAGCGGGACCTAGGCTGTTACAGTATGTTTAATTGCAGTTTTTTTTTTTTTTTTTCACATGTGCAGTTTGTTGTTCATATTAAGCTGCAGCTCATTTCACATTTACTTTTTTAAATGAAATAAAATTCATATAATAATTTCTGATCATATCATTGCATTTGTGTTTGAATAATTAATTTTTGACTTGAAACAGTTGCATATTAAACTTAAATTTAGTTCCTTCCTATTTTGTTGTTTTTGGGGGGCGTGTTAGAGTGGGATTCTGTTAGGTGGTTGTCAGAAAAAAATTGGAAGATAAAGTGGTCCTCGGGCTGAAAAAGTTTGAGAAACACCGCTATAGTGTATAATAGGGAAGTATGCATTTTCAGAGCCCGAGATCAACATCACTGCGTACACGATCATCACTGAAATCCTCAATTTAACGACACAGCATTCCGGTGACAACACGACACAAACATTCATCCGCAATGACACACTGCAACATTGCAATTTTCTCTAATAAATCTGATCCCCTTCGCCTCAGGCGTGATGTTGAAAAGCTGATATACGAATTAAAAATTTAAGTTTTTTTTTTATATATATATATTTTCCAAAAAGAGTCTCATTGACAGTTTGTAAACTCTTTTAATTGCATAAGCAAGCGGTATGACACTCCGGGGCTCTTTGTCTGCAGTGATTAGGAGACTTTATGCCACAGCATGTGCTTTGACGAATTAATTAACACGCATTGCAGGGTTTTAAACAGACTTTGTGTTTCCAACAGGGCGACAAGCGTGAGATGTTCAACACAGTCCGAGACATGATCTATGACTTGATCGAGTGGCGCTCCCAGATCCTGTCCGGCACACTCCCGCAGGACGAGATGTCGGAGCTCAAACAGAAAGTCACCTCCAAGATGGACTACGGGAACAAGTATGAACACACACACACGAACACAAGCTGCTGAGTCATTCCGATCGGGTTACGTTAGAACTGGGAGCGCATGAGCTGGAAGTCACGACTGCAGTCCGTTACATAAAATCTCAGTTTTAATGAGAGCGTTGTATTGCTCTTAATTTTTATCCAGGGTCTGTTTTTGCTTTGAAGGGTCATTGTGAAAGATTTTTAGCCCTTCGGATGTTTTATCTGCTCTCATTTGGGTAAAAGAAAAAGATTCTTAATCAGTGGTGTGTGCTGTTGCTCATACTTGACTACCTTAACTTAAGTATTAAATGTTGATGCTCTGATGATTTTTGCCTGGCAAACAATGAAACATTGAAGCAGGGGAAAAAAAAATCCATAGACATGCACTGAAGGCCTCTCATTTTGCAATGTGGAAGTAAGCTATTTTTGTGAATGTGTGCTATTGGTACATAACTTAAAGCGGACCTATTTTGCCGCTTTTCACAAGATTTAATATCAGTCTCTGGTGTCTCCAGAATGTGTCTGAAGTTTCAGCTCAAAATCCCCCACAGATCATTTATTATCGCTTGTCAAATTTGCCCCTATTTGGGTTTGAGCAAAAACACGCCTTTTTTGTGTGTCCCTTTAAATGCAAATGAGCTGCTGCTCCCGCCCCCTTTCCAGAAGAGCTTTAACAGCTCAACAACAACAAAGCTGGAGAATCTCACGCAGCCAAAATGAGGAAAGTGTTCATCCTTACATTGTTCAAACCGGAGTCGACACTGATGGAGAGACTCAGGAAGAAGTTCCAACTTTTAGAATGAAACTGGACGTCGACGTTGAGTTGATCATGTGCTGTCATGTTAATCTTATATGCAAATCCAGCGTTGAATTGACCCTCGGTTGTGAAGCAGTCCGGCGTCAAATGGCGGCATGGCATCCATCTCTTAACTACGGTAGCTGTGGCGTGAACGCAGTTTTTGTTGCACGTTTAACTGTAGGAGGAAGCGAATATTCAGATGAGATGATAGAACTGCTTTGGTCAAAAAGCCACTAGTGACTCACAGACACGTACAACTCTCAGTTCTTAGGTCAAGTCTTTGTCTTTCTTAGCGTTGTTGGGTGAAAGGTCTTTATTTTTTACATAAAGAGGGAAATCAATCTGGCAACCCCAGAAATTCATTGAAACCACCTAGCAATGCCCTGACAACTCAGAAGAACACCCTAGTAACCACATATCAACATGCTTGAAACCATTTATGACACCTTAGCAATGCATGGCAACACTTGCATCATGGTCGTCACTTTCACTCTTAAGTATCACTCATATTTCTAGAAAATAAGCTTAATTTGTTTTTCGAATGCAGAATTGATTTTTTCCCATTTTCCGTTTTCGCTCAAATCAATGTATAAATCAATTTCTTTCAAGTCTTTTTTAAAAGTGTGTGTGTGTGTGTGTGTGTACTTGGCAGGTATTTAGACCTTGATCTGGTGGTGAGAGATAAAGATGGGAATATTCTGGATCCTGACCTGACCAGCACTATCAATCTATTCCGAGCGCATGAAGCCGCGTCCAAGCAGATCGAAGCTCGCATTCAGGAGGAAAAGGTAAGCGATATTCGAATTTTTATCATTTATGGCACGATATAAATATGCTGTTTTCTTTTTTTTTTCCAAGTCTGTGTACATTTAGATTGATGTATTTGAGTGTGTTTGTTTTGTGTTATTGGATTCTGAATTTGGAAGGCCTGAGAGTAGACATCACACTCACATCAGCTCTTCGTTTTGCAGTGTTATTTTGTTCATCACCACCCGCTGTGATGTTTATGGAACACTTTTTAATTATAACTGTTACTTCACATTTATATGTAGATGTGACTACTTTGTCAAGCACAACCACTAAACCACATAAAAAGTCCCTGACCACAGCTCTCAAACACTGTCCCTGACGTGAGAGTTTACACGGGAACAGAGAACCTGAGAGTGAGCGATCTCACTTCCCATCTTGCTGTGGGGCTCAGTGTGACACATGACTGGGTGATATAGCTGGGTGAAGAAAAAAAAAAAAAAGTCAATATTTTTCAGCCTCTTGACACGATTCAATAGACTCACAATGTTTAATGCAAGAAATGCAGGGAAAAAATTAAAGATGAAAAATAAATTTAATCATAATTATTTTAAATTCATTTATATAATATGTTTAGATTCTTTTAAGTTTGCAAAAAAGCTCATTAAATATGAAAAATTATACATTTAAATTGTTGTAATGGGTATGATAAATGGCTAAATTTGGAAAAAAAAACTTTTTAATAGACATCAGCAATAGTAGTAAAAATATTCCTTCAACATTATTTAAAATAAAGTCTTTGTTGTTTGTGCATTTAATTTGGAGATTTAATGTGAAATTATAACTATAAAAATTACATAATAATAATAATAATAATAATAAATAATAATAACTCATTAATAATTAATAATTATTAAAATAACAACAATAATACAAAAATTTATAAATAAAATGTTATTAATATTATTTAATTAATTTAATATATATATATATATATATATATATAATGTATATTATATGTATTACAGTCTTTAGGAAACATTGCAAATATATTGTGAGTATAGAATTCTACTCAGCCCTTGTGTTACGAGAGTCGGGGCTTCTTTAGACTGAAGTGTGTTCACACAAATCCTCACACATGTACAGTTTATGAGGTTAACTTCTTCGTTTGACCTGTGTTCTCTCACAATACCTCTCTAAGAACTGTTGAACCACTGTAGTGCTTTTAGATGAGCCATTGTGAGCATTATTCACCATGTTTATAACTGAGCAGGTGCTTCCCTTGAGCCAGGAGGTTTCATTTAAGATCCTAATACGCTGAAGTTGACAATTCTGTCATTTACTCACACATGTTGTCCCAAACCTGTATGACCTACCTTTCCCAGGGGATCCTACCCAGATGTTCACTGTCCTTGAGTCTCTTTCAGCAGATACAGATTCCATAAGTTATTTAAGGCCTGTTTACACCTGGTTACTTTTAGTGTTCTTACTGATCAGATTCCATTTACACTTGCCCGCATAAATGTGTCTCCGCAAAACGAATCTTAAATTCCTGCGCTACATGCAAATTTAACGGAGTTCACGTCAATGAAAGCAACAGATATGAGCTGCATTTTATTTATCATCAGCTAATTTCAAGATCAAAAACTGCAATAGGAGAGAGAGAGGATTCAACACTGGTAAGATCTTTTAGATTCACTACTTTTAATGAAGATGATTGTGTTTTGAGCGTCTGCGACTTTTTCATTTGCGGCAGTTTGCGCATTGGCTTTGTCTGAAGGGATACGCTACTCATCTGCGCTGATGCGCCTTACAGTAGCGCTGTCATAACATGTCTTATAGCCCATAACACGCTCACACGTGTTCATTCTTTTACCATTTTTGAGAGGAGTAAAATTAACATGTGGTTTCAACAACCTGATGCATTTACACTTGTCCAGTTTCGTCTTGAATGCGTTTCTGGTTTTGGAGGGCATTTACACCTGGGCTTTTCACGATCGGATAGCTGTCCGCTCAGAGAAAATGCATGAAGGGGCCAGGTGTAAATTCTTTAAGACTGACGGTGATTAACGCCTGTGTAATTAGTCTTGCTGACTTTGACTCAAAGCATATTTAAAAGATTAATTGCCATAGTTTTTATGCATTTATTTATTTTTCAGTCTCAGAAGCAGAACATGGATTTGAGCAGGCAGGCGAAGTTTGCCTCCACACCCTCCTTTGCCTTGTTCGTCACGCTTAAGAACGTCGTGTGCAAAATTGGAGAAGATGCAGAAGTGCTGATGTCACTATATGATCCCATTGAGTCCAAGTTTATCAGGTCAGTGCACATGTCCGTCCGTCCTGGTACCAGTGCTACTTTGTTTAGAGTTTAAAGCTCTTTAAAGTAATTTTTAGCATTATTTTGAGTAATTATAGCTTATTATATTGTTATAAATAATTAGCGGCATTATTTGTGTGTGTGTATATATTAGGGGTGGCACGGTACATGAAAAACCATTCGGTTTGCTTGTCTCGGTTCGGTTCGTGTGTGCGTCGCACGGTTCGACGCATGTGCAATGTAGCCCCATATTCAGACAGTTTCACGCGAACATGCATGCATGCATACATACATGCATACATACATACATGCATACATGCATACATACATGCATACATGCATACATACATGCATACATGCATACATACATGCATACATGCATACATACAGTAAAAGTGGAGTAAGGGGCCGTTCACATATCGCGTCTTTTGCGCGTGCATATTCATTATTTCCTTTGTAGGCGCGCGGCAAGCGCATTCAAAATGGAAGCAACGCGGCCGCGCTTTCCACGCTTTTTTAGGCGCGATATGTGAACGGCCCCGAATGAAGGCTGCCCGGAGTTGACGGATGCGCCCGTGTCGTTCAAATCCGGTGTGTGGGAATATTTTGGATTTCATGTTACTTACGATGACAACGGAAATAAAACAGTAGATAGAACTGGGACTGTGTGTGAGCATCGTGCAAAATGCATTTAATATGCTAATGAAACACTTCTAATATGACAGTTCATTTGAGAAGACTTCACGCCAATGTGTGGATAAGCACAAACAGGAGAGAGCCGGTTAGGAAACAACTGCATTATTTAAGCAACCTCTCAGTGATAACTAAAGCATCGGGGATGTTTATGTTATTACATTATATTATATAATTATGTTTAAAGTATTTTGACTTGTTTAAAAGACAGAGCTTTAGAGTTCCTCTCTTTGTCTTTTAAAATATTTTTTTTTTGTAAGAGCTACACTGAAGTTGGCAGTTTGATAAATGCAAGTTAATTTCAATCTTTGTGTGCTAAAAAGGCACAAGTTCCTGTAGAGATAACAATACACGTGCTCCAAACAAACAAAAAGCATGTCATCATCAATGTCTTCTCTCTTGCTGTATCAAAATCTCACCAGCTTTTACTCAGAGATGGTCCCAATAATGTGCTTAAAGTCAAGTCAAATTCAGTTAGTGCACGATTAAATTACAAAAATGTTAATACTGTATCCTAAATTGTGGATAATTAAGCTAATAAGCTATATATCATATACTGAAGGAAATTTCTGGAGTGTTAAAAATTAAAAGAAAAAATAACAACAAGAAACGTACAGAACCGAAAACCGTGACCCTAAAACCGTGATACGAACCGAACCGTGGGTTTTGTGAACTTTGCCACCCCTAGTATATATGTATTATTTAAAAATAATTCTCGCCCTCATTTGTGAGCCTCAGTGACCATGACGTTTCACATCCTTGGTAGCAACTCAACCACAGTGTTTGCACCATGCACACAATTCTCAATAGTTTGCTTCAGCAGTGAACGATCATTGTATTACACTTCAGTGTGTGTGCACAGAAAAAAAACATAACATTTGCATTCATGCATTAAAGCTGTACATCTGTTTCATCATTTTCTTGCAGTGAAAACTATCTTGTGCGCTGGTCCAGCTCAGGTTTGGTGAAAGACATCGATCAGCTGCATAACCTGCGCGCCGTATTCACGGTACGTATTATTTTGGGCTTTACTTTTGACACTTTTGTTTTCAAGATTATCATGCAGAGATGGAGAAATGATCTTGGGGCTTGTTGCAGACCAGATTGAAACCTGCCTCACCCACTTGAGCACCATGGCTCATTGATAGCTACTTTCTAATGCAGCATCTGAAACGGAAATGTATCGACATAAATGGATGATTTGAAAAGCTCTAAATGGGTATTAACTCATTGTGCATCACTGAAATGAGCAAAATCACATTCAAGAATTGACTAGTAGTCCTTGTTAAGCTGTCTTTTGAACATGGTAGCTGCTTTCTGTGGACTCAGGGTCTGCTATCTCTGCCTCCTATGATGTTTTAGTTAATACACTAGCAGGGCCGGGTAGGTTCCTTTTAAAATGTATTTCACTACAGATTACAAAATACATGCTTTAAAAAGTCATTTGTAACGTATTTCGTTACATTACTCAAGTTTAGTAACTTAATCTAAATACTTTAGAATACTTTGGAATACTAATAAGTGTGGAACAAACACAAAAAAGGTCATTGCAAGTTTTTATCTCACAATTCTGACTTTTTCCCTCAGAATTGTGTGATATAAAGTTGCAATTGTGAGTTATAAAGTCAGAATTATGAGATATAAACTTGCAATATTGAG
>CM076068.1:26995000-27022500 GCA_038088235.1 Zacco platypus | reverse complement strand
AGACATAAACGCGGAGTACTCTTATCTGTGAGACCAAAAATTGAGTATTTTAACTTTATTCCGCTGTTATCAGGAAAAAAAATGCAAGTAATCGTGACGGTGCCTCCATGTTAGTGAATAAGGCGGTTTAAGAGATATTGTGTAGTTACGCATTTTATTTTAAGGCATATTAATTTGAGTAAGTTTGTCTGTGTCTGTTTTCCTGATTTCTATTGTATAATCTCAATGCTCTGTGTATTTATTCCTTGAAAACAACACTTTACACACACACTCTTACTCTGTAGGGAGCCGTACGTGCCTCACACTCACTCACTCGTTCACTCTGTCATTTAAATAAGGCTATACTTCAGTCTTTCTCTGCTTTGCTCTCACAGTCTAGCTGGGTCACTCACAGAGCAATTGACGAGTTTGTTGTTTGAAAATGGCTGCTCTAGGGAGGTTTTTGCTTTGTAGCAGCTTATTTGTGACTTCAGATTAGCTCTGTTCCAAAACCCAGTGAACGATCTTGCTGTCTATTGCTGCCTACATAGACGGCAACCTAACTGAAATGGAGCCTCAGTTTAATAGCAAGTCAGTTTACTTGACTTCTTATCATTTAATAACAATAATAACAATAATAATATTATTATTAATAATAATACAAAATAATGCAAAATAACAATAATACAGAACAATAATAGTAATGAACAACAACAACAACAATAATAATAATAAAATAAAAATAAATAATCAATAATAATAATATCAATAATAATAATACAAAATAATACAAAATAACAATACAAAATAATAATAGTAATGCAAAATAATAATAAAAATAATAATAATAGTTATTATTATTAATAATAATAATAATTATTATTAATAATAATAATAATAATAATAAATAATAATATTAAAAATACAAAATAATGATAATAAAAATAATAAAATAATAATAATATTAAAAATACTAAAAAATAATACAAAATGGTATAAATACTATTCATATAATACATATTTAATATTATTTTGTTGTATTATATCAAATATAAATACAGATGTATTTTTAAAATACATTTAATTTATAATCAATATTCATTTAGCTTGTCCTCTGTCTTTTTTACTATAATTACTTTTTTGACGCGTATTAAAAGGCATCATAATTTGGAATTAAAAGGCAGCAGTCTTGCACCTCTGATGCCTTTAAAATGCAGTCTAGATAGGCAGCCTACTAGGTTTTTGGACCAGAGCGAATGTGAATTTTTAGACTCAGAGTAACTTGCTTCAGGCTTCATCTGTGTTTGGGTGAGATGGAGGGTCATCTTTTGAATCACAGCATCTCTCTGTGTCTCTCCTGTCACCCATCCCGCATTACTGTTTGCTAACAAAAATGGCTTTTGTCCCTGTCATGGTATCTGTATCACTGTTTGGTGTCTTCCCTCTCTCTCTCTCTCTCTCTCTCTCTCTCTCTCTCGCTTTCTTCATCCATCTCTTTTCTCTTTTCCTTCTGCTCATGTCCACCCTTATCTGGCTCTCTGTGGCTACTACTCTTCTCTTTTTCTGTTCCTTCCTTCCCTCTTTCTCTCTCCTCTCCGTTGGCGTGTTGCCTGTCGCGTGTGAACTCCAGGCTAGCGTTGGATGACGCCATTCGCCACAGGCAGCTGAACATCTCCCGTTTTTCACCCAGGGTGGCCGGCGAGAACGACTTCCTCCAGACCGTCATCAACAAGGTCATCGCTGCCAAAGAGGTCAATCACAAAGGTCAAGGTAAAGGTCACTGGGTCAAACACTATGCTAAAGCTCTGTGGTTTCTGTGAAGCAGAACTTTAATTTTAACAATCGTTACATTTTCATTTTGCTTACATTTTTTAAAAGATTATTTAAAATAATAGTTTATGCTTTCATATTTTCATATAGATTACCGCCCTTTTTGATATTAAATTTGTTTTAAATCATAAATCTGCAAAAAAATAAAACTGACAGTTTCTAAAAAAACAAACAAAAAACATATCATAATGCTTTATTATTGTAAAGAATGTTTATTAAATTGTTAGTTTAATCAATTAACAATTTGATTGTTTTAATTATACCACTAAAATGTAATTAAAAAATAACTGAAAACTAAGGGCCTTAAACTTTTAATTTTTAACTTTAATGAACGCATGTTTTAAATATTGCATTTTAATAGAAATTAAATTAGACTAATTAGAGTTAGAATAATTCCAATAGAAAATAATTGATTTTTGGACAAAATAAAACACATTTCATGGGTCCCTACATTACGTTATAAGGTTTTCTCTTATGCCTCATCTTAACCTACAGTAACTGGTACAAAATCATATTTTTATGGTAAAGGAAGATTTGTGGTTGGAACAAAGCTAGCATGGTTATTTGACTGGTGTTAATGAATTTTGTGGCCTAGTTTAAATGTGAGAAGTTAAAAATGAGTTTTTAAAAACGGATCTTTGGAGATCGAGACCGGTCCTGTCCCAGATAAGATCAAACCGTGCGTCTGAATTTCCTGCCAAGAGAGTTTCACAATCCAAAGGGGCCTGAATCTTACAAATTACAAAGTTATTGAGCAAAGTTAATTGAAGTTGAATGGGGTTTATCATGAGTATTTGTTCATGCCGAGCTGAATGAGAACGAATATGTTCTGACACTCGACCTGTCCGGATGCACTGGTGTCAGATCACATCACAATCCATCACAACAAATACAATCCCTCAGTGACCAGCATGATCCATTTATATTTGTATACTTAATATGTATGGATATATTTAAATTATTGATATGCAATTAAAATCAGCTTACCTTAAATTCAGTACAACAAATAAAATCATGTATATTTCAGTAAATAAACTCTAAATTAATATTTTATTTAAATTCAAAATGAGTTTAAACGTTTTTAGTAGGGAATGAGATTTATTTTGCATTACGGTAATGAGTTTTTGAGGGTTAAATATGCTTAATTGACCGTTCGCAAAGCCCCGCCCCCTTTAGTTACTGTTGCTATGTCCGCTCTCACGCCACACATCATGTTCTCACACAGTGAAAAATACATCCCGGAGCAAAGAGGACACTGACAATGCGTCGACAGACATTTGAAACGGTTTCATATTTAATATATATCGTCATTTTTTTTAAAGACGTTGAAACGATAAATAGCGTCTAGTGTCTCTTTAAAGTGTCGTGACAGATCGCTGTAGCTCCTCGTGAACCGATCATCTCTTCATACTAGTTCATTTATAGCATCAAATAAACATGAATGAACATCAGAAGTTGTTTCAAGACGTGAGGACACACAATTATTCAAGTTCAAGTTCACCAACGTTAATCTACTAACTCCCCTGACTGCTTTGACGGACAAAATGGCAAATTCAGGGTTATGATTGGTCAGATCGCCTGTCAATCAAACTGTTTGCGAAGGGTCAGTTGTCATAAAAGTTCACTCAGTGCAAAAACATGTTAATGGTCGTAGAAATACCAAATATATATATATATATTACTTTTGAATTTGAGGTGAAGTATTTTTTCTTTTATAGGATTTTGTAAGTACATCCACAGAGTCGTTTTTCATCATTATTCTGAACAGCTCACATTATTTGCTAAGATTGCTCAATTTAATTTTTAATGTTTTAGTATAAAATATTCACAGCACAATCCAATAATCTCCGCACCTACACATTACATAAGTCGCTCTGCTCCCTGCAGGGTGTTTTCTCAGCCATTAAACTAATCCAGTGTTCTTAATTATTCAATTTTTTTTTTTTGTAGATCATTAATAATGAGATTTTAAAATGAGTCAAGTTCCTTTGAGCTCTTAAGCACAAATAGGAAGTGTTTCTGTATATATGTGAGTGTGTGTTTTCATTTAATTCCACTCTGTTCCTTTGGTCTCCAGGTTTGTGGGTTACACTGAAGTTGCTTCCAGGTGATATTCATCAGATCCGTAAAGATTTCCCTCACCTGGTGGACCGTTCCACCGCAGTCGCTCGCAAAATGGGCTTCCCAGAAATCATCATGCCAGGTATCCATCATTAAACTGTAGCTTCTGTGAATATATTTATGTGAGATCATGGAAAACATTTTTGAATTGGACAAAATACAACATTGACAATGAAAAGTCCACCCAGACCATTCATGAAATCTAAGCTGCAGAAGTGACTTCTTAGGCTGCGTTCACACTTGTAGTTCGGTTGGTTTGGTTCGTCCGAACCAAAAAACAAAAACAAAACATATAGTCCTGGTCCGCTTAGCGTTCACACTGGCATTTTTAACAGCGAACCTTAAGTTACCGAACCAAAGGCATAGGGACACGGTCACAACCTGATTGGTCGGCTTTTATGACGTATATTTCGTGACGGAGCTCGCTTACCGAACATTCAAAACAACGCTGTGTTCTGGATTAAACGCCATCATTTTATCCGTGTACATATGCTTTATTTTTACCAGCTGAGAACTCATGAAGAGCTCATAAAATGTTCAAAACAGCAGCAGGATTTCCTCCGTTGTACACAGAAACAGAAACTTCACCTCCTCGTTGCTCCACGTTTGCCCTCCACTCATTTTGGATACACCGATCTTTCCGCGTCGTCAAATCAGCTGACTTGTAGCATCGCATCTTGTGACATCACGTCCTGTTTTTGGTTTGTTTCCATGTCTTTGGTCCGTGTTGTGTTCATATATCAATCGAACCGCACCAGAGTTCGTTTGGAAGCGGATCGAGACCCATCTTTTTAGCGGTCTCGGTCCACACCAGGGTTCGGATGGCAGCGTTCACATGTGTTCAAACTAACTGAGCAATCGCACCAGGGTTCGTTTTAATCGAACCAAACATGACAAGTGTGAACGCACCCTTAGAGAACTCACCATGAGGCACATTAACATATGACTAACCACATTTACATATCAACATTAACGTTACTATCCCTCTCAGAGTTTTCCAGAGTTTCACACATTTTTTTTTTTGCTGTTATTGATACTCATGTCACTTGCAGAAATTAGCAGCATTTAGTTTTACTTAAAGACTTAAAGGTATAGCAGCAAAAATAGTCCGTTTTCTTGAATACTCAAGAAAAACTAATTGTTTACTTTTTACTTAAATATAAAATAAGAGTATGCAACCTCTCTAAAGATGACCTTTGAATGAGCAAGTACCACTTGTTTCAGCTGCTTTTATGCATTTTCCTACAAAAGGCTAAGAACTGTATTTCAAACTGGGTGTTTTTAGCTGTAGAGCATATAATCTGTTAATAAGTGACAATGAGAGCATGTGCATGTTTTTGCAGGTGATGTTCGTAATGACATTTACGTGACGCTGGTTCAGGGGGATTTTGATAAAGGCAGTAAAACGACACCCAAGAACGTGGAGGTCACCATGTCTGTACATGACGAAGATGGAAAGAAACTCGAGGTAATAGTCAATGTACCCGAATGTATTTTAAATTTTCTGTCTTATGTTATTTATGTAATAATGTCAATTTTATGGATTGATACCGACCTTTGTGGTTTGCCATGTAAATAGCCATGATGCAAACATGGCGTAATAACACCAAATAAACAAACAAAATATTAATATCAATGTGTGTGACATGCATTATAATGAATGATCCAGATTCAGTATTAATAGCTCAGTCGACAGCATTTTTTTTAGAGATAATGTTGATCCCTGACTAACATAGCAAGTATTTATGTAGACATCGAAAGGGAAGATTTACACTTTGAATATAATAAACTTTTTAAACTGAGCTTTTTTCCTTTCAAAGTGCAACTTCTTGATATAATAAATATCAATATATTTTAACATCTTAAGAGCAAGCCAAGAGGAAATGTATAAATACTAAAAAGTAAGGGGCCTAAGATTGAACCCTGGGGGACACCAGTAGGGACAGAGCCAGTCTCGGACCTGAAACCACTCATACAAACATGATGGCGATCAGAAAGAAGTTTTAAACCAGGTTAAAACAGTCTCAGAAACACCAAAGACAGATTCAAGACAGTTAAATAAAAGTTGTGATGGACTGTATCGAAAGCGGCATTATGATCAAGAAGGATAAGGATGGACAGAGAACCAGAATCTGAAGCTGTTAACAGATCACTGGTGACCAAAGCTGTTACTCTTGTTTCTTTTGTTGCTTTTTAATTTCTTGCTTTTTTTGTTTATTTCCCACCTGCCACCCCTGCTTTGTGCTTTTTTTTTTTTTTTTTTTACTGCCCACATATTCTGTCTTTCTCACAGTCAGTCAGTCTGTCTCGCCTTGTGCCTGTAGAGCGGCTGGTCACTTATTGCTCATAATTGGTGCCTGTCAGCTTTAGCATGTGTGTGTGTGTTTGTCAGGCTTTGACTGGCAAGATGTGTGTGTGTGTGTGTGTTAAATGCATGACCCTCACTGTGTGCAATGGTAAGAAATAAAAAATAAAGCATGCAATTTTTTGCTCCTCAGAGCATATGGGCTCCTTATGTTCTCCAGCAGGTAGAAAAAAGCTTGTTCTTTAATATTTCATATCTCGGATCTGTCGCTTCTCATCTCAGTTAGCTTCTGAACTTGGCAGGGAGTCAGATTAAATTAAATTCTGTGCAAATTTTATTTTCAATTTGAATTCACAATGACAAAGTGATCGTCGTAATAGCCTTAGGTTTCCTCTTCCTTTTTAATAAATGTTTTAAATATAATCTAAAAACCAAGACATGTAATACTAAAAAACTCTGTTTTGGGTTTTCTTCTTTGACATCTAGAATGTGATATTCCCCGGCGCTGGAGATGAAGGCATTCTGGAGTACAAATCGGTCATTTACTACCAGGTCAAACAGCCACGCTGGTTTGAAACCTTCAAGGTGAGCATCACTTATACTGTCAGATCGAATGTGTACTAAAATAAGAGAAGATTAATTCATTTGACTCGCCTAAGTGTCAAAATACTCGGAACAAATGTATTCTGGAAATTTTTAGGTCTGAAATTTAGAGTCCATGTTTTTCACTAGCTTTAGTGCAGGTTAATAAATGCACAAAATACCATATATTAACATTTATAACATTATAATTGGCCCTCAAAGGGAAAAAAAAAATGCACGATTTGACCCTTTTGAATGTTTAAAATCTTAAAAGTAACGAGCGCTTGAATAATGAAGATTAAAGTTCAATGTAAAGGTCGCTGCCTGCTCAAGCGTCTGTTTTGATCCACATTTGTCTTTTATTAATATTCACAACCTTTAGGTTTTTCTCCCCTCTGTCTTAGTCTCTTTCTAAGCTGTGTGAGATCCATTTTGTTTGTGATGTTCTTTGCCGCAGGTTGCGATCCCGATTGAAGATGTGAACAGGAGTCACCTGCGGTTCACGTTCAAGCACAGATCGTCTCAGGACTGTGAGTTCAGCACACGTTCACACTGCACGGTTTACGTGCGAGCGCTCTCAGAGCTGTTTAACCAGTATGTGGCTTACCTGCTGCCTGGAAATTCACTCTAATAAAGCTGAAGTGTGGTTGAGGTCACAGCATGTGCTAGACAGCAGCACATTCCGCTGGTGATGTCGTGCTTCGCACCTCTTTAATATTCTCGAGCATTCTTTTTCTGTATCTCTCAGTGGGTTTTCAAAGTAACTTTTGACTGTGACAGATCCATTTGCATCTGAGTGAGTTTGCTATTATTGGATAGGCTGTTAGTGCTGCTTGACTTTACTGTTGATCATACGAAGGATTAGTTATTTGAACGCCAGACTCCGGGGGGGGTTATGCTTATTTTTTAAGTAGTAAATATTGGTTTAAAAAAAAAAAAAGTTAGTAATGTCATACCAGAGCCCAAGCAACCACCCAAAATTTCCTAGCAACGACATAGCAGCACAGTATATCACATGAAACATCATGGCAACCACCCAGAACACCCAAGCGCTGCGGTGAGTTTAGCATGGGCAAATGCCACTCATAATCTCTACTGAAGATGTTAAAATCTGGTTTATTGCACAGTTTTCTAGCAGCTTGTTTGTGTGATTTGCTGAGAGGGAGTTTGTGAAATTGTGAATCATATTGGCAGTGAGTACATGGATGTTTGAGAAGCCTGGAAGGTTGTTTATGGGCCAAGAGGCGTCTGGTGTACGGCTGCGGTCATCACACTTAGCCGTGCGTGTTCAACCTTATTCTGGCAGCCGCGTCTCTCCATCTGCCCACCACATGTTGCCACGGTAGCGCCAGGATGAGAGGGGTGGGGTTTTGTTGTCGGGCACTGGTTGCCAGGCTCTGGGCGGAGGATATAAAACAAGTCATTTAGTGCAAACAGACAGTCTGGAGCAAATAAACATCTCGTCAGCTGATCTGAGAATAAACACTGTGACAGTAAGAGGGTCTCAGAGTTGCACACATCCACTGCTGATCTCAGCACAGTTGTTGTGTAGAAGTGCTGAATTGCCACATTTGTTTTTATGGCAGGTCTGGACTGAGTTAGTGTAACTAATAATGATTTACACTACTGTTCGAAAGTTTACGTTTTTTCCATTAAAGGCATTTATAATGTTACAAAAGATTTCAGTTTTTTCTTTCTTTCTTTTTTTTGTTTTTTTTTGTTTTTTAAAGAATCCTGAATAAAATGTATCGTGGTTAGATTAGAATAATTTCTGAAGGATCATGTGACACTGAAGACTGGAGGAATGATGCTGAAAATACAGCTTTGATCACAGGAATAAATTACAAATGTATTCAGTTAGAAAACAGTTATTTTAAATGGCAATATTTCACAATATTACTGCTTTTATTGCATCTTTGATCAAATAAATGCAGCCTTTGTGAGCAAAAGAGACTTCTTTCAAAAACATCTGTTTCAGTTCTGTTCATATCAAGTTCAGATGAATTATTTCATATCAGATTTAGTTCAGTTATAGTTCATCGGATTTCCATGATTATCGAGGGTTGCATTCGTTTCTGATTCAATTCAGTTCATGTTCTGATCCATTCATATTCAATTGATCCTTCGCAATAAGTTTGATTGACAGGTGATCTGACCAATCATAATCCTGAATCCGCCATTTTGTCCGACAAAGCAGTCAGGGGAGTTAGTAGATTAACATTGGTGAACTTGTAAAATTGTGTGTCCTCACGTCTTTCCTTCTGATGTTCATTCATGTTTATTTGATGCTATAAATGAACTAGTATGAAGAGATGATCGGTTCACGAGGAGCTACAGCGATCTGTCACCACACATTAAACACACACTAGACGCTATTTATTGATTCAACTTCAAAAAATTATGATATATTACATATGAAACGGAGTCTGTCGACTCGTTGTCAGTGTCCTCTTTGCTCCGGGATGTATTTTTCACTGCGTGAGAACATGATGTGTGGCGTGACAAAGCAACAGTAACTAAAGGGGGCGGGTCTTTGCGAAGGGTCAATTCATTTCGTTCATATTTAGTTCAGTCAAATTTAAAGAGTTTCCATGATCATTTGTGCTTTGAAACAATGACATTCAGTTCCGTTATCATCTGAGTTTTTAAACACTGGCATTAAAAATCCATTTTCTCAAAGAGATTGTTGCTGACAAGCAGTCAAATGTCAGGGAGAATCAGTTGTCGGGATCTTCATCCCTGTCGTACCCTACATGTCTGGCTGTCTATCTCTTTCTTTCTGATTAAATTTTGAACGTAAAAACATAAAAAAAATCTCCTCTCCTCCTGGCTGATTCTGTCTGTTACCGCCAGAGGCTTTCTGTGGTGTAAAGACCTGCTTCCCCCAATCCTTTTGTCCTGGTACCACCGTGATGATGATGATGGTAGTGGTCGTCTCGTGACCTTTCAACCTTTCTGACTCTCTGTCCTCTCTCAGCAGGTGCTGTGTTGGCACCAATGCAGAGGATTTTGAGTTTGGAGGTTTTTCATAGTTTGATGTTGACATTTCCATTTGGAGTGAAGAAACTCAGGGATGTTTCTTTTCTGTCAGATTCAGAGACACACTGCTGGATCTCTTGATGAAGCACACATCTTCTCTACACTGCTACACTATTTAATGTAGCAATGTGGTCAATCAGTTTTACTAGATAAGTTTGAATCATGTAATAGATTCGAACAAAAAATATCAAGTGCTACGAACATGCCGTATTGGTCATGACTTGATTGCAAGAAAAAGAAAAACCGCAGTTAACAGGTTAATATAACATTTCCCATTCCATGACTAGTGAAGTAATTGCAACTTACTCAACTTAATCTTACTTCTGTCTTTGGTGTTTCAACTTGGTTTAAATCTTATCTCTCTGACGCCACTAGTTTGTTTTTATGAGTGGTTCCAGGTCTGAGATTGGCTCTGTCCCTACTGGTGTCCCCCAGGGTTCAGTTTTAGGCCCCTTACTTTTTAGTATTTATATATTTCCTCTTGGCTTGCTCTTACGATCTTAAACTCCCATTCTGGCGAGCTTACTTTTTTCGGGTCTGGGCGGAGCCTCTCACTCTTCCACTCGGACGACATGGGACTTCTCAGAGTAGCTGCGAGCACTACGTCTTCTCGTTTGACAAGTGTCAGCATTAAGGTGCAATACTGCCACCTGAGAGGTCAACCAGGTACTGGCGCCGGAGTATTTACATGTCATGATATCATGAGAGTCCTATTCATTTTAAATATTGTGGTTCATGCCAATACCAGTATATTGTCACACCCTAAATTAACGCAATGTCGATATTTCATGCTTTGAATATCACAATTATCGTCAATAACCGGTTTATTGCGACACCCCTACACTCACCCATCAAATCTCGTCCCACGCCACAACCTGGGCCTCTAACTCGAGCTGTTACATGATTCTCTTCCACTCCCTTCCTTAGGTTCAGTTTTTATTGAGTTGCATTTGCAAAACTTCCGTTTTAGTTCATTTCAGGTTCAAAATGATTGTTTTATTGTATTGCCCTGACTCTCTTCAGTGCACTGTTCTTTTTAATGCATGTAAAGTGCAAAGTCACATTGTTTAGAGGTCAACTACTAATATTTCTAAATAATAAATACATATGCAATGATCTTTCTCTGCAGGCAAGGATAAATCGGAAAAAAACTTTGCTCTGTCGTTTGTCAAGCTAATGAGGTATGACGGCACGACGCTGAGGGATGGAGAACACGATCTCATCGTCTATAAGGTGAAACCATTATAATCGCCACTGTCTACCATGCAGTGATCTCAAAGCACACACATGCACAGAGATGCGAGTAGTGTACTGATGCTGCTTGTCTCTTCTGACCTTTGACCCTACTTCACAATGTAATCATTATGCAATTAAGCTTTGTTCGTGTATTCAATCTCTTCACATCTGCATACTAAATGGCTTCATTAATGCAGAAAGTCGCCTGGTCGAATCCTTTTTGAGCTGTGCAAATTAACCCTCATACAAATCATCACTTTTCCACTGATGTGATATTGGTTTTGAATGCTTGAGCAAATCTGGCTATGAAAAAATCAGATGTATTAAAAATAAACGATAAAGAGAATTATTATTCTTTTGTTTGTTTTTGCTTTTTGTTTTGTGATTTTTAGATCTTCCAAACAACACAAACGGGTCTGAAGAATGTGTCAATCACTGAAGTCATTCTTCAGTCTTGTGCAAAGTGGTGTTGTACTCATGACTGTTTTTTTGTGCATGTTTCTCTGTTTTTAGGCAGAAGCCAAGAAACTGGAGGACTCCACCATGTACCTGAGTTTGGCGTCCACCAAACCAGAGATGGAAGATAGAAATCCCACGTCAGGGAAGAACACACAGAATCTCGGCAGCTTCACCATCAGCAAAGACTCGTTTCAGATCTCAACGCTGGTGTGCTCCACCAAACTCACACAGAACGGTGAGACACGCCAACTTGCATCTTTTCTCAATCCTTTCCCTTTGTTTTCTCCCAATCATTTCCTCTCGTTTCTCTACTCTTCTATCAGTGAAACTGGCCAAAAGGCCACAAATAGAATAAATATTGCTGACAAGTCAGTGTTTGCAACAATTTTACTTCATCCAAGAAATGATAAAATTGTGAAAAATGGTTTCTATATCACAGGGAGTTGAAAAACAAGTGCTTGCTAATGTCAACCAGTGTTATTTTAGTATCGATACTGTTAATGTCTTCACTAATATCTTGAATTAGTTTTTATATTTTTATAGAATTTGTTTTATATTTTAACACTTTAGTGATTTTTTTGTGTCATTTTTATTAGTATATATTATTCATTTTTATTATTAGTATATCTTATCTGTATATATAACTTATAATTTGTGTATATAATTTTTTTTATTCATTTTTATTTCCATTTTATTTATTTTATTTCAGTTAAGCTAAATAAAAATGAGAAATGTTGTAAAAAAAAAGAACATTTTTTTATTTTTTGGTTTTGGTAAACTCTCACTCAGATGTCAAGTATTTAAGTACATTTTTATGAAGATTATAAAAACAATATTTTCATTTAGAAGAACAAGGAATGATCAGGAATGAACATGTGTCAGTTTTGATTTTGCATTGACATGTTTTGTGATTTGAAGACGACGCATCATGTGTCCGATTGGCAGCTGTGAGGAAGTGCAAATGCGGGAAGGTTATTACAGTCGGATCACATACAGGATGCAGTGAAGTCCACTGCAGTCCTGACGCAATCGCTCCTTTACTCCCTCCTCTCCTCTTTAAGCATGCGTTTGTTGCTCTATGAATCTTACAGAAACTGCTTACCCATCAGCCTTTGCACATGGTGTAGCGGCAGGCATGAAAATGTACGGCGGACGGGTTCATGACTGGAGAGCATTGCAGTAGTAAATCTGATGAGGGAGTTTAAAATATTGCAGGGACTTAAAATCAGAGATAGACATCGCAGGGGGAGCATATAGTCAATGAAAATAAATGATACAGAATAAAAGAAAGAAATGAGTCCAGTGTTTCTTTCATTGATTAATCTACAGTGCCATAGCAAACAAATTTATATTGCATCTGAGTTGTGAGCTTTATCGTGATAAACCAGCTGGTTAACACAACGAAATGCAAAGACAATAAATGGAACACATTTTTACATTTAGTTGTCTTCTAGTGACAAATGAATCATTTGAGTCGTTTGGCAATGAATCGTTCAGAGAGACTCTTAGATTTTGAATCGGACTGATGAATCTCTGAGTCGTTACTGAATTAACATCAGACTCGCTTAATGTGACGTTCGTGTGATATGTATTTTTGAGCGTCCCTGATTTAACATTTGTATGAGTTTGGGGGCGGGGCTACAAGTTTATCCAACCAATGGCAGACAGAGGGAGTGTTATGGAAACCAGAAAAACCTCATTAGTTTTGCAGATGCATTTTGACTTTAAAATGTTTCAAAAAAAGTTTTTTTTTTTAAATAGAAGTCTTCTATAACATTATAAATGTCTTTACTGTCACTATATCAATTTAATGCATCCTTGCTAAATAAAATTATTAATTTATTTAAACAAAATTGCTGAGCCCATTTTGGTGTACAATTTATGGAAGGGCCATCATAGAAAGTTTTAGTTGCATGATTCATTTTTTTGAGCTTGTTGAAATAAATGATAGTGCCGCAGTCTGTTCAGATAGATGTTGTAAATGACGCATGATTCGGATACCGGCGTCTGCCGAGTGATTCAGGGTCAAACGCTGCCAGAATGCAGAGCAGCCAAGCGTTAGGGATGAAACCATTAAGATTGAGATGCGTGAAGTCACATCAGAGAGCCTACTGGCCCTGCGACGGCAAAGATGAAGGCAAAATGTACGTAAGAGGGTGAGATGGAGTGAAATCTCCATCAGAAATAGACGTGGTTAGTGCAAGTCCTTCAGACCGGAGCAGGTATGAGGAGATGGACCGCTGGGTGAAAAATGAACGAGAACGTGCAGCGTTTATTCCAAGTCTAAGTCCTGACTTTTAGAAGACATGCTTGAGTAAATTCTGAATCCAAGATAGTGTGTAAACTCTCTTTATGGCATGTTTAAGCTGCTAATGCATATTTTAGGGTGGACAGACATCCCTGTTTTTCAAGGGGAGGCTCGGTTTTATTTTATTTTATTTTTTGTTTTATTTTATTGTTTGTTTTATTTTATTTTATTGTTAGTTTTATTTTATTTTGTTGTTTATTTTATTGTTTGTTTATTTTATTTTATTGTTTGTTTTATTTTATTGTTTATTTTATTTTATTTTATTGTTTATTTTATTTTATTTTGTTGTTTATTTTATTTTATTGTTTATTTTATTTCATTGTTTATTTTATTTTATTGTTTATTTTATTTTATTTTATTGTTAATTCTATTTTATTTTATTGTTAGTTTTATTTTATTGTTTATTGTTTATTTATTTTATTATTTATTTTATTATTTTATTTTATTGTTTATTTCATTATTTTAATCCAGAAAACATGCATTTTTTATGATAGAATAAATTCAGGAATGCAAACCCATCATAAATGACACATAACAGCAATAATAATAATGATAATAATGATAATAATAATAGTACTAAAATTGGTAAGCATATGAAAATATATTTTACCCTTGTTTTAATTCTTAGATAATTACAAGTAAGATTTAATTGATATTTTTACCACTGATCCGGAAAATAATTCCCACTCCCAGTCTCTTTTTCTGCCTTGTGAGAAATAAGCGCACAATCATTAAACTTCGCAACAGTTGCTGATCTTTGATGTAAATCAGCTTGTCCTTTTGAGACACTTTGAGACACTTAAAACCGGAGCTCGCAAACACTTGACTGCTGTCAGAATGCCAAGATGTTTTCTGCTCTAATTTCAAAGCTCCCCTGCTACACGACGACACAAGCGGCGTGAAGCATTGATACGCCTCGCGCTATGCAGTGTGCATGTGCGATCTGAGGGGTTTATAGGCCATCTTTATCCCCACCGGACGACAGAATAATTCCTCTCACATAGCGAGTTATGAGGCAGTCCGTGCTTGCGAATTGATTACAGAGGTGCTAACGACCTGCGTGACTATTAGCGTGTGGTTTTACGCGACCCCTGAGCCACGGGGGCAGTTTAGACGGCGCTTTAATGAAGACCTTTGTCAAAAATCTGAGTTCGGCAGGTAGCGAGTGAGGTAATGAGGTCGCTAAGGATTCGTCAGATGGAAGACATTAGCATATAAACACAGGTTTTTATTGTTGTAGGCCACAGAAGCCCTTTTTCCCCTGTGAGGCCTTGTCCGTCAATGCCGAATTTGTTTTCTGGAGGCATATGTTGAAAAAGTAAGATAGAGGCTCTTGATCGCACACACATTAGCATATCGAGCCGCAGAATCCCGCCGTTCTGCTACACCAATTATTTCTAGTGTGAATGGAAGCTTGTTTCCACCACCGAATAAAAAATAAAAAAAAGGCAATTGCGACTTATCTCACAATTCTGACCTTTTTCCTCAGAATTGCGTGTTATGAAGTCAGAGTTGCGTAATATAAACTCACAATTGCATGTTATAAAGCCAGAATTGCAGAACTGCAATTCTGATAAAAAAAGTTTTTTCTCCATCAGAATTGGACTTTATAACTCGCAATTGCAACTTTATATCTCACAATTCTGATAAAAGGAGACAGAATTGCGAGATATAATGTGAGCTGGTGAACGGTGGCCGTTTGACTTTTGTTTTTTTTGCATCCCAGTTTGTGAATGCACTTCGTAGATGCCTGAAGAGCAATCTGAACACAGAAATCTCTCTCAACCCAGAAGAACGAGGGATGAGTCGTTTTTAATAAGAAATGGGAGCACCACTCTCCTTTCCCATGACCAGACGGCTCTTTCTGTCTCTGATTCTCTCTCTTTCTCTGTTGTTTTTATTAAACCCATAAACTGCGGTTGTAAATGTTGGGATCTTTAACTCTCTGAAACGTCTTTCCCGACTGGTTGGCTGTTCATTGAACTGACTTGATTTTAAATATTAATTGGCTTCCTGTTGATTCTCTCTTTTTTCTTTCTTTTTTTTGGTAATATAAAACATTTATAGATTTACATAATGGTTGAGTAATTGTATTAATAGTTTTTATCTTGTTTACAATTTATAAAACAATATCTAAATTTCTAAATTATATATTTATAAAATATATTACAGTCATTGTCATTTAACATTTGATATTTAAAGCAGTTGTATAAAATAAATGATTTGTAATTGTATTATAAACTTAATAATAGTAATAATAATAATAATATAATATATTTTAATATATTATGTATATATATATATATATATGCAATATATATAGTAAATATATTATATTATATTATATTACAATTTATTTTAATTATTATGTAAAATATTTGTTATATAATTATATATATATATATATATATATATATATATATATATAATAACAAATATTTTACATAATAATTAAAATAAATTGTAAATTTATATATAAATTAAATAATACTTAATTAAATACAAACATAAATATTAATACATTTTTATAAGCAAAATATAAATAATAGTTCTATTTTTTTCTAATTTTGTTTTAATTTGTCAAATGATAAATTATGTATACTTAGACCGAGGTTTGAGTCAATCTCTCTCTATGACGGCCCTTCAAAACACAAACCCCGGAAGAGGCTCGTCTCGCCACATTACGTCATTTCACTTTGGCTTGTTTTCAAATGCTTGCTGGAATGCCTCGTTTTAAGGTTAAAAAGTGAGTTACTCCTGTTGCCATGACGATCACCATGGGAGCTACTCAAACGGTGTTGAGAGTTCCCAAGGGAACCATCTGAACTGTGGAAGTCTCCATATCATACAGGTGCCAAGCGGCACAATCCACATGAGTGTTTCCCAGTGCGTCATCGCTTTAACAGCTTATTCCTGTGCGATTCATCAATTAAATGAAGAGGCAAATTAGGAATCATTTAAAGAGCATTTGTGACCTTATGGATCATTATGGGTCATCCCCCTTGGCTAGTCTTATGAACTCTGATTGATAAACTGCTCGTATTTGCCCAGATTTCCATTTTCATCTATCATTTTGCAACCACAACAACAACTGAGCTAGAATTAATTTTACCCACAGCTTGTCGTGACTTATGGCTTTATCAGCCATGCTGAGAGCTCATGTTATTTTTATGTCTGTTTCGGCTCTATGTACTAATGAATGTTTAATGTCCAGGTTAGAGAGGTGAGTGTACTAAAGCTGTTTTTCTTCGGTCTCCTGTAGTTGATCTCCTGGGGCTTCTGAAGTGGAGGTCCAACATCAGTTTACTACAGCAAAATCTGCGTCACCTGATGAAAGTGGAAGGAGGGGAGGTGGTCAAGGTGTGTATGAATCATCTGATGCAAAGTAAAACAAACAAAACAACAAAAAAGAAGCTTTCATTCAGACTGCTGTCTGGGTTCATGCAGAATACATGCTACAAATGTAAACGTTTGAAGTTGGTGTGGAGACTTGTGCTTTGATTTATGATATGAAATTATGAATGAACTCTCTGCTGTACTTCAAAAGCTTTTTGCTTATTAGTTTTTTTTTGTAAGGCAACCAACAAAAAATGCTGAGATATTTATAGAAATTGCATTTCCAGAAGTGTTTACACTACAGTGTATGGCTGGAGCTGTAAAATTATAGTAATGCAGTATATTGATAGCACATGTTTCTCACTGTTTGCACACAAAAAACAAACATATTGTGTGACCAGTTGTGGTCTGATTTGAACAATTTACTCTTATGGACTGGTTGTTTTCATGAATGGACCAGAAAGCGACATGTATCAGTCTCAGTTATCACTTTGACTCAGTCAAGTCACGTGAGTCACTCACTCACTCACTCACTCACTCACTCACTCACTCACTCACTCACTCACTCACTGAAGTCATTCGAATCACTCACTCACTCACTCGAGTCACTCACTCACTCACTCACTCACTCGAGTCACTCACTCACTCACTCACTCACTCGAGTCACTCACTCACTCGAGTCACTCACTCACTCACTCACTGACTGAAGTCACTCGAATCACCCACTCGAATCACCCACTCGAATCACCCACTCGAATCACCCACTCGAATCACCCACTCGAATCACCCACTCGAGTCACTCACTCTCACTCACTCACTCACTCACTCGAGTCACTCACTCTCACTCACTCACTCACTCACTCGAGTCACTCACTCTCACTCACTCACTCACTCACTCGAGTCACTCACTCCACTCACTCACTCACTCAAGTCACTCACTTACTCGCTCACTCACTCAAGTCACTTAAGTTGCTCGCTCACTCGCTCACTCACTCAAGTCACTCACTCACTTAGTTACTCACTCAAGTCACTCACTCACTTACTCAAGTCACTCAAGTCACTCACTTAGTCACTCAAGTCACTCACTTAGTCACTCAAGTCACTCACTTAGTCACTCAAGTCACTCACTTACTCACTCAAGTCGCTCGCTCGCTCACTCACTCACTCAAGTCACTCACTCACTTACTCAAGTCACTCAAGTCACTCACTTAGTCACTCAAGTCACTCACTTAGTCACTCAAGTCACTCACTTACTCACTCAAGTCGCTCGCTCACTCACTCACTCACTCAAGTCACTCAAGACGCTCATTTGCTCGCCCACTCGCCCACTCACTCACTTAAGTCACTCACTCAAGTCACTCAAGTCGCTCGCTCACTCACTCTAGTTACTCACTCACTCTCTCTAGTTACTCACTCTCTCTAGTTACTCACTCACTCTAGTTACTCACTCACTCACTCAAGTCACTCAATCACTCACTCGCTCACTCACTCAAGTCGCTTGCTCACTCACTCAAGTCACTCACTTACTCACTCACTTACTCACTTACTCACTCACTTACTCACTCAAGTCACTCACTCACTCACTCAATCAATCAATCAAGTCACTCAATCCACTCACTCACTCAAGTCACTCACTCACTCAAGTCACTCACTCACTCAAGTCACTCACTCAAGTCACTCACTCACTCACTCAATCAATCAATCAAGTCACTCAATCCACTCGCTCACTCAAGTCACTCACTCACTCAAGTCACTCACTCACTCAAGTCACTCACTCAAGTCACTCACTCACTCACTCACTCACTCAAGTCACTCGCTCACTCAAGTCACTCACTCACTCACTCAAGTCACTCACTCACTCAAGTCACTCACTCAAGTCACTCACTCACTCACTCACTCACTCAAGTCACTCACTCACTCAAGTCACTCACTCACTCACTCACTCACTCAAGTCACTCACTCACTCACTCGCTCACTCAAGTCACTCACTCACTCAAGTCACTCACTCACTCAAGTCACTCGCTCACTCAAGTCACTCACTCACTCACTCACTCAAGTCACTCACTCACTCACTCACTCAAGTCACTCACTCACTCACTCACTCACTCAAGTCACTCACTCACTCAAGTCACTCACTCACTCAAGTCACTCGCTCACTCAAGTCACTCGCTCACTCAAGTCACTCACTCACTCACTCAAGTCACTCTAGTCTCTCAATTTTCATAGTCATGTTAATCCTGTAAATATTTAAATTGTGATTTTCAAGGAAAGTCAAGGAAATAAAAAAACTAAAAAACTACAATAAAACATTAACAATTAATAAAAAAATCAGACAATTCAAAATAATTTCAAATAAACAATTTATCGGATTAACCCTAATACTAACCTTTATAGTTAGTGATATTAAATCAATCTGTTTACTGACTGGTTGTTCATATTTTTAGAACTCCACTTTCAGAATAGTGATTATATATAAGGATTGTACTTATACTATAAACCATTTATTGTAGAGTGTTATATTCACCTGGCTAAGGTTATGTAGACTGTAATTTAAAACACCCTCTAAAATAAGGCCAAGCTCTATTGATTTCCATGACTTTCCATGTTTGTATGCCAGTTTGCTCCTGAAGGCGTTGTCTCATGATTTCTCTCGCTGCTGTGAAGGCAAACACACTCGAGCTGTCACTGGCTGAGAGAAAGAAAGATGGAGGCAGAGATGTTCTGTGCTGTAAATGTATCCTCAACCTCCCTGTAAAATATTTTGCAGCCTTTCTGCCATGTCTCTGCCACATAAATATAAAACGTCCAGCCAGAATGATAGTGGCAGGTGTTTCAGACCGCAGATCACTGGTTTACTTCCCTTAATGCACGTTGCAAATGGTTTGCAAAATGTTCCATTTTCATTTGGTAATGCTTTACAGTAAAGTTCAGTTGGTTAACATTAGGCATTTCATTAGGTACCGAATATGTAAAATCGTTATTTTATTTATTTGTTTTTAATATTGTTTTCCCAAAGTTCCTTGTCCTCTTATGACATTCTGGCAGAAGGTTTCATCCTTCAAATGGCAGACCATAAATAAACCAGCCGTAAAAGTTTTTTCTTAAATGTTGCAGTACCCTTAAATCATTCCCACAGATGTTTTCTCCAGTGCATTTATAGTGAAGTGAGCGATCCATGCCATTGGGTGGATTTTGAAGAAACCCCCGTCAGAAGCACAAAGGCATTTGCGCCACATTATTGCGTCGTCTTCACAGCTTTAATGCGTCATGTCCGCACTGTCTACATAAATTCATTTTCAAACTTGGCAGTTATAGGAAGCTGTTTTAACGCACAGCGTGAAGAAAAGTACATAATCATGTCGAGTGGGATGCCTGCTGGAAACATTAAAGGAAGTCTTTCTTTCTCTCACTTTCTGTGGTGAATTATTCACTTTGTTTCTGGCCAATAAATGGACTGCCGTGTGATCTCTCTCTCTCTCTGTGTGTGTGTGTGTGTGTGTGTGTGGTTTAGAGAAACACATAACAGTTGTTTGAATTAACAGCTTGCTTCAGGCCACCCAGAGACACATTTCATATATTTAACCACACCTGAAACTTTAATAGTGTTTTTTTATCTCTGTAGTGAGGGTGTGTGTGCATATAGTGTGTGTGTAGATATATATATATATATATATATGTGTAGATATATATTATATATGTATAGATATATATTATATAGGTGTAGATATATATGTAGGTATAGATATATAGGGGTATATATAGGTATAGATATATAGGGGTATATATATATATATATATATATATGTGTGTATGTATATATATATATATATATGTGTGTATATATATATATATATAGGTATAGATGGATATGGATAGAGATAGATGGGTATATATATTATAATATAATTATACACACACATATGTTATGTTATTTGTCTATGTATGTAGGTATAGGTATATAGATATATATATATGTATATATATATAGGTATAGATGGATATGGATAGAGATAGATGGGTATATATATTATAATATAATTATACACACACATATGTTATGTTATTTGTCTATGTATGTATGTGTATATGTGTGTGTATATATTTACTAGTACATATTTAATAAATAGTTGTATTTGTTAACATTTGTTAATGCACTGTGAAGTTTCATGAACAATGAACCGCTCTAATTAACTAATGTTAACAAAGATTAATAAACACTAACTAATGTATTGCTCAATGTATTAATTAACATGAACTAAAAATGACTAATTATAATAAATGAGACCTCATTGTGAAGTGTTCATGTTAAAATATCATGTTACCTGCAGTGCCTCTCTGTGCTTTTCATTAGTATAATGCTCTCGCTGTGTGCTTCCTCAGTCACATACGTGTGTTTTTTTTTTTTGGATTTCTTTCTGAGTTATGTGTACACCTTATGTGAGCGGTGGCTTCTTTAACATGCCGAATCTCATCTCGGACTGAAGACAGATTTATGAGCGTTATAGACTTTCGACGTCCTGTATCTGTTGCGACTTGTTTTGTCCTGAATATATGCGGCAGCCTCAGTGCTGTTAGTGTGAGCGTTTATTTATTCCCCTCAAGGGCACATTCTTCCTCTCCTTGCAGTGATTGTAACTAAAGGCCATGCAGCAGATGTGCCAAACACTGCTCTAAAAACACACGCTCTCGCTCAGAGAATTTCAGCACTGAAATGTTTTCACACTGAATATGTTACTGCAGTGTCTGTGCGATTGTGTTTACATTGTGGTTATAAAAAGATCCCTGATAACACTTTCTAGAAACCAGCGTTGGAACTGTTTGCCATAAAATACACGTTGCTTGCTTATATATTTTGTTCTCAGGCAAAATACGTGAAATATATGTTTTGTGCATTAGTGGTGTTCTCCCCTAATTTTGGCTTTTCTGTCAGGGGTCTCAACAGTTCACATATATAGTTTTTTAGTTTTATTTTGTAACCCCCTCAAAACTGAATTCAGACAGTCATCGCTTTTGCTTGATTTTCTTGCATCATGCAGTCAGTTATTTTTTTATCCCCATTTGTATCTTTGTCCATCTAGTATTTTCTCGTTTGTATTAAGAATTAAAAATATAATCTAGCTTCCCATGTGAACAGAATCAGTCACAACAATATCATTTTTTTAAAGTATAACCTTGAGTTATTATGACCGTGTTGACTCTGACAACATGCCGTTTTCTGAATGCTCCATGACTTTGAGAAATAATATAGATATTACGTTGATAAAATGATGAAATGAAAGTGGGGAGAGTGAATGAACGTAGTGTTTGAGTGTCTGAATTGTAGGCACATATAGGTCTGTATAGCTCCATCGGAGCTGTAATCCTCTTCCCGCCGTGATGCCCTTGGTCGATTGTCATTGAGCATCAACTGAATGACAGCAGACATTAAAGTGGACAGCGTGTGGTTTGGATTGAAAGTCCATGAACCTGACAGCTTTTTCACATTTCCTCTCTTTCAGTAGAGCTTTTAAAATTAGACACACACCATACTGTGATGGTCAATTTTGTCTTATAATCTCTGTGTGTGTGTGTGTGTGTGTGTGTGTGTGTGTTCAGTTTCTGCAGGACACTTTGGACGCGCTCTTCAACATTATGATGGAGAACTCGGACAGTGAAACATTTGATACTCTTGTGTTTGATGCTCTGGTAAGATTGACATGGTCTGTGTTACAAAAATATGCATAAGCTCAAAATAAAGTATGGATATTACGTTTTGATTGTTTTTTTTTTTTAGTTTTGAAATGCTAGGATTAATTTAAGCACATGCATAATCGGAGTCATATCTTTTATAAACGACAATACAGTGTTTTCAGCACTTCCACTAAAAATTAATTAGATCTGATTTCATTTTTTCATTCGATTTATATTTAATGTTTTTTTTTCGTCACATTTTTATATTTATCTTTTGATTCAAATGCTTGTTTATTTCCTTCCCAGTATTTAATGTTTTAGTTTTGAAACAATAGGATTGTTTTGGAAGAGATGTATTTGCATAATTTTAGCGACTTAATATTTCCATAAATTACAAATAACATATTATCAGTACTTCTACTGAACATTAAATTGTTTAATATTTAATGATAATTAATTCATATTAAAGCTAATAGTTATTTCAAAAAAAATAATAATATTAATGTTTGTTTATTTTCTCTCTTTTTTTTTTTAAAAAAACCTCCCGGTTCTGAAAGGTTTTCATTATCGGACTGATCGCAGACAGGAAGTTCCATCATTTCAATCCAGTTCTGGAGACCTACATCCGCAAACACTTCAGCGCCACCCTTGCTTACACGTGAGTGGGAACTGAAGGAACGCTTTCATGCCGCTGTCTCTGTGTTAGTGTGTGCTTTTTTTATTTATAACACTGTGGATATTTTTCAGAAAGCTGACAAAAGTCCTGAAGAACTATGTGGATAATGCCGAGAAGCTTGCGGAGCAGCTGCTGAAAGCTCTGAAGGCTTTGGATTACATCTTCAAATTCATCGTGAGGTCCCGGGTTCTCTTCAACCAGTACGTTCTTCCTTCACATTCATATCATCTTGTGTTTTGTACGTCTAAGTTTTAAGCGCATCACTACGGTGGCCGAGAGAGCTCAACGCGCTGCAAATAAAAAAAAAAAACACATGCAAAAAAAAAAAAAACACATGCAAATAAAAAAAAGCACATGCAAATAAAAAAAAAAACAGATGCAAAAATAAAAAAAAACAGATGCAAATAAAAAAACACATGCAAAAATAAAAAAAACAGATGCACATAAAAAAACACATGCAAAAAAAAACACATGCAAATAAAAAAAAGCACATGCAAATAAAAAAAAAACAGATGCAAAAATAAAAAAAACAGATGCACATAAAAAAACACATGCAAATAAAAAAAAGCACATGCAAATAAAAAAAAAAAAACGTGATCATCAGTTTGACAACACATGTGCTGCAAATCCTCACAACACATGCAAACTCAAAAACACGCTGCAAATACACAAACGCGCTGCAAATAGCGCAAAATACAGCGGAAATGTTTCAAGGGGGACCCCAAAAAGTGACGGACCCTACTTGACAACAGCACAAACTAAAAAATATTAAAATATATTATGTAGGCATTAACTCAATGTAATGTGTTTCACTAACAGAAACGTGTTTTAATATGTGGCATTGTTGTTAACTCATTAAACTTTAAGAGATGATAATTTAGTGGATGATTTAAAAATATTGGTTAATCATCTGTAGCGTACTAATGTGACGTCATCATAACGGCCGCCTGAGGCGCTCGATGACCACGTCATCTGTGAGCGTGAGCTTCTAGCAAACTGAAAAACACTTTATTAAAAATAATAAATACATGAAATAATGTACACTTGTTTATTTTTGTTTGCAGTTTTTATAGTATTTAATGATTGTGAACACATTGTGCACTCAAATGCCGCACACTATATAGGGATCAGTGAATAAGTGAAGGGTGAGTTGAACTGGTTTTGGACACAGGTCCTAGTAGGGTCCGTCACTTTTTGGGGTCCCCCTTGAAACATTTCTGTTGTGGTTTGTGCTCTTTGCAGCGCTTTTTGTATTTGCAGCGCGTTTTTGTGTTTGCATGTGTTGTGAGGATTTGCAGCACGTGTGTTGTCAAACTGATGATCACATTTTTTTTTTTATTTGCATGTGTTTTCTTATTTGGAGCGCTTTGAGCTCTCTCGGCCACCGTACATCACACCCAAACTAGCTTTAGCAGTAAATACTACAAGCATAATTTCCATTGGTGGCCATTAAGAAATATCATGTTTTATAAAATAAAATAAAATAAAGTGGCATGTCCAACACATACTCAAACTTTGTTTTATTTCCTCCTTCGTAAAATCCGCTTCCCAGCCAATAAGCTTCAGTTAAGGCTAAGAAATGTGACAGTTTGATTTAATGGGCCGATCTGAAATGCCACACCTTTTCAAACTGAAGTGCCCTTGTTTCCTGACGGATGGAGGATGTGTCTGAGCCAGGCAGGAAGTGGAATGGGCATCGGCGCTGATTTAGGGAGACGGAGGACATGTTGAGTAATGACTCAGCCTAAATTAAGTTCAGCTCTGGTGATTAGCTTGTTGTCTGCGGGTGAAGTATATGATGGTGTTTCTCAGGCCCGTCTGAGGAGAGGATCTCGGTCTCTTAACTACCTGAACGTTCAGAGCACCTGACACCACAGACCTCTGTGAAAGACACTAATGAGGAGAGTCTGATCTGATTTACTTTGGTTCTCACTCACAGACTTAACCTGCTCCCGGTGTTCATGAATTCATGTCGAATCTGACTGCACACGTCTTCTAGTCGGAGATCCGTGAGACAGTGCCTCAGACTGGAATGATTATGATGAGAAATATGACACAAAAGAAATTATTATTATACGATTGAGTAGCTATTGGTGTCAGACTGGAAAACTGCATCGATATGAAGTTTCATCAAATATCAATTTCAGTGTTTGTTGCAGCCGTGTTCAGCATCTCGTTCAACTGATTCTTATTACCCTTTTTAAAGCACAAGTTGATTGAAATCTGCATTAAAGAAAGCAACAAATTTTCTTTTATTTATTTTAGGGCTGTCAAGTGATTTCATCGCAATCAATCGCATCCAAAATAAAAGTGTTTGTTTACATAATATATGTGTTTGTATACTGTGTATATTTACACAGACATACACACAAATATTTCTAAAATATTCTTAATATTTCTTAAATAAAAATATATAAATATATATAATATTTTAAATATATTATTTAATATTTCTTAAATATTCTTAATATTTCTTAAATATATATATATATATATATATATATATATATATATATATATATATATATATATATATATATATATATATATATATATATATATTAATAATACACATATTAATTTGGATTTATTTATGCACTCGCACACAGGTGCACACACATGCATATATACACATGTAAATGTGTATATGTATTTTAAATATAAATGTAAATGTTTTATATGTGAATGTAATACATTTTTGATATAAGAATCCGTGTGTGTGTATATATATAAAGTACACACACATTATGTAAGCAAACTTTTATTTTGGATGCAATTAATCAGTTGACGGCACTAATTTATTTATTATTTCAGATGCAGATTTAAATCAATAACTTATGATTTTGAGATTTGTTTTTTTTTTGGCATTGTCCTTTTCATAACATAATTTCTCTCAACATAATCTCACTACTGTTTTTTTTTAATAAAATGAGCATAAACTACAAGACATAATACCATGAATATATGCTTATAATAGCGTTTCAATTTTTACTCTTTAATTACAACAAGATCGTTTTTTTCATGTTTTTGTATATTTTCTTATTTCATTTTTTTTTATTGATTTTGGGATAAAATATGACCTTGGCCTTTATATTCATTTATACAATATAATATATTGTTCTTAAACTTTAAATAATAATTAATATATTAATGGAATTCTTCCATATGTTCCTTTTATGGTTGTAATTTATCGGTATGAAGCACTTCAAAATAATTAATGGTCAACTGGAATGTGAATAATATTTCAATGTATTTGATGGGCCATTAGTTAAGTGTGTGTGTGTGTGTGTGTTTTGATGGAGGGCTGGTCTAATGTAAATTCTCTGGATGAGGGCAAGAATGTCCGACTTCAGAGCACAGGAAGTCAGGTGGGGCTAATCACATCAGCAAAGGCCGTGTTTAATGAATGTGTGAATGCGGGGATTCTCCTGGTGTTTGTGTGGGTCTTTCGAGCGATGCCGAGAAGGCCCGTCAGCTCTCTGCCCTTCAAACTAGATTACGGAGCAATTCATCAGTCTGATCAGCCTGTAATCAGGAGCTAGTTTAGAGGTGCCAGTGAACAGGTGTGTGTGTGTGTGGAGTTTGATACATTGTTTTTGATGTGGATTTGTATGGCTCTGGCTAGCTTGATGTCATGGATTTGCATACCAAACACATGTAGACCAGTCTGTTGCCTCTCTGATGATTTAGATGAAATGATTCTCACTGCCCAAGCCCCTGATCATCTGCTGTTTGTGTGCTTTCCTTCAGGCTCTACGAGAACAAAGGCGAGAGTGATTTCATGGAGTCCCTGAGGAACCTCTTTGCTTCTTTTAACGCCATGATGAACAGCAGTGCCGAGGGCACCGGCGGGGTGAAGGTGAGGCTTTGGGAGCCCGTTTCTGATGAGCTGAACATTTAAACGCTGCATTAGGAGAAAATAAAGTTTAGCAAAAATGAAAGTTTAGTCATTTATACAT